>JAPMOR010048039.1:48458-124351 GCA_026543865.1 Argiope aurantia | reverse complement strand
AATGATAATATACATTAAAAAACATTGTTTGAAAAAGTTTATCGAGGTTCAATTAAATATCGTGGTCGTTCCACATAGAGATTATAATTACCCCTGGATTGGAGGTAAAATATATTGTCACATAAATGATAATATACATTAAAAACATTTTCCATAGAAGAAAAGATTTCATAAAAGCGGTTTAATTGATTTTTCTAGTCCAGATTTATTGTTGCTCAAATTGTTTTCGCTTGCTTTAGATCGCTTATTCAAAAAAAGAGTAGATTTCAACTTGAAATTCGATAGAGAGGCAACAGTTACTTCTATTTAAAAAATCTTATTGTGCGTTTAGTGTGCAATCTAATTCTATCTAATCTATCGATCTAATTTTCGGTCATCTCAACTAAAATGACAACTTGAAAAATGGACTTGAACTAATACAAAAACTTTCTTGAAGAACAGAAAATTAAATCCTTCAGAATTGTTTATGTCTATTATTGAATCTATTATTATCTAATATTAATTAATTTACTAACAGTCATTCTTATTTTATACATCTGAATCTAATATATCGCAATGAATCTAATATATTCTTATACATCCAATAATTTATTACACTAAAGAGTAACAGGATTTAAAAATGGAAGCCCTTTATAAAAATTTCACTATTGCATACTTACATTTACAAAGTTTATCTTCATTTCCTAAGTTTCAAAAAGTATGTTAAAAGCATATTTTAAATATTCGCTATGAAAAAATAAGCCATTTCTTCATGAGAAGGGGAAAAAATCAAGATAATATATTAGTAGCAACAATGAAAGCGATTTGTGTTTCAGTTCAACAATTAAATATATTATTGTAAATTACGTTGAAAAGGTTTTTTAACAATAGATTAAAAGTAAGAAAAAATTGTGCGGCAAAAAATATTATTAAAAAAATTATTATTTGAATATAAAGATCATGTCAAAGCTTTTTTCTGCTGTAATATTTTCGGAAATGATCACTAAAACTCCAAAAATTCACTTGATTTTTAATAAATTAAAATCTCTTGAAAGTGTCCATTTCCACCCTCCAAAGTATGTATGTGCCACGTTTGGTAGCTATAGGTTAAATGGTCTGGTCTAGAGAACTCTTTCTAGTTTATTATTAGTAGAGAGAAGAACCAGCGAGAGTCAACATTTTCTTTCGATCCAAGTGACATTTTGGTTTGAGACCAAATGGGTGCTTTTTACCAACAAATTCAAACCGAAATGACACCAATGTTGATATATTTAAGTCATTGCGTTTTTTGAATTGACATGTTTCTCAAAGTATACAGTCCGAATTTGACAGATGTTTATATTATAAATCTGTGTATCGAATTTGTATTGATGTGAAATTATATTCAAACCGGTAGATTTGGCTCAAAATTTGATGGAAATCTACACAAAGACCAAATTTCATCCATCGAGCTCAAAGCGTTATCTTTGTCACCGACAGACATGAATCAAAAAATGTGTTTTTTGAACTCATGGAGGTCAAAAATGATCTCGAGTTCAAAGTTTTTAACTTACTTACTCTGTACATACGAGTAATAATATTCATTGATTGGAAGATATAGAAATACGACACCATTTACAAGATCATATAAACAAAACATTCACAAAAGAACGCAAACGAGGTAACATTTATTACTAAAAACCGATGTTTAGGGCAGAGAATTAATGAAAATCTTTTAGTGTATATCGGAAAATCACATATACTGACCTCAAAATTAAACATTTTGTATCATATAAAAGTGTTTCCCAGTTTTTTTTTTTTTTTTTTTTTTTTTTTTTTTTTTTTTGAAAAATTGCCCCAGATACGCAATGCATTGTTAGAATTACCAGCATATGGTTCATTTATTCGAAGTTCTCGCAAGAAATCAAGTTAGTTAATTCAACTATTCGGGAATTTTCCAGCTGTCGAAAACCGCCGGGTTCTGAGTACATTTAATGAGAATTCGATCTTATTTACAATGTATGGATAACCTTCAAACTGCCACAAATCTCGCAATTTGTCGACGACTCTTTAATCCCTAAATGAGTTAAATTCTGAAAATGTTCGTTTCTTTCATTTAATTTATTCAAATTACATTCACTTTTTTCAGGTATACGCTAAGGGATCTCCCAAGACGTTCAATTTCACACCACACCAATAATATCTTTAAAAATTCCTTACGTTTCTTCCGAAAAAATTTCCCCAAAGGCTATTGTTTTATTGAGAAAACATTGCTTCCATTAATTAACTTTAAAAAAATCTGGGTTTAACAATTGTTTAATTGGAAAAGAATTCAATATTAAAAATGTCCATGCATTTTGACGCCTTGCGGATAACGGATATGCTGTTTCGTTCAATGTGTGCCTTTTCTTATTATGGAATCCATTTCCAACTACACAACCAAGTATTTTCACCCTCTCTACCCACGCGAAGCGAACTAGACGATATATTTATTTTTTTATCTAGAATAACATAATGTTGTTCAAAATTTTTATATCAAAATAATAAACAAATTATTTTACTCAGTATTTTAAAAAAGTTATAGAAAGTTATATATTATTATATATCATTATTTAAGAAAAATTATTTAAAAGCAAGTCAAATTAGTGTAGAATCGGTCTAGTTTTTCGTGATGCAAAAGCACTCATAGAAACATATGTGCATTTTGAGTGTCCAGATGACTAAAGCTGCGATATCAAACAAAATATAAATAAAAAAAAAGAATTTACTTGCTTTGGGGAAGGTTTTACAATGTAATAAAGACCAGACAACTATAGTTCAGCAACGGTCCTCGCATTTGCGCATGTGTTAGGGTGGGTTTAATTCGTCAAAAGAAGGGTGAAAGGAGGAGATGTTTACATTTACTACTATCTAATAGGGGAAATCCAAGGTGAAAGGCAATACTGGAAATGCACTCATTGTTCCGCGTGTCACCCCTTAATGAGATGGAGTCGTCGAAATGTGGTTGCCTCAGAATCCGTTGACGAACTATAACTGCCACTATCAATCAGTGGTTAAAAAAGGGTTTACAGCGTAATCCTTCATGAAATAGCCATGGGGGGGGGGAGTGCTAAATATTTTTTAAATAATATGACCAAAATTTAGCTTTTATACATTTTTTAAATTAAAATATGAAGCGGAAGGAAGACAGTGGATGTTTCCGCTTTGCTATTTTTGTTTTATTTATGATAGAATTTTTTTCTGAAATTGTTTAAATAGTGAAGTTTTGCAACTTTAAATAAATAAAGGTTGTCCCAAAATTAACGCAAGATTTGAATTTGCCACCATTCGTGCAGTAAAGCGATGACGACCCTATTAAAAAACCATTTAACAGCTGATAGTTTAGGGTTAGTAAAAATGGAGCTTTACACGATAGAACACCATGTTTTCCTTTCTGAACAATATTTCAAGAATAATGAAAGTGTGGGGACGACAGTTCAAAAATTTGAGACTTGGCTCCTTACAGTGTGTGACTTAGCACCGTTAGATTTCTTTTTTATGGGGTTATCTGAAGTTAAAGGTCCATGCCAACAAGCCCATAAGCACGAGTGCATTATAGGAGAAAATTCAAAGCTGCATCAACGAAATTCAGTCACATTTATGCAAAATGGTCTTGGAAAATTTTGACAAAAGATTGCGTATGTGCCAGCAAAGCCATGGAGGCCATTTGCCCTAAGTGTTACTTCATAAATAATCCTATCCTGTGTAGTTTACGATTCAATAAAATTCTAACAATTTAAAGAAATGGGTTTTTTATTCAAATCTTGCGTTAACGCGTCGTTCTATTGTGTAACGCTCCATTTTTACTAACCCTAAACTATCAGCTGACAAATGGTTTTTTTTAATGTCGCCAACACTTTATAGCACAAATGGTGGAAAATTCAAATTTTGCTTTAATTTTGGGACACTCTTAATTCACAAATGCTTTGAGAAGTCCAAAAAAATTCCTTTGGCAGAAACCTGTGTTTTTATTCCTTCTACCAATTGTAATTTGTTTCATAAAATACCCGCAATAGCAAACGAAAAAGCTTGAAATATTTTTATCTATAGGATAGCATTATGTTCCAAAATTATAGGTCGCATGAAAACGGCACACTTAAGGCTCTTACAGTATTGTGCGAATATAATTGGAACAAACATATTTTTTAAGAAAATTGTTACTTTTTCGGGGATTTTCTGCCTCAAACTGGTTTCAACTGCATTTTCTTACAACGCGTGACTTCCCTTGACTAGTCTAATCCGGTTTGACCATGTGATCATGACATGTCGAAAATTTTTCCCTTCAGTTGCTGTAAAAAGTGGTCGCTTGTGTGAATTGTCTCCTTCTGAAGTGTATTTAAAAAATGAATATCACTCCCATGAAAAGGACTAAAATTGTTACCGTTAATCAGCATACTTCTTTGACTGTGAGGGATATTGCTACAGCAGTTGGAGTTGGAAAATGTAATGTTTCTAGGATTATTAATCAGTAAAAGAATTTTGGAACAGTGTCTTAAAGACGAAAGAGTAAATGTGGACGCAAACGCTAGACCACACCTCGAACAGACAAATTTCTTGTACGAAATAGTACAATGCATCCTTACAAAACAAGTAGAGATTTTCAGAGAGAATTATTAGCTATTGGTGTGAACGTGGATTCATCAACAGTTCAACGAGGGCTTATTGAAGCTAGGAGATTTGCAAGAAAACTAATCGAAAAACAGTTATTAACACCTGCAATGAAGAATAAACATTTGGATTGGCCAAGAAGTATCAATTCTGGACTGCACAAGATTGAAAGAAGATTTTATTCAGCGACGAAATGCATTTTCTTGTGCAAGGGTTTTGACCAAGATTTGTCAGACGAAATGGTGGAGAGCCCATCAGGGAGCAACATCTTATACAAACAGTTCAGCGCCCTCAGAAACAGATGTTTTGGGGTTATTTTACTTCTGGAGGACCTGGCAGCTTAATATCAGTTAAAGGGACGATGAACTCTAATAGAAATAAAATTTCTATAATAGAAAGTAAAATTGGCCTATAATGCAAACGTTCACTGGTGGCGTTCAACAAGATCTTGCTCCATGCCATACTTCTAAGCTAACAACGAATTTTTTTCAAAAACAGAAAATAACGGTTTTGGATTGGCCTGGTAATTCTCCTGATGTAAATCCCATCAAAAATTTGTGGAGCATTGTAAATAGACGTGTGAGTAAAATGGACTGCTGAACAAAGAAAACAATGATTGAGAATGCTATAAAAGTTTGGTTTCGTGATGACGAGATCAAAAATTTATGTTTTAATTTAGTGGAATCAATGCCAAACCGTGTACAGTATCTCATTCAAGCTAGAGGAGGACATATTTTGTATTAGATTGCTATACTGTGCATGTAAGTTAATCTTACTAATTAAACAACATTTGTGAAAATTTTTGTGTTTGTCCCAATTAATTCGCACAGTACTGTACGTATATTCAAACTATTGTCACAAGGGAAGTGAAAGCTGTAAAAGCTGAAAAGTTTTCAAGAGCTTTCGACTATTTGTACACACGTTGGCAGAGTATACTATACAACGGGGACAATTTTAAGGCATTGTAAACATATTTATCGTAAGTAGTTGTGTTCAGTCACAGTTAAGACTAAGAGCCTGTTTGTTGAAAGACATAAAAGATGGTTTCAGAGTACATATTTGTATAGGAATAATTGCTGTAATTGGTAAGTCACGCGATTTAACGGGCATTGAAAAGAGTATGATCACCGGTTATCCAGCACGCGGCAACAGCATTTTTGAAAACGCAGCTTTCGTAAAATGTTCACACTGTTCCGTAATGAATATGTACAGTAACTGGAAGAATCAAGTGGGCGTGCAGTCCAGGCATGCAAACTATAGGGTACCACGAGCCATAAATGACAGAGGTAGCGTCGCTTGCGAAGCCTGGTTAAGACTGATCAATGCACTACCATTGATACATCGAAAACCCAATTAACCAATGCTCCAGAAAGCCATCGAGGACAATTGTTCAATGCCCTTTATTACGTATTGGCCTTTGCAGCAGATATTTGATTTCAGCACTCATGTTGACCAGCGCGAATTGTAATAAATCTCGTACATTTGCATTACAGTGCAAACTTTGGACCCTGGAACGATGGGAAAAGGTTACTTTTCCAGATGAGTCTCATTTTTTACTGCATCGAATCAATGACGCTGGTATATTAGCCTACAGACATCAGAAAACAAACTTTCAGAAATTATGGTTTGGCGTCAACAAGGTGGTGGAGGCGGTGGGATGCGTTAAGGCATGCTTTAGGTTCATTAATTCCTGTGGAAGGTATCCTCAATAACTGTGCATGCTTATCCATCGTTGCCGATCAGGTCCATATTTGTATCGTGCAAATGTCGGAGTATTTCAACAGAATAATGCTACATTCCATGTGTCTCCATGCAGAGTTTGAGGAGTATGAGGAAGAGTTCCAGTTACTACCCTGGCCTCCAAATTCCTCCCTATGAAAATAAGTGGAAATATCTCAATCATCAGACGGAGAAAAAAAACTTTTCACCTTAGAATCTTCAAGTTGCGTGATGCTCTGCTATTCTCGTAGTCACCTCACCTTCCAAGCACATATTGAATTTATGCCCCATCGCTTAACTGATGATTTGGTTGCAAGAAGGAGGCTATTCCGGTTATTAGATAGTCGGTCATAATAAGGTGATCCGACCATGTGTTAGTCACATCTTGTCTGAAAAGCTTTGTTGCCAAGATTCAAGTATGAGTTCCGTGTCAACACGGCTGGTTCTCGCCAATGTACGGTGATCACTACACCGATAATGTGAAGCATGCGTCACCATTCGTGGCTGAAATTTTGAGTGATAATCTTTTTTCATTAGAAGTTATTGAATAAAACATTTTTCTTAATTTCATCAATGTTCTGTCATTCCATTACAGTTTATTTCTTATCACTTCATAACAGAGACACATCGTCTAGCGTATCATCAGTTGAATTCCGAGCACATATTGCGGTTTTCGATAGGTTGTATTCTCTCATATCAAGTTGAAATAACTCAACGAAGGAGAATGGAATCGTTGGTAAGGGCATAGTGGCGCTGGAATGAATTTTTGGCATTGCTTAATATTTTTGTAAGGAATTAATAACATAATTATTTATATATATTTTTAATATATTACTTTTTTAAACGGGTTAAGAGGTCTAAATCAATTTCTCTTAAATCCATAAATATTCATAATTGAGTACAGATCAGATTCTTAACACCATACAAATCGTCCTGAAAATTTCAGATTGTGAATTTTAAAAATTCATAATCATAAATAACTGCATTAAAAGGGTTATATACTATTTTTCTTTTATTTGAAAAATGATTTATCTTCTTTTCAGATTTTTTTGTGAAATTCTGAAATCGATTTTAAATTAACTTCCCGGTGAGTTACACCCATTAACAAGATATGCATCAAACGGACAAGAAAGCGAGTTAATAATTTCATTGCCGTCCAGTTCTGAGCAATGTTTGAATAGCTAGATAATTAGGACGTTACTTTAAGACTGATTGCAAAATCTGTACCGAACAAACAAGCAAATATACAGACAACAAAGCGAGTTTATAAAAACCAAGTTAAAACTGTAAGACATCTTATTAAATTAACCCTTTACTGGGGACGTTCGGTCTGTAAGACCGCTAGCGATAGATTTTCTGTCACCCCTATTCTATTTTTAGCTCTGACCCTGTAGCTTCCTGTTTTGTGACCTTCAATACACGTGCACTTTTTCAACCGATTTCAGCAGATGCTTTTTAAAATAATGCAGTTATTTCTTCGAGCGCGGTCTCTAAGACCGCATCTCCCTGTTAGTGTCCCAGTGATAAACAAGGCTTAGCAGATGGCGCTAAAACTTGGGCCCCGAAATATCATCCAGTTTACTGATACTATTATGAAGTAGTGCTCCAGACACTTTTAAATGAAGCAGAAAGTGATTTTAGTGATAAGGATAATTGTACAGAAGAGTTTTTCGATGAAAATTCGCATTCAACTGATTTTCAAATGTATGTTCAAACATAATAAATTTTTCTAATGATAATGTATTTTGAAAAATTTATAAAATATATTAATATACCAAGATATACACTAGTGTGCAAAACTTAAGCAACAGGTATGTTTTTTGCCATAACTTCACGAGAAATCATCTGAGAGACATGAAATTCAGAAATGAGATACAGCATTTTGTTCTGAAAGAATGACGAAAGCAAAGTTGCGCAGAAATGAATACAATGCACACAGTATGGAATCAAATAAAAAAAAGCTTTATTGAACTCATAGTATCGTTACACATGATTGTCTGTCAAAGAGGAAGAACAGCAAGCATATGTTCCTTAGTATGGGATATGCCCTCCCCTTACTGCAAGGGTTGCTTCGCACCGTCTCCCCATACTCAGCACCAGATTGTCCAACAGTTCTTGAGGTAAGAGTGCCCATTCCTCAATCAGCACCTGTTTAAGTTGTCGGGTGTTCCCAGGAGGATGCAATGGTGCCGCAAGGCGTCTCCCCAAAGCATCCCACACATGTTCTATCGGATTTAAATAGGGGAGCACGCCGGCCAATCCACTCGAGTGATATCTTCACTTTCCAGGAGCTCCTCAACAGCATGAGTCCTGTGTGGCCGAGCATTGTCATCCATAAAAACGAAGTCTGATCCAATGGCAACTCGGAACAGAAGCACATGGGAAAGGATCACCTCCTGACAATAGCGATCTCCAGTTACCGAACCTCTGTCGAAAACGTGGAGCTCAGTCCGCCCGTTCATCATAATGCCTCCCCAGACGACATATCCAGGACCACCGGAAGGGTACTGGGATGAAACCGTGTCCCGACCTCTCTCCAAATCAACTGGCATTGGGAATAGCTTGTAACATCACGGAAAGAGACCGTTTCGGTGTTCCTGGAGTTGTCGTCTGGGGAGGCATTATGATGAACTGGCGGACTGAGCTCTACGTTTTCGACAGAGGTTCTGTAACTGGAGATCGCTATTGTCAGGAGGTGATCCTTTCCCATGTGCGTCTGTTCCGAGTTGCCATTGGATCAGACTTCGTTTTTATGGATGACAATGCTCGGCCACACAGGACTCATGCTGTTGAGGAGCTCCTGGAAAGTGAAGATATCACTCGAGTGGATTGGCCGGCGTGCTCCCCTATTTAAATCCGATAGAACATGTGTGGGATGCTTTGGGGAGACGCCTTGCGGCACCATTGCATCCTCCTGGGAACACCCGACAACTTAAACAGGTGCTGATTGAGGAATGGGCACTCTTACCTCAAGAACTGTCGGACAATCTGGTGCTGAGTATGGGGAGACGGTGCGAAGCAACCCTTGCAGTAAGGGGAGGGCATATCCCATACTAAGGAACATCTGCTTACTGTTCTTCCTCCTGGACAGACAATCATGTGTAACGATACTATGAGTTCAATAAAGCCTTTTTTTGTTTGATTCCATACTGTATGCATTGTATTCATTTCTGCGCAACTATGCTTTCGTCATTCTTTCAGAACAAAATGCTGTATCTCATTTCTGAATTTCATGTCTCTCAGATGATTTCTCGTGAAGTTATGGCAAAAAACATACCTGTTGCTTAAGTTTTGCACACCAGTGTATATATATATATATATATATATATATATACATACAGAATTTATAGGTTGATTTTTATACTAGTTCTTAACCTATATGTTTAAAATGCCCTGGAAAACCATGCTATAAAGTCACACAAGCCGATAAAAAAAAAGGGCCAATTTTACCTATTGTCATTTCTTTTATTTTTCATATAATTATTGAATTTTACATTATATTGTCTTCTATATACCTTCACATACTGTAAAAATAAATATTATTTAAAAAGTAATATGTTTTTCCAAGAATATTATTTATTGTAACATGTAATTTGAGAAGAAAATGTACGTTCCAACGCATTTACTTTTTTCAATGATAATGTATTTTGAAAAATTTCTAAAACATATCTAGATATCAAGAAAAGTATCTGCAAAATACATTGGCAGTTTTTCGTACTAATACATTCATTAGAAAATTTAATTTGAGTGTAAATGAAATACGGTCTCGTAGACCGCACCTCCCCAGTTAAGGGTTAACTCGATCTTCGTAAATAATGATTCATGTTTCAAATTAACAAGGCAATGAAACACTGATAAGTGATGGTGAGAACATTTCAATTTAATAGTTTCAAAAAATCTTTTTGTTTTGATTCTTAAAACATATTTATTTATTCATATAACAGTTTTCCATAGAACTTACTTAAAAATTATCATAGAAAAATTGTTCAATAATATTTTTATTTTACTCATGTTTTAAACTATAATATATTTATACAATTTTTAATCATAGCTAAAAATAGCTAAACATTAACTTCGAAAGATGTATTCTTTTATTGTTGACATTTTATTATTTCATGGTTTCAATGCCTATATAAAATAATTACACATTTAAATGCTAAATATGTGTATATATACAGGGTGTTTTTTTTAAACTGACGGTACTGAGAGACCTCTGTAGCTCGAACTATCAGCCGCAAAGCCACCAAATTTTGTACTGGAACTATTGACGACATGGGAAAAAGGAATCCGCGAAAAAAATTTAGTTCGAAAAGTTGCCGATAGGGGGAATGTGGCGCTTTTGATCAGAATTTTAAGTTGAACTGCACGATAAAATTTTAAAAAGCTACAGTAAACAGGTAAATGAATCACAAAGAATTAATTTTTTCACAAATGTGCTTTATTCGAAAAAAATAACGTTTGTAAATAGTTACAAATTAAAAAGAGAGAGAGAGAGAGAGAGATTATATTTGACTTCCTTTTTATTCTTTGTTCTTTTGTTTTAATTCTGTAGAATCACTTTTCCGGGGAAGACATCGGCTATTTTCAATATGACCTCTATTTTCTTGGACTAAGCATTGCATTCTGTACACCGTACTCTCTACAGCTGAATGCAACATTTCAGGAGGCATGTTCGTAACAGTCCGTGTTATGTTTTCCTTTAAAATTGATAAGTTAGAGACTCCACCAAGATCGATTTTAAATAACCCCATAGAAAAAAGTCACATGGGGTTAGATCCGGGGAGCAACACGAAAACAACGGCTAATGACCCTTTCTTCTGTAAAGTGATAGTGCGACAGTTGCTTCGAATGTACGAATATGTGGTGGTGCTCCATCCTGCAGTAAGACAATTTGATCTAAGTATTGCCTTTGCTGAAGTTGTGGGATAACAAAATCATGATATCATGATATCTTTGAGCATTTACGAAACAGGTCCGCTGTCCTGCTTGGGTAATAGTCTCAAAAAGGTATGGTCCGATGATAAAATATGCTGTAAAACCACAACAAACAGTTACTTTTTGAGAATGGAGTGGGATTTCTTGAAATGCATGGGGTTGTTCAGATGCCCAAATTCTAGAATTCTGAGTGTTAACAATTCAATCAAAATGGGTCATTCAATTCCCATTCAAATAAAAATGGGCCTTATCACTCCAGAGTGTTATCCAAGGCCAAGCCTTATCGACCTCCATCCTGGCAAGAAATGTCAAAGCAAAGGTTAATCGAAAATCATAATCTGTATATTTTAACTCATGCAAAAGGCTAATTTTATATGGATAAAATTGAAGAATTTTTCTTAAAACTTTCCATACTGTTGAAGCACAAAGATCCACATGTCGGGCAACTCCACGTGTGCTGCTATTGTCACGTAGGTACTCTAGTGTGGAACTCAATGACACACACAAAAAGTAGAGCTAAGCCAATTTATTAACTCAAATCTGAACTCAGAACCCAGTGATTGACAGATCTTCTGCTTTTATACTAGCAGGGAAAGTTCCAGAATACTTTTCTGGAGACAGTAAGAAAAGTTCTGAACACTTATCTGGTAAACTATCCAGAATCTTCTGGAACACGAAATAAAAGAAAACATAAAATCAAGGAATTAAATATTTACACAGACTTGGAATCGCATTGTCTCTAGCGGTATTCGAACTTACGATCTCTTGATTAAAAGACCAGTGCTATGACCATTCGGCCAGAGAGAGTCGACTGCTTCGTTTCAATGCAGCATTGCCCCTCCTTAGAAGAACAGCGTCTCGATGTTATGACATTTAATTTTGAGGTTCTAGTTCTTGATCGAGTCACAGGGCCAGTATAAGTCGTTGCGTCTTCACGGGGAGTAATATCTTGAGAAATGTCTCTTTCCGGAACCTTCATACTTTCATAAGAATGTTGTTCGTCTTGTTCTTCTCGGTCATGGTATGGCTTCATTCGTAAAACGTGGACAACTTCCTTCGGTTTACGCCTTCAAGAATTAGGATCGAAATCAGCTACTTCATAGGTGACGTCGGACAACCGCCTCAAAACTTGATAAGGACTGAAGTACGTCTTGAGGAGCTTCTCGGAAAGCCTTTTTTTACGAACTGGTATAAAAATCCACACCAAATTCCCTGGTTCGTATGCCACCATCCGATGTTTGGAGTCATAACGCCAGCGATCTTTCTGATGAGCCTCGAGAATTCGTGCACGAGCTAATTGCCTCCATTCTTCTGCTTTATTGATCAGGTGATCAATGAATCGTCTTCTTGGCTGAACTCGTTGGGGCGGCGTTTCAGCTCGTCCATGTAGTAGGTAGAAGGGCGTAAAACCTGTCGTGTCGTGCTTGACAGTGTTGTAGGCGAATGTGACGAACGGCAGTATCTGGTCCCAGTTCTTCTGTTCGACATCAACATACATAGAAAGCATATCTGCTAGCTTTTTGTTGAATCGCTCTGTGAGGCCATTTGTTTGCGGATGATAGGCTGTAGTCATTCGATGAGTGATATTGTGCAGTCGATTAATATCGGATACCAGTTTGGACTGGAATACTTGACCACGGTCTGTAATGATAACTCGTGGAGCTGCATGCTTCAGAATTATGTCCTCTAGTAGGAATTTGGCGATTTGTGTAGCTTCCGCCGTCGGTAAAGCTCTGGTGACTGCGTACCAGGTCAAATAATCGGGGCATACTACAATCCATTTGTTGCCGTCGTCAGATTTTGGAAATCGTCCTAGTAGGTCGATTCCAACGCGATGGAAAGGAGTGGCAGCTGGTGGAATAGGCACGAGATGACCTGGTGACTTCTGAGGAATAGATTTTCTCCTTTGACATTCTCGGCAGTGCATCACATGTCTTCGAACATTTCTGTGCAAGCCTGGCCAATGAAATCGCTTTCTTATTCTATCATACGTCCTGGTGAATCCTAGATGACCCGTGGTAGGGTCGTCATGGAGAGATTCTAGATTACTGAACCGTAAATGCTTCGGGATCACTGGTAGAAATTTTCTTCCGGACTGATCAAAATTCTTCTTGTAGAGGACTCCTTCGACTAATTCAAAGTTTCCCAGCCTGCTTTCTTCGGTACTCTGTTGGTCTCTTATTATTTTTGCCAATTCCGGATCTTTCATCTGTTCTGAGAGATTAGTGAATAAACTGGCACCTACGGAGTCCCCAGACCATGAAGCATCGACTTTTAATGGGGTTTTGGACAGCCTCTTTGTGTTTTCTTCCACTTTTGCACACCACTGATACGTTGTATTCTTGGAGTCGCAGCGCCTATCTAGCAAGTATTCCAGAGGGATCCTTCAGTCCTGTCAGCCAACACAGGGATTGATGGTCAGTGACGATCTTGAATGCCTTTCCAAAGACATATGGCAGAAACTTAGTTATAGCCCATATGGCCGCAAGGCATTCTCTTTCAGTTGTGGAATAGTTTCTCTCAGCCTTCGTCAGAGTACGCGAGGCATTAGCTATTATTTTTTCCTTCCCATTTTGGATTTGGACTAATACTGCGCCAATTCCGTATCCACTCGCGTCGGTGTGTGAAGTTCCGTTGGTGCATTTTCGTCATAAAGGCCTAAGACAGGATCGGAGGTAAGATCTTTCTTTAAGTTATTAAAAGCTTCCACTTGTTCAGGTCCCCAACACAATTTTGTATCTCCCTTCAGTAACAACTGTAGAGGTTCGGCTTTATGGCAAAAGTCCTTTATAAATCGGTGACAGTAAGAACAAAATCCCAGAAAGCTTCTTATGTCATGGATATTCCTAGGCATGGGAAAGTCACTCACAGCCTTTACTTTTTCTGGGTTCAGTCGTACGCCATCACTGGATACTAGGTGTCTCAAGATCTTTATCTCTTGTGCTCCAAAGCGACATTTTTTGGATTAAGGATAAGGCCTGCGTTCTGTATACACTGAAGGACGGTATTCAACCTTTGAAGATGTTCATCGAATGTTTCTGAAAACACCACAATGTCATCTAAATAGCAGAGGCTTTTTGTCCATTTTAAATGTCGCTGAATATTATCCATCATCCTTTGAAAAGTTGCATATGCCGAATCGCATCACTTTCAACTCGTATAATCCCTTAGGTGTTATAAAAGCTGTTTTCTCACGATCGGCTTCATAAACATCTATTTGCCAGTATCCGGAGTAGAGATCCATAGACGAAAAATATTTTGCCCGCTTCAGGCAATCTAAGGTGTCGTCAATACGCGGCAATGGATACAAGTCTTTCTTGGTAATTTTGTTGAGTCGGCGATAATCAACACAAAAACGCCAGCTTCCATCTTTTTTTCCTGACCTAGACGACTGGAAATGACCATGGACTTTCTGATGCTTGAATGATGTCTCTTTCTAACATTTTGGTTACCTCCTCACTGATAATGCGGCGTTCTCTCTGTGCTGATTTCTTTTAACAGTCGCAACATCTGTGATCGTATCCTCCGATACCGATTTCCGGCCTCTACTAAGCCGAGTTGCAAGAGAACCTTTTTTTTTAAATTTTTTAATCATTGCTTTCACTGCATTAATTGATAGAGGTCATTTACGTAAATTGTTTCAACTTCTAAATTCGCGAAGAGCGGCCGCTGCATTGGATTGATTAAGATAAAAGAGCTTCATAAGTCTTGCACGCTGTGCTAAAGTGAGACGCATTTTACAAATCAACTGATACTTGAAATGATTTTCAATGTCCGCTTCTTTTTTATAACTCAAAATACTGGTGTTGACTACGTAATCGGGATTCTGCATTTTGCAATTTTTCCCCATGTTTTATGCAAAATTTTAGCTGTCTATTAAAGTGTAAAGCGCTACATTTTCACCTATCGGCAACCTTTGGAACTAATTTTTTTTCATGGATTCCTTTTTCCCACGTCGTTAATAGTCCCCATACAAAATTTGGTGGCTTTGCGGTTGATAGTTCGAACTACAGAGGTCTCTGAGTACCATCAGTTAAAAAAAAAAAAAAACCTGTATATAGTGAAGTGATGCCAGGCTTATTCTTTTTATCAGTAACTCCATTCGGTCTATCCCCTTCCCTCAAACAGTATCGCCGAGGCCAGAGAATTTTAGCACTGCTTATTAGACCCCTCCACAACTGAATGGTTACTTTGAAAGCTCTAGGAATTCAAAGTTATAAAGCCTTCAGCGCAACATGCAGCCAGAGGTAAAAGCTATAAATTGCTACAATAATGATCAAAATATGCATTTTTCGCATCACAGAGATGACGCATGATTATCAATCATTCACTGTGGCGTATCAAAGGAAATGGGTGTATGTTCGAAGGCTACGTTCTAGGTATGATTTTCGATCTATCGAAGAAGAAAAAATCGATATATTTGAAAACTAGGTTTCAAAATTTTTATGTCAATTAAAAAAAAAAGAAGAAACCTTGATTTATCGGTATTATTACATTAATGCTTGTTCACGATGAATCACGATGCAATAAATTAACACACAATTAGATTTTAATTTTAGAAGTTTTTTTTAATCATTTGTGCGAATACCATCTATTGAAAATCAAAATAGGATGAAAATGTAAGCATTTATTTTTGTTGCCCTTCATTCTTTTTCTCTTTTGCACATAATTTTTTTGTAAATATTTCAATGAATACTCTCATATTTTATTATAAAATATTTGCTTTAGGCATGTCATTGTGGAATAAATTGTTTTTTGTTTCCAAAACTGAAAGATCCCAGCAACAGATTTCTATTCAAATATAATAAAAGAATTATGTATCTTTTATTTTCAATTATGTTTACAATTCATGCAAATTCTTTGTGATTTATTTATTTTAAACATCCGAAATACCTTCCAGAAATAATGGTAAAACTACCTTGTACTAATTTTTAATACCTTTATGAATTAAATTTAAAAATCATACAAATAACTGAAATCTAAATGTATCTGCTCTGCAATAGACGATAAACATTATTTAATTTTAAACACATTTTATAACATTTACCCAATTAATTAAGATATCACGGTCCAATTAAGATATAAATATTATTGTCATAAAAAATACACTTATTTAAATTGAAATTCAGAGCAGGTATGCTTAACGAAGTATTCGGGCATTGGCACCATTTTTAAAGCATTTTTTTTTTAATTCTTTCTATATGAGTTTCGTAAGTCTAAATTTCGTAATGCATTTCTAAAATTTACTTAGATATAGACACTATAAAGCAAACATTAAATCTGTTATAAAATGCGATTTTTTTTTGCCTTAAAATTTAAAAAAAAAAAAAAACTCCTAAAAATCATTATAATTTTTTAGCATTTTTACCATCACAATTGACATTATTTTTTTAAATCTTTGTTTTGTTACTCTAGGTTGCCAAAGGGACGGAGGCCACAATCCAATAAATAAATATTCTTATTAAATAAAGTTTAAATTAAAATGTAACTTTCTTTAGTAAGGAACACAAATATTATCTTATTGTAAGATAATACACTATTAATAATGAAATATAGCAGATATTTGAAGAGTGTTTGTTCCGGGGGTTACTGATCATTTTCAAATTCTGTTTCCAAATACAAAGAATAAAAAATTTTTTAATAGCGTCTTGGAGTGAAAAATTATGCTCTGTGTGATCATATACTATTTGGAATCAAAACTACAATGAAGTTTTTCAATAAGGGAGATTTTAACAGAAGATAGAATTCGAATAAGAAAGTTGAATCATCCGTCTGTAACATGGGGTTTTTCTATAATGGTAACAACACATGTGAACTGAAACTTTGTCGAAAAATTCCCCTTCGCCGTAAGAGACACAGGAAGGAAAAAGAAATCAACCCCTCCGAAAACTCTTACTATTAGTGACTTTTAGAATTTCCTGCTCCTTTCAAACCTAATGCTCAATCGGTTTTGATCGAACTGAGGTTATTTATCAAGTTTTCGATAATGGCGAATTTTCATTGCTATTGAGATGCAAGCATGACAATATTTTACGACTGATTTCAAGGCACTGTTCAGTTAATCAATAGAAAGTTATGTTTTTTTACTATCTAATTCGCATGTAGTATCCGCTTTTATATTTTTAGAAATGTATCATTTTTGGTAGTTTTATAAAAATTTCTTTTCTAGTTTCATAATATATTTTTTATCAGAATATTTTATTTTGTATTCAAGTTTAAAATTATTTTTAATGGTAGAATGATTTACCTTCATTTCATAATTTTAATGCTCATTGGATTTTTGATCCAAGTATCCAACTTTCGAACAATCGATGATAATCGAGCTGTCAATGATAGAACTTTCATGACAGCTCCTTGATTCCTAGCAAATCATCCAATCCTGGTAATGTTTTCCGACTGGATTTCAAGGCCTTACTTTGGATGTCAATGGGAAGTAGGGTTTTTTCACCCTTTCTTTTAAACCGCATGCTTTTTTGTAGTATGCGCTTTTATATTTAAAAAAAAATGTATAATTTTACTAGTTCTATATCCCTGAAACATGCTCTTTTCCAATTGCATAATATATTTCTTATTACATTTTTTTTTATTTTGTATTTAATATAAAGATCATTTTTAATGGATAAATGTTTATTCCTCAGATTTATTTCAGTTTATATGATTGGAATATATGTTGTGCTTTTTTCAAATCCTCACGCAGTTTCAAAATGTTTTCCTTTCATTCCCTTTTTTTTTTTTTTTTTTTAAGCCTTTCAAATGTACAGGACTTTGAATTGCTTTTAAAAATAAAAAGAAATTAAATAAATAAATAAAAAGAAGTTTTTTGTGGAATTATTTAAATTTGTTTTTTTTAAGAGATAAAGATTATTTCAGTGGTAATATTTCCATTTATAACATTTTTTCTTATATAAAACCCCAATTTCATTTTTCCTCTTAATTTTATTTTCGTACTTTATTTTAATTTTCACATTTTTTTATATCTTTTCTAATTTCATAATATACCTCAATATTGATGGAAATGGTTTCAATATTAAGATACATAGCGTTTTATTTGTGTTGATACATTTTTATATTAATGATAATATATAATGATTTTTTTTATTTGACTATGTTTTTTCACAATTGAACGACCTTCTCTAAAATTTTAATGCATTGCACGATTCTTCCGTAAAGAATATGCGTTATTCATGTTTTTACTCATTTCCGAATTATTAATTTTCGCCTCTTATTGATTTCTGAAAATTGATTACCTGTATCTGTTGTTAAAATTCTAGTGCAATAATACTTTGTTAAAATTCTAGTGCAATAATAAATCTGCAAATAAGAATAAAATGTATGTTATTCATATACATAATTAATTTTTTAAAGCATTAGACTTCAGACTTCTATTTCGGGATTTATTAAAACTACTTATCTGTTAAAGACATTAATATGTCGTTTTCTTTTCATAAAGAATGAAAAAAAAAAAAAAAACGGACGTTCTCTAAATTAGCAGTAAAAGGATAAATTTTACAAATTATTATTGAAAAAGCGGAATATGATGAATTGCAAAATGCAGGCATGGCTTTGACATTGACAACTTTATTAAAGGAATTTTAACACAATTACTTTCTAATTATTTTTATTGTGATACGAAGAAATCCAGTAATTGTCCAGCCCTAGTACCTGCTTCACAGATAAACATTTTCAGTCAAGAAACAAATCAAGCTATTCCAGTGCTGCAAGATTATTCCAGGAAACATTATCCTCTAATGTACCACAGAAGTAGTTGCAAGTGAATAAGATAGAGGTCAATCTATGTTTGTTCCAGTAGATAAAGGATATTTCAAAATTTTTCTCGGGGTATTCTTTAAGAGACGCTGAAGTCATTGGATTATGGTGTGGTCGGATCCATGCAGCATAAACAAAGAAGTGTCCAGCCAATTCTTTGATGTTAGTGATGTGATGAGAAGTTGCTTCCAAGATGCAACGAATCTTTCAGTAGTGATCGTTATTTGATAGAATTACTTCAAATCACTTTTACAGGTACCATCGCTACTACAGTATAGAGCGCCACTTATCAGTAATATTTATCACTGAATTTTAAATTTGTGTACAAGATTTTTGTGGCTTTCAAAATAAATATATCACTGGTTTCATTCTTTTATCGACCTCCAAGGTCGAGTTGTAAAATATTGAGATAAAAGTCTTTTATGGGACACAATGTAGTATATACCGTAGATTTTGAAACACTCTGCACGTTCTGATAAACTTTTTTTCACTTAATAGTTCTGACTTTGGCACTAGAAGAATGCTTCGACAACTGGAACAACTGCAAGGTTAAACCTTTGTTTTAAAAACGAAACAACGTCATTTTTTAAGAAATAGTGATAAAGAGTCGATAAAAAAATGGTCCGATTTTTCTTTCGTAAAATTTATCAGTCACACAATATAAATACAGATACGAGAATCCACCACAGAAAATATGGGGAATTTAAGCCCCTTAAATCTTTGAATAAGAACTAGAGACCACCACAAGGCTTTTTATCGTCCAACAAAGCAAGCTTCGTTGGTGTCATAGAAGTTAAAACATTGAATAAAAATTATAAAAGAATAATCTTTAACATATGACTACTGTATGGAGATATCAATATATTTTGCAAAATTTCGGAATACAGCTTAAAATATATATCTTAAGAATAAAGATTTCTATGTATTTAATGCAATTAAAAAAGCATTAAAGGGAAATAAAGTTTTTTATGTAATATTAAAGGCTCATCTTTTGTGTTTTCTACATCATATGCTCCATAAGTACAGTAACAGTACTTATCCTGAAACAGAAGATATATCATAAAGTTGTGTTGTAATGTATATGACTTCTTTGTACTTTTTGAAAAAAATATTTCCAGCAAAGTTTTATCTAAATTCTCTTATAAATTATTAAATTCATTGATTCGGATGATCTCCAATGACTGCATCCACTCACGAAAATCCTAATTAATTCAAAAGATAAGCTTACATTTATTAAATAATGTTTTGTAAAAGAAAATGTTCGATAAACAAAGGCAATGAAGATTAAAAAGGATTTCCATGAGGAACTGTTGTAGAAAGAACGCAGTTGTTTTCATTATTCACTAAGCCAAGTTCCTGCTTTTCACCAGTAGTAAGAACTTTACTGGATGGCAAAATTCCATCTCCATATCTACTCAACTCCATAGCTGGTATCCAGCTTGATTTCTTTGAAACATGGAAATCCACATTAGCTTCAGCAGAAGAAAATTCTCCATTACCTATAACACATTAGAAATAGAAGATAGAACAACATATAAGAAATGAGAGAATACTTTACAAATAAAAGTACAAATGTATATATATATACACTGCAACAAATGCATCCTCAATATCACACCTGAAATCATGTGTTACATATGAAATTTTCTAATAAATAAGATTAATAAAAAGCTATTTGAAAAGATGAACAAAGGTATCAGTACAATAACTGTTACAATACCCAACTCCCCCCCCCCCCCACCCGGGTAGAGAGAATCTTACAAATGAATACTTTGATTTTGTTAAATTTTCTTTTCTAGCACTCGGAACCAAAATCTTATCTAAATATGAAATAAAATATTTTTTTTTATCTAAATATCAATGACAAGTATAATGGATGGAGAAATAATGAAGCCTGATTGAAATTATTCATTACATTTAAAGTACAATAATTAAACGAGAGGGGGTAGTCTGCCGAAGCTTTCTCATATACTCTCTAATAAAGGTGTTGCCCAAATTCCAAAATTTTTTGCAGGGAGTGAGTGATAAGTCAGAGAATGACTTGCATGGCATTGGTGTATAATAATTACGAAATAATAAGCTTTAGGGTGAATTTGGCATTTTTACTAAATCTATTCATATCATTTTGGCTTTTCCCTGGCATGTGGTTAATAGTAACCGAAAATCAAATTTTGTGATAGATGCGTTTTTCCCAAACGATTAAAACCAAAATTTGACACATGTAAATCGATGTGTTTTTGATTTATCACATTTGCATGCTTTTGAAAACACTGACCGATAGACGATCAATTCCTAGTTGAATTTAGCTCAAAATTTGATAGGTATCTGCACTACAGATATTAAATCCGTGCAGCAAATTTTACTCATCTAGATTTCTCCGTTTTGTAGTTAACGTGTTAATTTGTATTCGAATCCATGCAAACTTACTGTGAATAGATTTTACTCAAAATTTGTTGGAAATTAATATAATAAATTACGTTTTTCTACATCAAAGCGTTTTTAAGTAATCGTGTTCACTGACAGATGGATGGACAGACAAGGAGATTCCTCAAAATCTCAAGTTCGAGTTTTTTGATGATTACAATATTTTCTCTAGATTTTTTATATGAGGAAGTAAAAAGTAGGGAAAATTTATACGAGAGAGCCATTTACATAGCAAAATATTTCCTGAGGTTCTTTGCAAATGTGTAAATGGAATTGACATTTCCCTATCTTAATTTATTCAATAATGAAATTTATTTATATGAAAGAATTATTAGGAGAAAAATATTTCAACATATTAACATCATAGTATTTTCAACGAAGTAAAAATGACCCTTTTTACTACAAGAAAAACTGTTTTAAAAGGACAAATAAATCCCTACCCTATTTTTAAGTCACAACAAAACTGTTAACTTTTTTCAAAACAGGTTCGAAAACGATATTAATAAACATGATTCAAAAGTGACAGTTTTGATTAAAACTCTGTCTAAATGTAAATTTAACAAGAAAATGCACAAAATAAAAGTGATTTTTTGCATTTAAAAATTAACTTCAATTATAATTTGTCAACACAATACTCTCAATGGGTGCTTGTTCTTTCATATTCTCTGAACATTACTATTGCCATGGAAAAATATCATTCTCATCTTTAACAATAATGCAAGATTTCTGGTGAGGTGGGAGCATAGAGCTGATATATAAATGGAGAGGGCTAGTCGCTTGTTTCTTGTCTAAACAAGTGTATGATTTCGAAAATTTATACACCAATCTACCTCATGAAAAATTAATAAAGGTCTGTTCTTTTATATATGACGAATATTTAAATGAAAATGTCATTCCTAAAAATAACTGGCTAGTTATGTAATTTTAATATTACTGAAAATTACGTTTTTAATGGTATTAACTTTTATAAACAAGTTAAGGGCATTCCAATGGGAACAGGTTTCTCAAGTGCTTTAGCTAATATTTTCCTACATTAATATGAGAAAAAAATAATTAAATATAATTTAATAAACGGGTGGAGGTATATTGATGACATACTTTTGATAAACTTCGACAATACTAATATTGTTACTAATTGCTATTCAAAAGATTTAATTCTAACAGAAACAAATAAAAATCAACTTGAGGCTACCTTTCTGGATTTAAAAATCGAAATTGCTAATGATAAAACAATAGTTGGTATCTACGATAAAAGGGATGAATTCAACTTTTAAGTAACAAAACTTTGTAACTATCATTCCAATTTAAACTCTAAAATTTTCAAAAATCTTATTTTTTACAAGTTAACAGGATCAAAAGGGTTTGCAATAATAAAAATTCCTATATTGAAGCCTCAAATAACCTCATTAAAAATTTAATTAAAAATGAATTTCCTAGAAATTACTGTAATGCCAACTTTTAAATTAAATAAGGTAAGGTTTGGGACTAATCCTTTACCTTAAATCAAAATAGAACTTCCCTTGCATATTGGATCACTCAATAGATGACGCTAGGCGCCTATAATTGTTTTTTACCTTAAATATGTTTGCTTTGTGGTCTTAAAAAGCGGGAATCACAATCGATAGCTTAAAATTTCTTTGCCTGCTGATGGTATGTTCTTTCCTTTTTGTTTTCTTTAATGGTTTAAGTGTTATTTTATGGTATTTTTGTTTTTATTGTTGTTTTTTTTTACTTAGTAGTAGTTATTTCATTCTAATTTGTTTTGCAATTTACTTTCTGTTAAAATGGTATATCTCTTAGGCCTAATTTCAGGGGATTTTCAGGTCACGAGTAATCATTATTAGACTGTCTTGTCTGCATTCCTTTACAGAAAAAATCCCTTCTTTTGAATCCCTGCCAAAGGGTGACCCTTGAAACAGTTTTCAGGCCGGATTCTTTTTTTTTCTTTTTTTTAGTTTATTTGTTTTTCCTATCAACTTGACTTTAATACTTTTGTATATATATATATATATTCTTTGAAAACTGAGCAAACTGGTTTCGAAAATAATGTTTTCTTTTTTACTTCAGTAGCCGAGTTTATTGATTTAAATTATGTTTAGTTTTTTACTTTGTTTTTTGTGCATTAATTAAAAGTGGTTATTTTTCTTCTTTAAGTAAACATTTTATTTCTTTTCTTTATCTAAAAACATTTTTTAATTTTACATTACATGTTCAAATACTTTTATCATTATCTCATACAGATAAAAATTTTTTTTTATAAAAGCAGATTATAAAAGTGACCTAATTTTTTCCCCCCTGAATATTTAAAAAAAATGCATTTGTATTTAAAAATAATTTTCTTTCTAAAAATTAAATTATAATCCAAGAATTAGGAAAATAAATATTTGTTTTTGCATAAAAAATGAAAAAGATATTAATTAAAACTGTTAAATTATTTTGAAATAATTTAGAAAGAAAACAAAAAATCTACAAGCCCAGGTATCGAGAATGCTACGCCAGTGCCTTAACCACTATACTATTCGAGCGCTCGTTGGGGCAACACATTATTAGTATATAAGCTACTTTGAAAGTTTTAAGGTTGGATATTGAGTCATAATATTTTCATGAATAAACATTCTAAGTGTATACTACTACCATTATACAAAATCTCGTCCCGAACTCAATTTTAAACCTCGCGCCTTCCCCTTATTAATATCAGTTTTAAACATTTCGCTTCTGGTTTATAATTTTGTCGATAACTTTGCTACTAACTACCACAGAAACAAAATTAAATCATTTTTAGAATCTTAAATGTGTTGATTTAATACAAAAAAATAAAGAAATTCGAAATTTTTACAAAAACGGTGATTTTAGGGTATGTACATATCGCAAATTATTAATAAATGTTAACATTTAGACAAAATTTTTATCTGTAAAGATAGCATTTCTTTCTTTAATAGTTTCTTATCTTTAGAATATCCACTAGTTTCTTTTTAGATCTTAATTAAAATTTATAAAAACATGCAATTACTGCTAGCACATTTAGGAAATTTTACTATATAACATTTTCAATAAAACATACGTTTTAGTTTCACTGTTTCATTTACAATGATGATTTAATATCTTTCACGGTATAATACGATTGGAATATTTATGGTAAAAAAGAAGCAACATATTGGAAATAATAAGGAACTTTATTTGCATTAAAATAAATACACAATTATTAATCGGTCAATAATGTTTATGTAAACACTTGGCGCGAAAAAAATCACTCCAAGCTTGCAGCCAAGCACTTACAACACATTCGAGATTAGTAGCAAAATGTAATGCAGTTACATCAGTTTAAATGAAGATTAATAACAAGTTAAATCAATTTAATACAATAACTAAACCAATCTATGAAATATTATTCAGTTATAACACCAAAATAACCGAGTGATCAAGGTTGCGAAATTTTAAATTGACTTAAAATGGATATAAACAGAATATGTTTATTATTCATACCTGTGAAATGATGCATACCTGTGAAATGATGCAGGACTATCCTTAGAAGTTTCTCCTTTGCATCCAATTGCACAGCAATAGTTAACCATGGAATAATTAAGCTTTAAAATCCAACAGTTAAAAGCGAGAAAAAAATTTGCCACTGAAATATAATGGGGAACGGAGAATACGGTTACAGCGAACACAAATTCTGTCCCAATGTCACGTGATTTTATCTTGTCCTACACCAAAATAGAGTTGCACTCCCTCCATCAGTATCTCAGCTCTATGGATGGAAGCATGTCGAATCAAAATTTATCAACTCTTTATTTATTTTTTTTCACACTTTTAGATTGGGCACACATTTTGATTCAGTACATATTTCTTTTAGCCGGTGGTTTTGTTGTTGTTTGCTTGTTTGTTTTGTTTTTTCCTCATCTGCAAAAATTAGTCATCCAATTGTTCGCACATAAGATGTCAGTTTTTGATTAAATAATATTTCAATCAAAGTTATCATTTCGTTCAAACAAGAAACTTATTTGGTTAGAGTGCAGGGCAGAAAGGATCGCTTCAGAAATTTTCTAACACATCCAATTAGAAAATTTCTCGTATCTTTAAAAAAAAACGTGCTTAGCTATCTTTTAAATACTTTGGCTTTCTTAATATGACACAAAGCGAAAATCTTTTTTTTTTTTTTTTTATTATTTAAGAGATCTTGCTAAAATTTCAAAGTCCACATTCAAAATATTCCCCTCCTTTAATACCTCTTTATTCATACAAGTACTGTGATACCTGATACGTTAGAATTTCTAAAAGAAATCGGATGAAGGATCATATCAGTATTCTCACATTCATTTGCAATGGATTGAAAAAAAAATGCAATTTCTGATGTTAAAAAAGCGTTACAGATATGTTCTTTAATAGTGACAAAGCTCTGATTGGTAAGGTACCAGCTCTGATTGGTTCTCATGAAATCAATAAAAATTTCTTATAAGTGGAAGGATGTTTAAATATCGTTCAAGTACCTGCTAATTTTCCAACGTCTAATAATTGGAAAATGAGCAATTTTTTTAAAAATTCTTTTGTATTAGTGTTAACGTATAGAGTTCTCATGAAATCAAAGATTTTTCAGTTGTTCAATTTATCCCCCGTTTAGAGTCAGATTCACAGACTGCAATTCACAAGAGCCCATGTTAAGGACTTCTGGATCTTCAAAACCCTTTTTAATGCATGATGCTAGTTCCTTAAAAAATATATATTTAACAATGGGATCATCCATTGACATCGGAAAAGCAGTTCAAAAGTTCAAAGGTTTAGCTGCTTCTTAAAATGCAGGAAGTAAATGTTCAAATCAGCTACAACCAAGAAAAGCCGAAAATAGATATCTTGTTTTAACTTCATCAGCAACCTAATACCAAAATTCAATGCAGAAATCTATTTGTTGTCTTTGGGAGACATTTTATTCAGAGATTCAACTAATATAATCACATGGTGCTCATATAAAAGCAATTCTTTCATAACATCTTCTATAAAATAGAGGGGGAGGGTTATCCCAAATATTAAGGAATATGCAATTTTATCCCTTCCTAACTGGATACCTTTGGCTATTTTAATAATCTTGAACATTTGAGAAAATAATTTAGCATTTTTTTTTTTTTCCTCAGCTCAATTTAATGGCAGGCGTGCAGCAATTATTAGCAGACACCAAAAATTACAGACTTACAAATATCTTCTTTAAAAGATCTATTCATATAAAACGCTTATGTGGATGGAAAATCAGGAATTGATTAATCATCATTTAGCAACAGTTCCATTGTTTACATATTTGCTAAAATGAACAAATCTCAGATAAGCCGGTAGATAATTTGAGATAGAACAATTAAACAGGATTGCCATTCAAATTCGCCAACACCCTATATAGAATCTGAAAATTCCAAATTCTTCTACTATACTTATTTATTGAAGAAACAAATCATTTGACAACATATCACTAAGTTTTCGCTCTTTAACATTTTTATTAGAATTAATTAAAATTTCTTAAAATTGCTCACAAATCGGAGTTTTAAACTTTCCTGACAAATTCCGAAAAAATGTGTGAAAATACTGAGATTAAGAAATTTTACATAAATCAAACTTATAAAAAAACTAAAAACAAAACAAAAATACTTATTAAAAGTTGAATATATATATATATATATATATATATATATATAAAGCAACAACAACAAGAAAAAAAAAAAGATGCGTGGGATACTTGCTAACTAAATATCTTTTTAAAGGGGTGTAAAATTTTAAGCAACTCTAAATTTTAGCGATATGAATTTCAGATGAGATCGAATTTATAAAACTTTGATAGAACATTTTAAGATTATTTGATTTTATGATTTTAAGAAGGTTTATAAAAACTAAAATTCCTAAATCCTCAGAATTTTTTTTTCCATCTTTATATTACCTTTTATAATGTTTTCTACTTTTACTTTAATCCTGCATTAGATGACAATAAAAAATAAAATAGATAAAAATGCATACCATGACCTGAAGGCATTCCTTTCCTTTTCTTTTTTTCATTAAGCATCGTTTTAGTTAAGCAATTATCTCCAGATGAAAGAAAGCAGCTGTACCTAAACAATTTTAAAACAGTACATTCTACATAATAATTTCATTTCTGAGTAAAATAATTTACAATTACACACATAAAACGCTTTTAAGCACTGAGAAATCCATTCTCAAAAATTCCGTTATAAGTTACATAACAATATAAGCAATGAAATTTACTACACAATGAACATATTTACAAGTATTATCTTTCAATGTAATTTTTTTATAAAATTATACTTACATTTAAAATTCTATAATATAAATATATTCAATATAAAATGAAAATAATTCTGACGATAAATTAAAGAGATAATTTGCAATATTTAATTCTGAGATGATTTGTAAAAATTAATCTTTATTTGAATCTCCGTCATCCAATTAAGTATGAATTGTATTATACTGAACAGAAAGTAACAGTACTGAACAGTATAATTGTATTATACTGAACAGAATTATTTTTTGAATCTTGGGCAGCAGAAACCCTTAATATAATAAAGCAACCGATTATATGAACTGTTCTTTAGGTAATTTAGCTACTTAATAAATGGAAAAGCTATTGATAACTCAAGTAACAAAAAACTTACTCATTCGATAAAGGTAAATATGAAAATACTTCATCTGCCCCACAAGTCATCTAAAACAACAAGAAAGACATGAAATAATTAATTATTTATAAAGTTGAAAGTACTAAAAAAAATATATGTGCAACAACAAGAAAAACCTTGTTTCCTAATCTTCTTCTGCCGGCTCTAACTAACCGTTTACCCTGTCAAAGAGAAACAAATTTCAAATTAATTTTCAATTAAATAAAAAGATATAATTAGCACTTTCCTCTCATTTCAACTATCATATTACACAGATGAGCAAAATTTTTCAAATCAAAATAATAATATTAATAATAATAAAAATGCATTCTAAATGCTAAAAGTGGCTAGATACATTATTTGATCAAAAGTATCTGAACACTAGGATTTATACAATTTTCTGGATATCTGCAGAAAGACTGGGCAAGCAGTCTTTTAACTCCAACCATGTAAAAAATATACTTCAACTCATATTCTACCATGAAGATTCAGTATTCAGTTACAAGACATTTAGGGGACTGATTAGAAATTGATGGAAAAAAGATTTCAGCTGACAGAAAGCAGCTATTGATTTAAAACCTTCATCAATGCATTTCATTTGCTGTAGGAAATACTTACATGTACTTATATAAACAATAGCATGCATAATCAAGAAGATACAAAGATTTTTTTAAAATCCCAAAATTTTCCAAATGTTTTTTGCTTATAATATGCAGAATTTTCAATCAAATTAAGTAAAACTTACAGAATGTGTTAATATTACAAAAATCTCTAAATATTAAAGGAAATACATGAGTATTTTTATTAAATCTTAACTGCACATGCAAGAAATTAAAGCGTATTTTTCTATTCTTAGTTTCAAAGCCATATATATAAGGTCACTTATATAAAAATGCCAGTTGACTACTATTAAGATTCAGAAAGCAACTGAAATTCACCTCACTATCAAGTCGATATCTTTCGAAACGAAACCAAATGATAAGTGGTTTCCTTCAAATTGGTATTCTTTAATCTTTAATCTTTGAATAGTTTAACTGAAAGGTTGGTGGCTGCTATGATGAAAACTACCCATTAGTTTTCGGAAAGATTCTGCAAGAACTGCACACCATTCTTGCAAAAGAAAATTGAAAAGCACTGACAGTGATGTGAAGTATTTTGGTCTAGCTCGAATTTGACATTTCATTTAACCCACAAGTGTTTCATGGAATTGAGATCAAGATTCTGAGCAAACTAGTCAAATTTATCAAGGAAGAATTGGAGCTTACCTTACCTATCTGAGATTTCAAATTGATGCACACATTAACATATCAAACCTTTAAAGCAAAATGCAATAAATAATGGTCACAGATGTAAATCTCACAATGTATGCTTCTGAATTTCATTTTTAAGACTGAAAGAAAGGAACATTCTATGAACGTGTGCAACTTTTTCAAAGCTGACGAGTATGAAGACAAGATCCTTGATTCCATTGTTATACTGTATGCTGATGCTAGAGATGGTGATTTTATCTTAATAGCTGATAATATCTAGGCCCGATTAGGTAAGATTGTCAATATATTTGAGAATTCACAGGAAAATTATTTTACAAACTAGCCGACAAATTATGTCATATATGGGAAATACGATGTGAAAAATCATAATTAATAAAAATTCGGTACCAAATCAAATTAAATTTAAATATTCGTTAAAGAGAAAATAAAACTGAAAGTTGATGGCGAAGAATGGACTGGACTGGATTGAATCCAAATGCAAGTCACTGTATTATTTTGGTAGAAATGCCTCCACAAATCCAATAACAAATGAGCTGTTAATTAAATTAATTAATAAAACATCGTTTTCTTTCGCAATGTGAGTCGTAAGAGAGGAACAGTATCTGAAGGTTCAGAAATTGCCAATGAGTGAAAAATTGTAACAACTCTTAAAACAAAACTTATATCGAAGTGGCCAAAACAGTTTTTATCAAACATGTTTTGAATGACTTATAGGCTCCGACTTAACACATGCACAGTATATAAAATAATACTACAGCTTACATGTAGACTTTTTGTTAGAGGGACCCATCTTGGAAGACCTGCTGTAGAAAAATTCCAAAAAGTTTACATATTTCAAAAAGTTAATCTCATGAAATCCCTTATGGTATGTTATTTAAGAATTTCTTTGTAGCACCAAAAAAGATAGTCAAGAGTTATATGAAAAAAAAAAAAATACTTTAATTCTTATAGAAAAATCTTAAAATCAATTTTTTTTAATAAATTTTTTTATGGATGTTTGAAAAAGAAAGGAATATTTTTCATGAAATGAATAATTCAGAAAGGAATATTTTTCATGAATGATCCAGAACTCTTTCAGAATGATCATGATCATGAGAAAGAATTTCATCCATTAAATTTTAGCTTTATTATACAAAAGAAAATAAACTTCTTGTGTTTTTTTGGTAGGAAAAGAAAACATTGCCACAGAAGCATACCACTAGTGGACCACATTAAAAACTGTAGATGACCCTAAGAAACTAAATGTTCACCAAAAGGTCCCTTCATAAAGCAGTTTAACCTGATTGTATCAATTAGATAAAAACAATGTTAGAAGTAGATCTAGCAGGCATGTAAAAGTGACATTGAATTTCCCGAAACTGTAGTTATAAATGAATTTTTGCATTCTTAAAAAGAAACTGCAATTCACTGAACAAGGAACAATATAAATACTAAGGAAAAATTATTACAAAATCATATTTGATTGAACACTTATTTACCTACAACAAGGATTTTTCAAGTCTTTTTTTTATTTCACTTTTATTAGATTTTTATATGCTTTTAGTAGCAAATAAACGCATTTTGTCATGTACGTTGATAACAGCGGTAAGGCAAACAGCTTAATTCATAGACTAATTTAAATTATACATCTAATAAGGAAAACAGGGCAAAAATTGTTTTTGCTCAAAACAATATAAAACAAATTTAATGACAATATGCTACATCCGAAAACCATTTTTTTCTAACATGAAAAACTATAAATAACTACTTTTTTTTGAAGGTTTAAATTCACTCACTTAATCAGTTTACCATCTTCCTTTTTAGAAGTAAATAAAAAAAGGAAAGTTTCCATGCACTTTAACAACTTAAACAAAAGTATTTTCTCACTTCATCAGGTTCCACGTATGGTTTCTTTACTGTGATATTACAGAAACTTTTAGTTAAAATCTTTGGAAATTCTACAGCAGAAAAATCCTCATCACCCGATATTACACAATCATTTTCCCACCATTTAGAAAAGTTTGGCATGCCACATTCAGGTCCAGATTCTTGAAAGAAATCACTCTGCTCATCATCAGCTATAAGAAATCGAAATTAATAAATTTCAAACATTCATTAATTTTCATATAATTTTTGAAATTCATCACATTTTTAATAAATTTCAACACAGTGTTTGAAATTTAAAAATAGCTATTATTGATACTTATCAATTTGTAATACAAAATCAAAATGAATTTTACTCCACACTTAAAATGGCTTTGAAAATAAGCAAGCAGTAAATAATACTTCAAAAATTCTACGGAAATAAAGATTTCATCCAGATTAATTCAATTAATATGATTATGGTAGATTACTTCGAATTTTTATTAATAAAAATCTAAAAATAGAGCATGAACTCATTTACATAGCATTATAATGCTTTCAAAATGTGTGTAAGAAAGTCCTTATATATATATATATATATATATATATATATATATATATATATATATTTGCAAATTTTCATTTGAGACCCTGTAACCTCTATTGTTTTTTAAAAAAATTATTTTAATTTTTCCAAATTTTTAGAACAAATTTTAAGGAACGCTTACAAAGCTGAAGTTTAGAAAATTAGAATTGAAAACTTCATCAAACTAATTTCATTTATTAAACAAATTTATTATTGTTGCACCTTATTATATTACAGTTTAATTATCGTTGCACTTTAACCCTCCAGCTGCTTATCCCGCGATTTCTACGGGTTGACGATCAGTCCATTTTCAATTGCATTCCGCATTTTTCGGAGTTTAGTGTGTTTATTTTTATGATTACAGATTTTTATTATATCATATTATTGTCGTGCAACATTTAGTAAAAGTTCGCTTTGTTTAACAAACATTTGAACTCCTTTGCAAATGTCGCCTCTAAATACTGATTTTTAAAAACTGTGCAGTTAAAGGGTTAAAAAAGCTTATAAAGATAAAACTAATTATGGTTCATTTACATACTTAATTTTAAGACATTAGATTTTTTTAGAGTCTAGATATTTGCTACAAAATTGCTTTTCAAACAACATGTTTTGATTTTGTTTGCCTCTCGTGTGAAATCTGTTGTACTTTCTCATCAGGGCTACTTCACACTCTGCTACATCATTTATCACTCTCAGTGAACCAATGATTGTTTTGCATTTCTTGTATTTCTTTGTTTTCTTTCCATTCTGTCACATCTTTTTGCAAAAAGAATCTGCTAAATGGTTGTTGGTTCTTGACTGCACAGCCTAGTCCAGTTTTTTCATTCTGTTTTATAGTCCCCCCCCCCAAAAAAAAACCTAATATTCCTTATTCAAAGAAACACCTAGGTTCAAAAATAAGCGATAAAATAAATAAATGAAACTTTATAATAAGTAATATTTCTTAAATAATTTTTAATCAACAGAATTTAGAAAATTAGTCTTCTGTTTCAATTGCTTGATATTTATGAGAACAGAAAGACAGAGACTGTGGCATGCAAATAGTGCCCTTAAGAAAATAAAACTCAAATATTAAATACTATTATAAAGATTGTCAACAGATTTATTAAGGCAAAACACTGAAATTTTAAAAAACTGCAATCTCTATAATTATTCAGATATATAAGTTATAAAATACAAATGATGAATTCAAGCTAAATATTATTTAGTGAAAGGATGAAATAATATAACAAGAAATACTTAAATTTAAAACTGATTTAAATAATTAAAATATCTCTCGATATTTTTTATCGATAGTTCGATAGTTTTATCGATTAGTTCGATATTTTTTTAGAAGAAAAATAATATATTTCAGATATTTTTTCTTTTAAATGGAAGAAATTGAAAACAACCAAATTTCAAAGATTTTTTGTGTGAGTGCATGTGAACTAAACATCATCAGATATTAAACCGTTTCTTTAGAAAAACTAGATTTTTTCATAATTGTCAAATTACCTTCTCTATCTTCATCATTTGTCAATATTCCACATTCACTTTCACTGCTGCTATTGATTTCCCTAAAATCCAACAAAACACAAAATATTTCATTATTCATAAAATAAAATTTTTAATGGGAAATAATGAACAAAAGTTTCAATGAGAAAGCATGTGAAAATACATGACAAAATGATGCAAAGAAAAAAATTGAAACCAAAAGCAATCACTATAGGACTTCCTCAAATATATTACCTTTTTCTTTACAAGCAAGACAGAAACTATATCAGCAGAATTTTTTCCACTGCTTACTAGTTAGAACTGCTGCTAAACCTAGCAATAATTCAGATTTCACTCTACTTATTTAATTATTATTTCTTCCTATAAATGGTAAATAAATAGATTTCTTAAATTTGACTCGATTTAAAAATAATGGTGGGAAGTATATCGCACATTGTGCCATTTTGTTGTTGCTTGACTAATTACGGGGTATCCCACAAGGTATGCAGCTTCTAATAATTACAGATTCGGATAGAACACGTCAAGACGAGTATTTTGCTGTATAACATGCGAGGTCCCCGAATATAGCGTCATAGTCTAATTAATGTGTGAAGCTTGTGTTATAAAAATTTCAAGAAATGGGGGGGGGGACAAGTGAAAATCAATGTTTATTGAGAACTTTCAATAAGAGATTGCAATACCGGTATACAAAAATATTGGTATTTTGAGCCATTTATACAATTTTGTAATACCGGTATTCACAAGTTTAAATACCGTTTTTTCGATATTTACTAGAAATTTTTTAAATTGTCTCCACTACATGTTCAAGGATCGTCAACATAGCAAAATAATATACGTTTTTGTTTTTATGTCTCCTTAACGGGCGAAATTAATTAGACTGTATATACAAAGTTGTATCGTACAATCAAGAGAAGTGATATCCAAGGAAACGGGTCAAAACTATCCTATTACAGCTGTGAGCGATACTGCGCACGCGCAGGATTCGTAGTCTGATATTCGTTTCTGTGAAAACAAGGTTGTAATTGTGAAGAAAGTACGTAATATTTCGATATTTTTTTTTAAAGTGGCGAGTTTGTTATTCACATTGTAAACTGACGGGGGAAAAAAATCCTTTCACCAAGAAAAAATTATTGTAGAGTAATGAAATTTGGACAATGTATTTGTCTAGTTAACGTGTTTAATTGATTGAATTTAAAAAATCACAGGTAAATTTAAGCTCAAGAAAATGCATATCAAATGTGAAATGTTGTTACATTAATAACTGGTATATCCTCCAGAATTTTGAATGCAAGCCTGCAAAAGTTTATGCATTGTGTCATACAGGTGCCGAATGTTACTTTGTGATACGGAATTCTATGCTTGTTGTACTTGTTCTGTCAATACTGGGACAGTCAGTGCTGGTTGTGGATGATGCTGGAGTTGTCGTCCAATAATATCCATACGTGCTCAATTGGAGACAGATCTGGTGATCATGCAGGCCAAGGTAACATGTTGCATTACAACAACAGTATGAGAGTGAGCGTTATCCTGTTGGAAAACTCTCCCTTGAATGCTGTTCATGAATGGCTGCTCAACAGCTTGAATTACCAGACTGGTGCACAAATTTGAAGTCAGTGTGTTTGGGATAACCACCAGAGTGCTCCTGCTGTCATAGGAAATTGCTCCCTAGACCATAACTCCAGGTGTAGGTCCAGTGTGTCTAGGCTGCAGACAGTTTGATTGCAGTGTTTTCCTGGCCTCCTCCTGACCAACACACCGCCATCACTGGCGCCAAGGCAGAATATGCTTTCATCAGAAAACACAAAAGATCTCCACTCCATTCTCCAATGAGCTCGGGCTTGACACCATTGGCGTCGCAAACGGCAATGGCTTGAAGTCAGTGGAATGCACGCTACAGGGTGCCTGGCTCGGAGCTGTCCTTGAAGTAACTGATTTCTAACAGTTCGTTGTGTCACTGTGGTACCAACGGCAGCTCGAACTTCTGACTCAGGCGCAGTATGATGTGTCACAGCCGTAGGCCGAATATGGCGGTCTTCCCTCTGAGTAGTGCCACTTGGCCGCCAAGAACCCGGTCTTCTTGAAGCAGTACCATCCCTTGACCGCAGTTCTCAGCAATCATTCACAATGGATACATTGCGGCCAATTCTTTCTGCAATATCGCGGGAAGAAAATCCATCTTCTCGTAGCCCTATTACACGACCTCGTTTAAACTCGGAGAGCTGTTGATAATGGCTTCATCGTCTTCTTAAAGGCATTTTTGGCTAACATCAACTGAATACATCAGATAAAGATAAATGACGCTTACGAACTTTACGGCACGCATTTAAAGCAAACCTGATATGTAAATTCTGAGTGGCGCTACTAGCGCCACACTTATGGGGAAACGCGAATCGATGTCATCTTTCAGATGTATAAACATGCCTACCAAATTTTGTTTATCTAGCACAAGTCCTTCTTGTTGGGTTTTTTTTTTTTTTTTTTTTTTTTTTTTTCAACAGTGTATTTGCATATCATACTTTAGGGTTCAAAATATTTTTCCAATTTATTATATATATATACTCATAAATAATAACCCATTATAATGAATAACTTTAAAGAACATAAAACAGTTGATAATACTTCGGTTTGGTTTCATTATTTATATGATGAAAAGAATATGGTGGCACCATGTAAAAAATATTTAAGAGTTATTAAAGTGAACGGAGGAAGTACAAGCGGACTCCATACACAATTAAAAAACATGATACAATTTTTTTATAGAGGAAAGAATCTAATGGCGATGAAGATACAAATTTAAGCACAGTTTCTAAGCCCAGGCCATCAGGGATTTTAGATTATTTTGAAGGAAAAAAAAAAAAAAAAAAAAAAAGATAATTTGGATGAAATTATAAGTAAAATGACAGCATTAGATGGTTTGCCATTTCGAGTGTTTTGCATTTCTACTGAATTAAGAAAATCACTACCCCCAAAGGTTTTAAAAATCTACTAAAATCGATTAACAATATAAGAAGAACTGTTATAAACAACAGTAACGGTGTTCTCAGTATTTTGAAACATGAGCTAACACAATTAAAATTAAATGGTGAAAAATGTAGGCTTACATTTGATGAATGGACAAGTGTAAGAAATAGCCGCTATTTAAATATAAATATTCATTCAGGGAAAAAAACAACAACATTGGAATATAGGACTTACAGATGTCTCGGGAAATATGCCAGCCGAAAAATGTGTGGAAGTGCTTAAATCTGAATTAGCGAAACAAGGATAATCCCTGAAAGAAGATATTGTATCCATAACGACTGATGCAGCAACAGTTATATAAAAAAAAAAGTAAGTAAGTTGACTGGTGCAAATCAGCAATTGTGCTATGCTCCTGGAATTCAATTACGAGTAATAGATGTATTATACCAAAAAAAATAAAGAACAGAAGAATCCAAATACTGTGGATATAGAAACTTCGGATTCCGACTTTGAAGAGAGTGAGAGTGAAGGTAATGACAATGTAATTGTTGAAGAAGATATTGCTAATGAGGATGAGATATTAACCCATCAAGAATTGCTTCCTATAATTTATAAAGTGCGAAAAATTGTTAAGATATTTAAACGTTCCCTATAAAATATGCCATATTACAAAAATATATACTAATTGAAAATAAAACAGAATATATGTTAATATTACATTCTAAAGCACGTTGGAACAGTTTACTCCTAATGATGGAACGATTTTTGAAACTGAGAAACCCAATCCAAAAAGCAATAATCGACTTAAACCAGCAAATTAATATTTCAGATAGTGAATTCGACTTAATATCCAGAACAGGTTGTCATAACTTAATATTAAAACTGGCTGTTGAGGCGTTATGTCGGAGAGATTCTAATTTATTAACAACTAATTCAACAATAAATTTCATGTTGCAATCACTGAAAGAACAGCACACATCACTATCTGAAGAATTATATATTACATTGGAAAATCGCACAGAAGAAAGGCACATTGAAATAGAAAATGTCTTATATAATGATTTTAAAAATGAAAATGAAAAAGAAGAAAAGAGAGTAACCAATTCAAATCTGATCAAGTTTATAGTAACTTTTCATAAACTTTTTTACTCACAAACCGATCCACATTCAGAAGAATTCAGTACAGTTATCGAAGATTATGATGACACTAATGTCGATAGCGAAAAGGAATTGTCTCTTGATTAAAAATTAGAATCAGCGATAAATAAAAAAATTTCAACAAACCAAACTGGAATACAGAAATCAGCTATATCCAAAACCATCCGACGAGAAATGGATCTATTTGAAGATGAGGGATTTAGAGGTAAATACTTGGAAAAAGTATATCGCGCATTGCTAACAGTACCACCAACTAGCGCAGATATCGAAACAGCGTTTTCGGCAGCTGGTAATTTTTGCACAAAATTACGTTCTAGGCTTAATGACAGTATAATTGATGCATTGTTTTTAAAGATCACATTTCAAAAATTTGTAATAGTATCACAGACTGAATAGTGATATTTTCACTTTTTGCGATTTAAATAAATAAAATGTTCCTTTACTTTTTTGTGATTATATACTGTTATAATTTATAAGTTAACAAATTATTTTTTGTGATATTTACACTCTCTAATAAAACTGGCAAATAAAACAAAGAAACGCCAGTGTTTTCTTTCTTTTTCTAAAATTTCTACTGTTGGTATTGAACTTTTGGTCCGTTTCAAAATGTTCTTAAACAATGCTGCAAAATTGAAATTGCCAAAACTTGAATTAAAAAAATTTTGGGGTTATCCTACCAAAGAATTTCACATTTTATTCATAAATTCATGCATCCAATGATATATCTGGAATCACTTAAATTCCAGTATCTATGGAACCAAAGTCCAGATTTAAAAGACTGATTTCCTGTTTTTCAGATAACAAGTGAACATTACGTCAAAGTGATTCAACAGAAGAAAACAGGAATTTGCCTGGAGGATCTTTTAATACATATATATATCCAGTATCTTCTTTTCTAGTGATAAAGAATGCTACTGATGGAAAGAATTTGCCAGATTTTGGCAACTCTCTACAATATGTCGTAAACAGAACTGAGAGCCGTGGAAAGCCTTGAGATGACGAAAGAGAAATTAGGTGACTTTTTAAACCCTCTAGTTGAATCATGTTTACCTGAAAACATTCTACCAGCCTGGGATATAAAAAGAGTTGCGGAAGAATGTAACTCAACAAGCCAAAGATCTCTTCAAATATTGATATGATTTGGTTCAGAGAAAATTATACGTTTTAAATCTAAGGGAAAGAATAAAGGAATAATTAAACGAAATAATAAAAATAATATTTTAGGGGTTCTGGATATCACATTAGCAGGTACAAATTCTTCTCATGAAGGGCATATTTTGTGAGAAATCTCATTTGAGCCCTGAGTATTTTTTAGCTTAAAATCAAACAAAAAAAAAATATCATAACGAAAATAAAAAATACAATCTGCACAAAAATTATAATTCGTATTGCATCAATAGCCTTTCTTTTGTAAGTAAAAGAATTATTAAGTGCTTGAAATTAAAATCTTTCAGCTATGATAGGATAATGCATAATCTGTTGGAGGGAAAAGAAACCGTTCCAATAGAAAAACAATATTTATCCAAAAGAAATTAAAAATATAAAAATTTTTTTCCTTTTTTAATTTGGAAGTTAGGTTTTTTTTTTTTTTTTTTTTTTTGCATCTTAGTTAATACAACAGAAAATCTTCAAAAATTAGGCTTTCAATGAAGGCAGATTTAACAAAGAAATTATAATAAGGAACGTGGACTCGGTTAAGTTACGGTTTATACACAATTAGAAAGCACTGTTATTGATAAAGAAATTAGACTTCATTCCGGTAATGATTACACAGTTATAGAATCTGTGCAAACAGTTCTATTTTTGCATGCTAATAATACCTCAAAGAATTACAGAAAATCCATTCTTCAGGTATTCGTGATCTCATTGAAAATGATTTTAAAAGAAAGCATTTGACGAGTGACTGAAGAATTTCATGAAATATTAGCTATTCTTCCCTATGGCAGGTACAAAGTGGAATTACAGTGGAAATTAAATTCTTCATATTTACTAGGTAATAAAAAATTAGCCTCAAAATGACATGAGAAAGCTACATTGAGGGTGCAGAATAACAAAAACAAAAAAGAAATATTCCATAAAGGGAAAATTCAAAATTTATTAAAAAAGTGTCAGGATTAGAATAAAACAAAAAAAAAAAAAATACAATTTCTCTCTGCATAGATCTGTTATTAAAAACTCTAGAAAAACCATTAAGATAAGATCAGTTTTTGATGTTTCAGAATGAGAAACCTTGGACCTAATTTTATCAAATTGTTACTTGATATTCCATATAGATACGTTCAGAATGTTCCAAATCATTTTAAGTACATAAACAGAACAGGCGTTTCTTAAAATTTAGATTGTGCCATGATGTCATGTGCCTATAATCCTAGTAAAAAAGGAGAAATTAGTAATAAGCAACGTACAATAGCATTTGGAGTTATTTCTAATTCATTCAGCAATAGAATATTTGTTCAATCATGCTCCTCACAAAAATTAATGCTTTCCTCTCATGTTGAAAACTGAATAATGTTAGTGTATAAACATATTTCATTTAAACGGCACAAAAATGTAATGAATCCATCCTTGAACTTTCCATATGAATAAGTTCTTATATAACTTGTGCTTTAGATCTGATATGAGATCTTGATAATGATACCCTAAGGTATAATATTAGTTTTAAAACCTTCACTTGTTAAATCAAAGATTAATGTCATGTCTTGTGCCGCAAATATTTGAACCTTTTGGTGTGTTAACCCCAGTCACTTAGTTCACAAACTTCTGTTATCAAAACTTGGAAAAGCAAAATTTCTTGAGATGAAATACTCCTAAGTTATTTTCTTAAGGAATTTTTGTAAATGGCTAGCTGATATGTGTAAACTAACTGATATAACAGTGTAAAAATCAGAGGTGGTGGCAAAAGTTTCTGGACGGAGAGGGGGGGGGGGACAAAATCCGACAAAGGAGCAAGCACAGTTTCTCTAATTTGGCTACAAAATAACTCATAATTCATTTTACAAATAATTTTTAAAAAACAGTATTATTTATAGTAAAGTATTACTTAGCTTTAAAAAAAATTCAGATTCTGTCCTTTTCTGCAGAAAAATATGCGAACTTAACGTCGTCGCCATCCATCGCATAGTTTTTAATGGGCCGACCAAAAATTATCGGCAAAATGCGACATCTTATTTATCTGTCACCTTGTTGTCAGATTTTTTAAAACTGTATTTGGACATTTCAAATGCTTTTAGTATATTACTTTTAAGATGGTTTTAAATTACCATAATCGTTATTGAACAGGTCTCTACAACCGTCCTGAAGTGGTGAAAACTTTTGCCAACAAAACTCTCAATCTCTCACCATCCAATGGGGCGGACAATAGCCCCGTTTGCCTCCATGCTAACGTCCCCTTTGGTAAAAATCCCAAGCTATTTGATTATTCTAGAAACTTCAGAATTCCATGCTTCTGTAAATGCAAATAAGAAAGTATATGCAGCTTTAATTTTTGCATGATTTGTAAATTCTAACAGCATATTAGAGATTTATAACTAGAAGGGGTAGACCAAAAGCTGTGTCAACTCAGATAATGGAACTGATTTTGTAGAAGTTCGATTTTCTCACAACTGTATGGTGGATAGGCTTTTGAGAACCATTAGTTCAAGTTCAAAGAGTTGTTGAGATATTGTCTCGGAAAATCGATTTTAATCCTTTGAGGCGCCTGAGATTGTGTTGTGTGACTATGAAATTGTTATAAATTTGCATCCCCTTACTTAAGTTTCTGAAAATTCAGATCATCAGATTAACTTTAATTTATTCTGTGATTAAATTCAGAATTGTAATTTTAACATTCTGAAATAGTAATTGTAGTATTAAAAACATACGTAATTTTAGTGCTAAAAACATAGATTTGTAGAGAAATAACATTCGAGATAAAAAAAAAATAACAAGATATTAAAATTAAACTTTTGGAAGAATTAAAATTTTATATTTGGAAACGCATTTAAAAAGGTTCAAAATATCCATGAACCCAAATTGTACTGATTGTTAATGTTGTACCGATAGAAATAACGATTTAACCGACCTTCAGCAATAATAGTAGATGTATTAGAAGGGTCAGATGGAAGAGTTTGCGCCATTAAGGAAAAAAGACGGACTGGAGTTTCTTTGAATAGAGTCTGTTTTTGCATTGAAATTAAGTATTTAAGGGAACATTTCTACCCTCAAAAAATTGATTTCTTAATTTTAAACTAATAAAATTGGGGGCCTTTCACTGATTACGGATATGTATTATTTGTATAGGTGAAAAAAGTCGAAAGTATAAATTAACTTCTAACAGGAACTCCTATGGTAGAAAGAAAAGTTTTTTTGCCTTTTTCTTGAAACATGTTTTCTTCAAATTCCGATACACAAAGAACACATTATGTTTATTACAACAGTATGAAATCTTATACAATCATATTTACAAACATTACGAGTCTACTAAACCAATATTTTTTTTTCCAACGCAGTAGTATTAAAATTTAGAGGCTATTATCATGCAAAATACCATGGGTTTTTTTTATTTTTTTTATTTTAGATTTTCAAGTTACAAGATATTTATTACTTTCTTGAAATTTTTATTATTAGATTATTTAAAAGAAAATAAGTTCACTATAATTATTATATCAATACTTGTATATTATGCCAATTTTTGAGTGAATTTACTTATAAGTGATTATTTATCATGCAAAATGTCATGTATTTTTTTAGATTTTCAAGTTACAAGACATTCATTACTTTCTTGGAATTTCTATTACTAGGCTATTTAAATGAAAATAAGTTCACTGTAATTATTAAATCTATACTCATATATTATGCTAATTTTTGAGTGATTTTACTTACATCCCCCCCCCCGAGTGCAATTATGAATCTGGAAACAATCGCATCACAATGTTTCGTAATTAAAATTAATCATTCAAGAGGAAATATTAGCTTTAAACTTAAGACTAATTCATTCTGTCTGTAATTCAATTGCAGTGCGATTTAAAGAAAGTTACTTCGCTCAACAGAAGACACTCCTTCCCTAAGTGTGGACATTCTTTCTCTGATATTCGCTAACCGAACGTTTCTTTCCTCTACATTTTCATTATCGGGCAACAAACGAAGCGTTTTGGCATTTAATGTGCTCCGGCCAAGGTTGGATTTCCTTTTTGGAGGCATAAGGAGTTTTGAATCACTGTTTAAAATCAGACGTATGCATACCACAGCTCTTGCTATTTGGCATGTGCAGTTTGAGGTTTCCGCTCATGTCCGGATAAGTGCAAAGCATAGATAATACTGTTTTACGCATGCTCGAATTGTAGTAGAAAAATAATTAAAATCGCAACTATAAAACTCCTTTTTTTTATTTTGATATGACTTCAGTATACTAAAACCTTCCCCAATAAATGCCCTACAAAATGGTACAAATATCTCCAATACCAGTTATTTCTCGATTTTTTTTTTTTTTTTTTTCTCTTTCAAACATACAGACGCTTTCAGGAGACTTCATTTTATACTATGTATAGATGAAAGTTCATTTTATTTGTGAATAAAGGGGTTCAAATGAAAGTTAATTTGTGAATAAAGAAATTTTCGTAGTCAACAACGAACCAGTTCTCTTAAAAATATTGATAACATGAAAAAAGAATGTAATTCAAACTGCATGTAAGGAAGATTTTCTGACACCTCTTCCAATACATGTAAATTTATACGATATGGGCAATATATCAATGTTCCTGGTAAGTTCAATTTGTTTCAATGTCTTTGAGTAGTAGTAAGTGGGGAGGATGTCTTCTCTATAGGAAAATGAACTGAAATTAGTGACATATCCTTGAAACCTACACAGACTTGCTCAGTCATTGATCGAATAAGATTCGAAATTATAGAAATGTATTCTCTTGAAGTTTGTAATGTTAAATGTGTTTTTGATGACATTAAATAACATTTTGAAAATACAAATGATTATGCAATAGCACGTTGAATTATTTTGAATAACTAACCAATTAAAAGAAGAATCCTGTAGATCTAAAGATACTTCTGAAACAGAATCATTAGCATATGCAAATAACATTTCATGCCCTACTCAGTAATTAGTATTTGATCACTAATAAGTAACAAATCATCGGGCAGATCCTTTCTTTTAATTAGATGACAACAGATAAAAGAAGATATTCTAAATTCTTCACACCAAAATCTCAAGTTTTAGAGTGTTTCCTTAAAAGTAAAATTTTACAGGAATAAGTAAGAATAAATCTGCAGATATGCACAACCTAATGAATAAATTAAAAATCACACAGCAGATTCACCCCTACCCCTAAAAAATTCAAACTTGTCAGCTTAATAGTCATTTGATTTCTAAATAATTTCCAATGATATTTCTGTGAAAATGTTTTTAAAATTAAAAATATTTAATATTGCAAAAAATTTAATAAAGTATTTGTTACAAAATAATCTAGAAATATGTCAAATCACTCACTGTGATTTTGAATTACGACGCCCCAGGCGATGGAATGGATTAGAAGAAATCTTTAAGAACTCAGTGGACGAAAGAGTGGCTTTACAGCCACATCCATTACATTCCATACTTCTTTCATGAGCACATCGTTTCCTTTTGCCACTAGAAGTAGCTGCATTCCCAAACTCCATACAAAAATTTTCCATTTTCGAAGATAACTGAGAAACAGTTATTTTGGAAAGTTTGGGGGATTTAAGATGACGCAATCGTTTATTTTTCTGAGTAAATGTCGGGGGGTCAGTCACAAATGGAGGATCAACTGTCATTCGCTTCAATTTTCTTTTCCTACGAGGTTCTTTAGAGGGATAGTGATTTTCATTCACAGAATCAGATTCCACTAAATTAGGTGAACACTGTCTCCATGAAGTCAAATGGTAATCAACATGATTAACATTATTATCTCTATCATCAGAGTCTGATTGATGATAAGAATCATTAACAGAAAAATCCATCTGTCCATGAATCCAGGCATCGAGACTGGAATCAGAATCTTCAGTTTTTGGACTGGATTTTGGAATGCTATTTCCTAATATAAATCTATTCTTAGATTTTATTTGTGAGCGACATTTCCATGCTTTACTTCGTCTTGTTTTACTCTCATGATCAGAAGATTCATCTAAAGCATTGCTTAGATCTTTGGAAAGTTCATCCATTGTATCAGAATAATATGACGAAAGAAAATGCAGTTGCTCTATATCCTGGATAATTGGCCTATCCATGGAAAAATCTGAAATAGACATAAACAATAAATGTATGAACAAAAATAATTTTAAAGTATAATCATGCATCTTAAATACTGCTTTCGTACATTAAAGCTGTCTATTCACACCGTTAACAAAAGGGCTGGGCAATGACAAATTTCGATATATGACGCTACCATAAGCCCCCGTTCTGGCATAGGGGTAGCGCGTCTTCCCCGTGATCCGGGAGTCACGGGTTCGAGTCCCGGTTCGGGCATGGTTGTCCTTCATTTGTTCTATCTGTGAGATGTGTGAATGTGCCCCCCTTTAAAAAGGGGCTGTGCAAGCGAATGTGATGCGTGAGTAGCAAAGTCGTACTCTTGGCCCTAGTTGGCGCTACTAAAATAAGAGACGTTCCCTTTCGGCTTAAAATCGTTGATTTCAAATCAGCGGGCTTGCCTATGGCAAGTGCCATCGGAAACAACAACATAAATAGCATCTATTAACATATTGAATGATCAGAACGCCACCAAATGAAAGGAAGTTTCAATTTAGTTAATAAAAATATTCATATTCTTTTGAATCAAAATAAAAAATAATTGCGTTAATAAAGTGTGTAAATGCCAAAGAAATGTCTGCATATTACAATTTATAATATTGCGTTTTTTCAATATAAAATTTTTGAACATTTCATCCCTTTTACTAATAACTTTGAAGGGTAAAAAAAAAAAAAAAAAAAAAAAAAAAAAAAAAAAAAAACCACTTTAGTATTTCTCATTCTTCATTTTAAAAAATGGGGGGGAGGGGGGAACGACATAATAATGCCTTTAACAATTAAGTACTTTTAGTAAATCATTAATTCAAAATCTGATGTCTTGAAAAATTAATTTTCTATATTAATTATATAAATTTTTATTCTTATTTTAATAGTATTATTGGCAGATTTAATTTAAATATGCACTATAATTTTAACAATAGGTATGTTATATAATAATATTAATAATCCAATTTACTATTCCAAAACTCAAAAAGAACCGAAAAATAGTAATTCCGAAATGAGTAAAACATTAATAACAAATATTATGGAGGATAAATTTATTTACAGACGAATGATGTAATACATTAAAAATTTTAGAAAAGATTCTGATCATGTTCAAATAAAAGAAAAATATGCCATTATACACTCATGTCCATAAATTAAGGATAATGCAAGTTCAGGAAAAGAAAGTTAGAAGCAAAACAAATGCGACTTATTTGTAATGCCTATTTATTAAACACAAGGTAAAGAGCAAAAAAGATGCTATATGTTTGATATCATTAATAAAAAGTGCGATTTTTTGCTCCCTGGAGCAAATTACAAAAAACTATTTACAAAAACCAATATTGCATGGTTGGTATGATGGTTAATGCATAGTATGTCTCACAGACGATGCAATACAGTCCGTACAACGCCTAGGCATGCTGAGTATCAAATTATCGATCTGATCTTGGGGAATATTACACCACTCATCAAGTAATGCTCTCCGAAGTTCCGGCAAACATGTAGGAGGTGGTTGACAGGCTGCAACGGGTCGGCTAAGCATGTCCCACATATACTCTATTGGATTCAAGTCCGGTGAGAATACTGGCCAGTCCATAAGGGTTATACATCTCCGATCGAAGGCATTTGTTTACGATGGTTGCACGGTGAGGACTGGCGTTGTCATCCATAAACACGAATTCTGCGCCCATGGCACCCCAAAACAAACGTATATGTTGTTCCAGAAGTCCCGAAAGATTTGGCCTGCCATTGTTCCAATTTGAACATGCACGTCAGTTCTGGAACCCAGAATAATTCCTTCCCAAACGAGCAATCCTGCACCACCGTAAAGGTGTCGATCAATGATGTTCTCTTGGTGGTAACGGGTATCAGGCGCTCTCCGTTTGAAAGTTCGGCGAGAAACAGACTGCAAGCTAAACCTGGACTCGTCGGAAAACATCACACAAGCCCACGGTTGCGGTGTCCAGAATGCATGCTCTCTATCCCAGGCTAACCGCAGGCGACTGTGAGTTGCAGTAAGTGGAACACATCTGACAGGCCTACGAGCATATAGACCAATCTGTCCTAAGCGTCTGTACACGGTCTGCCTTGAAACTGTCGTACCAGTTGTTGAAGAGAACTGAGGAGACAGGTCTGATGCTGTGCTCCGTCTGTTTCTTTTGACAGTAACTGCCAAATATCGGTCCTCATTCGGCGTTGTTAACTCGGGGGCGACCTGTGCTGTAACGTCTACTCACAATACCATCATCTTGGAATCGCTACCAAAGCCTATAGATGACACTCTGGGCGATTCCAAGTTCCTCGGATGCTTCCAGCTGGGTATGTCCACTTTCCAGACGGCCGAAAATTCTACCACGTAAAATATCATCCAAATGCGTCTTTTGTGTCATAACTATGCGGTTATTTCACTGAAAGGCTTATAAAGCGCTTGCGAACCATTTTAATTTTTTTGCCTGTATTCCTTATACACCACTCTCGTCATTGTGACGTCATCTGCAATTTGCATATGAGTTTTGAAGATGTGTGTAGTCATTTTACGATTGATATATGTATTTCAGAGTTCCATTTCCACGTGACTCTAAATTCTCCTTCATTTATGGACATGAGTGTATATCATCATAAATATAAACTCAATGAAAAATAACCAACACTCAAGTACAAGGCTGTGTTTCTGAATATTAAAATTCTAGCTAATTATCTTTTATTTCTAAGTATTCAATCAACATTTTGGCATATAAAATTTAAAACGAAATAAAACATAAAAAAATAAAATAAAGGGGCGTGGTGGTGAAAAAAGTATTTATAAAAAAACAGTTAAAAGATTGAAAAATCATCACTAAAATATCTTTACATTAAAAACAGAAAAATAATTTCACAAAAAAAATTCTTAAATCAACTGAATGCATGAATTTTTAAATCAATTCAAAATACCGTGTATTTGAAAATAAAAAAGAATATGAATAAAAAAAAGGAAAGAAAATTCATTTAAACTGCGTGAAAATTTATCAAAAAGCGCGACATATAATCCAATCACATAAAGAGAAATAAATTGGAGTAATAAAATTCATTCATTAAAATCTTTAAATTAAATCTATATCTATATCTATACTTATAATAAAGCTCAATGTGTGTGTGTGTGTGTGTGTTGACGCTCTACAGGCCAGACCGTTTGACCTACAGCTACCAAATTTGGCACGTGTATACCTTGGAGGTCGGGAATGTGCACCTGGGGGTTATTTTTTCGAATTTTTAATTAGAAGTTTATTTATTTAAAAATTAAGCGAAATTTTGGCGTGATTCTGCTATACATTCCTAAAATATTACCGCACAAAAAAGATTTTTACATCAAGTTAAAGATCAAAAATTTATCTTTTAAATGATACCAATGCTTTAACCTTAAAATTAAATTTCTATTTTTAATGAATTTTTAAATACATTTTTTAACTATATTTTTCAACAATTTTTTTGGTACAAAATAAAAATAAAATTTAAGCTGCACGAGCACGTTTCGCATTCATGGGAAAAAATTAGCTTTTTTCAAAGTGTTGCCATCACATTGATTAAAGCTCCAATAAAAAATAAATCTTTTTGGAAATGAAATCTGCAAAAATATAATTTTCGGCACGTGTCTGTAGGAAATGAAACAAATATAAAATATTATTTTTTCTAAAAAATAAATTCAAGAAAAATTATTTTATCATTTTTTACACTCTCTATATTATTAATCCAATAAATCAGTTATATTTTAAGGCAAGTTTTGTTTAATATGAACAGGATATCCATTCAAATCAGGGCCACACAGCTAATTTGTAAACCTTTAGTTAGACACAGATCTGCTAAAATGGTCTAAATGGAAAATGATTGTATTTTATGTAACTTGATTCAATAAATGCTCTAATAAATAACGAATTTTTGATTTTACATAAAGCTTCTGCTGTGGAAATCACAATTAACAAAATGTTCATGAAACACTAATATTTTAAATAAAAAGAGTTAATTTCCAATCAACTAAATCAATCACTTAAACTGACTTATGAAAATTTGAATATCACTATTCAATAAAAAAAAGGATAATTTTAGATTTTCCATCGATCATTTCAAAGAAAATGCGCCAATTAGCGCGCAGGTTTCTCAAGATTAATTGGCCTAAGATTATGAAAATATTGAGTTTTTCTAAATTTTTAACATTCAAAACTTCATAAAGCAGTCTTAGTTGATCGTGGAAAATAGAAACATTCATTCATTTGTTTAAAATTTGGTGTGTCCAGAATATTTCTCAGAATATGATACCTTACTGCATTAAATTTAGACTTCATAATTTTTGAAATATATTTATAGGCCGGAACAAAATATTTTTATTGATTTCATTTCAATCCTTTTGAAAGGAAAACTAAAAACTGAATTTTATGCTAAATCTGAGAAATTTTTGTTGAATTATTGTTTGAGATATTACATAAATTATGAAAAATATTTTGTAGATCACATAAGACTTAAATACCAAGCGATTCTGTTTGCAATACTCATATTCAATAATAATAATAATAATTAATAAATAACAATTAAAATGATAAATAAAATAAAACGCTTGGTTTTATTAAAAAATATCTTTATATTAATTGCAATTTCATCATTTCCATTTTAAATTAAAGTTGAAGTTTTACCGGAAATGACAACAAATTAGCAAAATATATATAGTAAATTGAATGAAACGATCTAAACAACGTATAAGTTTGGTATGACTATCAAAATTTGAAGATTAAAAATGTTTTTTTGAGAATCTATTAAGAAACCAGTTACTTAAAATATTTAATTGAAAATTGTAGCAAGCGGTAATACTGGCGAACCGCCTGGTCGCCAAAGGCGGCTAGTCTTAAATAAAAAAAAATAATCTATTGTAATTAAAAATGTATAATGAAATTGGAAAACAGCATTTTTCAAAGATATAAAACAAGAAAAGTTATACATTTTTAGAAATATAAAAGCGCATACTGCAGAAAAGCATGCACAATAAAAGAGAAAAGCACAACACAGATATGCAAAACAATGCCTTGAAATCCCCTAAAAATATTTGTAAAACATTGCCAGGATTGATTCTCAATAGTCGTGCAAATTCGATCACTATCGAAATGACTCAAAATTCGAAGTATCGAAAATACAACAAGTATCGGCAATCCGATATGCATCAAAAATTCGATAAGTACTAGAAGTTCGATCAAGAAGGATCGAGCACACAAACTAGCTTTGAAAGGAGTTCAGCCGCAAGGCGAAAACGGAGGTATAACGGCACTTTTTTTTCAATGCGAGCTGCGAATAAAATTGTGGATTTAATTTGAATGAATCCATTTTGCTTTATTTCTGAAGATGAATATTTAGCGATTAAACAGAGAACATTCAACAATCTTCTGATAACTGCAATTGTTTTTCCATAATGGTATCATTCAGTTAGGGAACAGAAAACAGTTTATTCCAAAAAAGTATTTTTATATAGTAGAATATGGCAGTATTTATAAAAATATTAACAAAAATTATGTATCATGGTGAAATAGAATAAAGAGTAACAGAAATAAACACAAACCGATAACCAAAACGAAAACGCAAATTAATTATGAATATCGATTTATTGTATCGCAGTTCATCGTGAACCATTATTCATGATCATGATATCGATATTTTTCAAAAACTAGCATCGAAAAATATTTTTTTTTTCCCGATGAATCGAAAATCGGCACACTGCTGGAAGGAAAGAGACATCAAAAGTTACTACTGGAAAAAAAATATTTTTAAAATAGAGAAATAAATAACATACAACTACGTTGCAAATCAGTTAACATGTCTAAAAGCAGTAATTATTGAAATTTAAAAATGTACAGGTAAAAAATTGAAGCTTCGAAATGGAACATTAATCTAACATGGTAACTGGAAATTTTCTGAGTATTTTTTACTGTGGTTTTTTGCTGTTTCTTAAAAACTGCACATAAAAAAACTTTTAATAAAAACGAGCTAACATAAGTAAATTGCATAGAACTAAATTATAAATGGATTAATATATTAATTAACATGTGCAAAAAAGAAATCTAGGATACATAATATACTGTATTTCTTTGAAAATAGGATGGCATTCAAAAGCTAAACTTTATCATAATTTTTCAGGACACTCGCAATATTCTTAAAATAAATCTTAGTTAAGATCATGAGCTATATCGCCGTATAGTTATTGCCGAATGACTAATCAATGTATAGATACAATACATGCACACTTTTGATAAATATCATATGTAGTTCTGTCCCATTAGAATCTTCAATATTTAGTAGATTTAAAGGGAATAATGCTGGGCCATCTCATATCAAATGAACCAAAAAATGTAATCTGACACCCTTGATCTTAGATTTTGATGAAATTCAGCATGTTAGTTTCTTTTATAGATTTAAATAAGCATACAAAAGGTCTTACAACCTGTTAAAAGTTTTTCATAATTTTTATCAAATAGGCCTAGGTATCAAAATAAGTTCTTTTAAAGAAAAGAAACTATCTTCCTCATTTATCAATCAAACTTGTTGAAAATTCTTATGAATATACATTAATATGTAAGGAATTTGAAAAATAAATAAATCAGCAGATGCATAAACATGGTCAGAAAAAAAATCCTAGCATTATTTTATATTTTTAAATAAAATGCAGAGTTTTATTATAAAGGGGGTAAATTCCAAAGCAAAAAGGATAATTTTTTAAAAAAATATTCTTGTTTTAAAAGAATTCTCTAACACATAAAAATATAAAATAAATGGTTTTTTAAAGTTTAATTATTTTTTACCATGTAGGAAAGATTAATTTTAAATTGAAGTGTTAGTTTCTAGTGAGTTCAATTCAAATCTCCTTCAGTTTCAATACAGCCATTTTGCTTGCATTACCAAACTATGAAAAGTAGCCACTATTGTGTACTGTAGACAAGATTACAAATTTGCCTTCAAGAATCAAATAACTAACATTTTAATGGCAAAATCAAGTACATATTTACAACTTTTCTTTAAATAAAAGAAGTATTATTTAAAATTTCATTTTTAAAAAATATTTCGAATTCTATTTCCATTTTTTTTTTTTTTAATTTTCCAAGAAGTTTTTTAAAATTTCATTGAACATGTAATATGCATTCTTGAGAGAACTGGTAATTTCTGCTGATTCATTATTTTGGTGGGAGGTTGCAATGATATGAGGAATGAGTATTGCACACATATCTTCCATCTTGGGTCAGAAAAAATGATACGGATAGTTCATGAGGATGTAAAAATGTACAGAGATGTATCTTCTTTTGCACTCACCATACCAAAATAAATACAACCAATTAAATAATCAGGATATAATTTTCCATTTTGACAAAGTTTGCTACTTGTCACAGCTGATATTTTTTAACATCAATCATTACCAACTCATCTGTAGGTCAAAAGTTGTGGAATGATATTGTTGCAAGCAGTTCCGATAGCTCTCTTGTAACTTTTCAAATCAACCACTTCTTTAGAAATGCAAAGGAAATTAATGTTTTAATAGTGAATTTGCAAAATTTGATAAGTACATTTGCTATAATAATCTGTCCATCCAAATGTTGTTGAAGATTTTCCTTCCTAGTTAAACATTTGAAGTACTTCCTTTCCATCATTTTTTTTGTGTGTGTGTGTGTGTGTGTGTGTGTGTGTGCGACTGGTTGCAAAAAATGTTACCTGGGCTTTAAATTTAAACTGAAAATCCTTCTTGTGCAAACACATATTCATGAAGATTATTTTTTTATTATTATTCAGTGTATCCGTTATTGAAATAGTGAATTTTTGTTATATGTGGGTAATTATATTCCAGAACGATGATTAAAATTTTTTGGATCTCATATACTATACTCATGTTTTAGGCCATCAGTTGTGATGCAAAAATCAGTTTTCCATCACTTGTATCCTTATAATAAATTGTGATAGGATGAATAGTGCTTGTATCCGAGATCCAATGATAGCCTTGAGCTTCTTCTTGCATTGTAAAAGCACAGTTTTCATTAAAATCCATTAAGATAATAGCTATATATCAGGAAGACACTCAAAAGTTTTTTTTATGAAGTTTATGATTTGGTAATATATGAATATGGTATTAACATGTTCAGCTTTCCTATTCATTTATCAATAAACTTTAATTGGGTTTGAACACCATATCATTTCAGTTCAATAAGTTAAAAGTTATTGACTGTACTAAACTGGATCTTCATCATTGAAATTTTGACTGTAAAAACTGGAAATATAAGCACCTGTCACTGTGCCTTAGCATGCATATATATAATGATATTTTAATTCTAATTTCAATTTAATTCATTTCCAAGATTCTATCTTAATTTAGCCCATAGTCACTTCATTCTCTTATTTCGTGATCCAATTCCACTTTCTCTACCTAATTAATTCAAGAGTAGCTTTGTAAATTAGCTGAATCGGCTAAAAGCCTCACTTTCCCATACTCCGCGCGAAGGGTCAAATATCGCTAACGAGACACATTCTTTTTTAAAAGATCCCCTACCTCTTTCGACGTGTGTAACGAAAATCCCTATCGAAATCTTAATAATATATTAGCTCTATGAAGAAATATTTTCCCTATCAAAATCTCAGGTTCTACAAGACCAGGGATAAAATGCTCAAGAGCTTTTTCCTCATTCCTTTTCTGTGTGCTCATCGCTTGTACATATCCCTGCTTCTTCAAAATGAAATAAAACGATGTCACGAAATCAAAAGTCTCTTCAAACTGCATTCTGCTTCACATCAAATAATGCTTACATATTAAAGAGTCGACAAGGATATTTTCCTGTGAAAAATTATGAAATGAACTAAAAGTATTCAAATTAAATCCACGGGTGAGATTCCAACGTCGCCGTGCTCCAAAGATGAATGATTCGGTGCAGGTTCGCTCAGCTGCGATGTTTCCGTGGCGTAGCTCTTTCACCGCCGTCTCCTTCGGCCACATCGTTTCACGTATACCGTGGTCCAGGGTCCGGTCTAGTTCCCGTTGAATCCCCTGCATTCCGTAACCTGTGACCTCATCCGACGTTCCTGCTCTCTGTTCAATAGATATCCTTGTGTTTATCGTCATGTGCGTGCTCCTTATATCTTCAAGGAGTTAGGGCACCTTGTCATCATAAAAATTTCCTGGCTCCTTACCTATGCTGAATAATCCCGATCTCGACATCATTTCCTTGTTATATTATCATCACCAAAATAATAGTCACCTGCCGTAGTGCCAGTGCTCAAAATTGCATTTTTGTGATTAATTAAAAAATTGAGAATTCTTCAAAAAAGTGTTTAGTGTTTCCTGACTGAAGAAGATTTATATTGTGTGAAAATGAAGATTTATATTGTGTGTTTTTCTTTTCTTTTGATTTCCATTTTTGAATTATTGCAAGTTATATTTTTATAGTATTATTTAAAAAATTGAATTTTTAGCTTTTAATCAAGCCTATTTTTTAAAATTTTATGCATAAATTTATAATGCTTTTTATTTGAAATATAACGTTATTAAAATCTGGAAAAATGACAATTATTAGTGTCCGGACACATCTCAACTTTACCAAATCTAGCTAACTTGGACAATGTTTATAACCCTCTTAGTAATGTAAATATTGTTATTGGCACAGGATCCATTCTTTCAATTATATCTGCAGATATTACAAAAAAACTTAACTTGACAAGAAAAAATATAAACCCTATTAGAGTCAAACAAGCACATGGAACGTTCCAATTAACCCAAATTTGTGACATATATTTAAAAATTGGTCAAATAAATCAGAAAATCAAATTATATATTATGGACAATCCTTTACCATATATCATTTTAGGACTTCCAGATTGTAGTTTATATGAATTAATTATAGATTGTGACAAAAATAAAATATTTCAAAATGGAAAATTATTACCAACTTGCATACAAATAATATTTATATGTCTTTACATATTGTTGAAAATAATAGCACTAGTGATAATAAGGTCAAGGTAGTGAATACCTCAGAGGAAATTTTCCCACCTCTGACTGTAAACAAACTATGAACCTGTGTTATCTCTGGTGTCAGAATATTCTCATGTGTTTGCAAAAAATAAATATGATGTTGGTAAAATAAGAATGGAACCCCCTAGAATAAATTTAACATCTGATTTACCAGTTTCACAAAGGGCTTATAGAACCTCTGCTACAGATGAAATTGAAATAAATAAGCAAATTAAAAATTTGTTGGATGCAGGTTTAATAAAAGAATCCACTAATAACTATTCCTCCCCTGTAACTTTAGCATATAAAAGAGATGAAAATAGAAAAAGTCGTCTTTGTATTGATTATCGTAAAATTAATTCTCTTTGCCAATCTGAAGCAGAGCCTCTCCCTAGAATAGATACCTTATTAGATAAACTAAGTAGTGCTACAGTTTTTTTCAACTTTGGATCTTGCATCTGGATATTGGCATACATGAACAAAATAAACATGAATTGGCATTTGTAACTACTGAAGGTTTATATGAATTTCAAGTCCTACCTTTTGGCTTTAAAAATGCACCTGCAATATCCAATAGAACTATTTGTAGAATTTTAAATAAACATAAATTTTCAAATTTTGCATGTCACTATTTTGATGACATAGTAGTTTTCTCCAATTCATTACAGGAACACTATGATCATTTAAAACAGATTTTTCAAATGTGCGAAAAAGAAAACATTAAATTAAAATTTTCTAAATGTGTGTTTGCTCAAGATAAAATTAATTTCTTGGGGTATGAAGTCAAAGAAGGATGTATTTCTCCTGATAATCGTAATATTGAAAGTATTAAAAAATTACAACCTCCAAAAAATGTTAAACAACTTCAAGGTTTTCTTGGTTCTGTAAATGTTTATAATAAGTTTATTGATTTTTATGCTAAAATAAGAGAACCCTTAAATAATCTTCTTTAAAAAGATACACCATGGCAATGGACAGAAGATTGTTAAAAAGCTTTTGAAATGTTAAATAATAAATTGATAACTAAACCAGTGTTACAACTATATAACCCTAATTTACCTCTTCATGTTTTTTGTGATGCATCTCAGGTAGCCATTGCAGCTGTTCTAAAGCAGCCTGACTGTTCTGGTAAATTACATCCTGTATCTTATCATTCAAGAACTTTACGCCCTTATGAAAAAAAATTATTGTATAACTGAGTTGGAATGTTTAGCAATAATAGATGCTCTTGATAAATTTTATTACTATTTACATGGGAAAAAATTCATAATTCATACTGATCATGCTGCTCTTGTTTGGCTTAAAAATGTAAAAAAATTTAAGGGGAAGATTATTTCATTGGTCTTTAAAATTAAGCATGTTTGATTATGAAGTTAAACATTTAAAGGGAACACCTATTGTTGAAGCTGATATGTTATCAAGGCATCCTACTGCTCAATATCTTCAACATTCTGTGCATTTATTGGAATTGGAGGACATAAAACACTATCAAAGTTTAGAAATTTAGATAATACTAAATATAATATTAATGATGTACTTGTAGTTAAAAAGAAAAATTTGTTTAAAATAGTTGTACATTTTTCTCTTAGGAGAAAAGTTTTGCAAACGGCTCATGAACAATTTGGGCATCCAGCCACTCAAAAAATGATAAATTTAATTACTCCTCAGTATTATTGGTCCCATATCACTCAAGATATTGCACTTTTTGTTAAACATTGTGATATTTGTCAATCAAATAAAAAGAAAAAGCAAAAAAGATTTGGCCTTTTACAAGCTGTGCCCCCCCCCCCCTCCCCACACACACACAGATCGTCCTTTTGAATGTCTTTCTGTCTATACTGTTGGTGGATTTAACTAGTACAATTCAACTAAAAAATTTCTTCATATAGTATTTGATCATGCAACTAGATATGTTTGGTCTTTTCCTTCCAAAAATGAAAATTCTGAAACATATTATTATATTAAAGCAAGTTTTCCAAATTCAGGTTCCTTCCAAATTATTAACTGATAGAAATGGTGTTATTACCTCATCTAAATTCAAACATTTCCTCAGAAATTACAGTGTCAAGCATCTGTTAACATCTTCACATCATCCACAAACTAATGGGAAATGTGAAAGAGTTAACTAGTGAATAGTAACTAAATTAAAGTGCAAGGTCAATTCTTCTCCTACTAAAATTCCTTGGACTAGACTTTTAGAACAAGTAATCAATGAATATAATTTAACACCTCATTCAGTTACAAAATTTCCTCCTGCATATTTGTTATTTGGCACTTTACCTTATCCTCCTCCCTTAACTCAAAATCAATTCTATCCTCCAGTAGAAGAAGCCAGAAAAGTAGCTAAAGATAATACAATAAAATATCATGATAAAAATAAAATAAGATATGATGCTAGATTTATAGATTCTCTATTCAAACCTGGTGACATTGCAAAGTATGAGGAATTTAATTACCCAAATCATAGAAAATTATCTCCAGCATTTTCAGGTCCATATGAAATAGTAACTAAAATTTCAGATGTAAATTATGAAATAACTAAACCAAACACATTAACAAACAAAGCTACTGATATTGTCCATGTATCAAAATTAAGAACACATTAAGAACATCCCATGTCTCTTCCACATAATCCCCAACTTAGGTTGGCACGTTGTCTCCACTCATAAGAGTTAGTTTTTCTTTTCTTCATGATGATGTGATAGGCACTATCATAACATAAATTCAAATACAGCAGTTTTATTGAGATGTGAGTATAGGGTCAACCTCACAATTAATTTCTATCTCTTTCTATTTTTAGACTTGGTATGTTGTTCTCGACTTTGGAAACAAACATTCCTGAATGAGAGTAGACAGAGAATAAGAATTATGTCCCCTTTCTTGATGTCCTAATTTTGGGTCATTAAGTTTCACACACTACTAGAAATTGGTGGACAAGGTTGAAATATTCACCATTAATTGGCTAACTAGTGGATTAACGTTTTTCTTTTACAATTACACATTTTTATGTCATTTGTTTTGAATATTTATGTTATACTAAGAGTATTTTGAATCTCATATTATTTTCAGATTCAAGTGTTACATACAAAAATCAGAACTATGTTGATATATTACTATAATATAAGTTCAATTTGTTATTCCATTATTTTACATTCAATTTGATAATTTTGGTGAGCCTTCTACTATTTAAAGGATACTGTGTGCAAGCCTTTTTTAGAGACATTCCTCACCAAAAAGAGACAATCTCACAGCCTGAGAGACAATAGACTGAGTTTCTGCAGAAAATAATTTGTATATTGTATATTTTAATATTATTATTTTTGGTGTTGTCTAATATTTAAGTTCATTTAATATTTTCACAGATATCATTTTTTCATTTTTATGCTTTACATAATCTTGTTCAAAATGATTTTTATATTAATGTAAAGATAAGGAAAACTCGGGTATCACTTTTAATATGCCTTTAAATTTTAGTTTCTTACTTGACCAACACTGTAAGGTAAGGCTGTGTGTTGAGGGCCCCGACATACTTCTATGTCTTGCAGTGGGGAGAAAATTGTAATGATATTTTAATTCTAATTTCAATTTAATTTATTTCCAATAATTTATCTTAATTTAGCCCATAGTAACTTCATTCTATTCTATTATTTCGTGATCCAATTCCACTTTCACTAAAGTAGCTTTCAAGAGTAGCTTTGTAAATTGCTGAATCGACTAAAAGCCTAACTTTCCCACACTCTGCGTGAAGGGACAAATATCGCTGACGAGATAAATTCTTTTTTTAAAAGATCCCCGTGTTTCCCCTACCTCTTTCGACGTGTGTAAAGAAAATCCCTATCGAAATCTTAATAATATATTAGCTCTATGAAGAAATATTTTCCCTATCAAAATCTCAGGTTCTACAAGACCAGGGATAAAATGTTCAAGAGCTTTTTCCTCATTCCTTTTCTGTGTCATTCTGTGTGCTCATCGCTTGTACATATGCATGCTTCTTCAAAATGAAATAAAATGACATCAGAAATCAAAAGTATTGTCGCTATTGGGCGATAGGCGAGGATCGAACTCGCAACCTTCTGGTTCGTAGCCGAGTAACATGACCACAAGACAAAAGAAATTTCTCATGTCTCGTAGCTGTTATCTGGCTTATAAAGCGTCACCACATTACTCCCCCTCCAGTGCGTCGGATGTGAGACGAACGATATTTTTTGTTCTGTTTTTTTTTTTTTTTTTGTTGTTGTTGTTGTTTTATTAGTGGTGATATATTGGCTGTTGCGCCTTACCCATTTTTTTAATTGGCTGATTATTTATCAGCTTCATTTATTTATTGGCTGATTATTTATCAGCTTCATTTTTTTTTATTGGCTGATTATTTATCAGCTTCATTTTTTTTTTCTGATTATTTATCAGCTTCATTTTTTATTTATTTATTGGCTGCTTTTTTATCAGCTTTTTTCATTTATTTATTTCTGGTAGAGGGCGCCACAACAGTTGTATGAAGTTTGCGTATTTTCGTCACCGGGTCACCAATGTTGCTATTGGCGATAGCGAGGATCGACTCGCAACCTTATGGTTCGTAGCCGCGTAACATGACCACAAGACAAAAGAAATTTCTCATGTCTCGTAGTTGTTATCTGGCTTATAAAGCGTCACCACAGTATCTTCACTGTCTTCAAACTGCATTCTGCTTCACATAAAACAATGCTTATATATATAATTTTCTTCAATGAATCAATAAAATGATATTTTGATGTATTGTGGATACATACACTATGAATCAAAGTATCAAGCAAAAAGACACTATTTAAATCTAAGAGAAAAAATTTTTAATACTCCATTTTCCAGTCAGAGTATCCTAATTTAAAATTTCAATAAACCTCATTATGTTTACATAAAATCAGGCCAGGCTGATATTCAAATATTTGTCCTCACAATGGCATCTTAATCAGAAGAATTCAAACCATCACATCACAGGAATATGGCTTCCTTCAGCAATGTCAAATATGATTCTCAAAAATGATTAAATGTAAATTATGCATTATATAAGAAATCACCGAAAATAAGTCTTAGTGCATCTTTTGGTGCAAAAATTAATATAAGTTTTATTTTCAGTAAAACAATGCAAAGATGGCTAAAATGTTAAATAATTTAAAAAGAGAAAAGGAATTTTCTTCATTTATTGAACTTTTTAGGATGTTGCAGACAATAAATTGACGATAATTTCTTTTAATAAATAATGAAACTATGCAATAAATGAATTATAAATGAAACATTTCAAATTGCATGAGGGATGGTAGTATCGTGCATTTTTAATATATATTTAGCATCAAAAGAGAGGAACATTGTTACAATAAATTTATCTGTATAGAGGAATGAATGGAGCAATAACAGTTGAAAAGTTATATCAAGTGGTTGACATTAACAAAAATCTTACTTAAATTAAAAATATTTTTAATGCATTTGTAATTTCATGTTAATAAATTTGAAATAAAGTTTAATACAAGAACTGCTCATACTGCAAAATAAATTTAAATTAAAGCATTATAAAACTGATGAATTAGAAAATCCAAGTATTAAAATCAAGAATTCATTTATAGATGAGTTTCTGTTTAAATTGCTAAAAGAGAGTGGAAGTAAACAATTTGTGTTTTCTTTGAAATTTTTAAACAAATTATCCTTGTGCATTTATATACTATTATTTCCTTGTTATTTATTCAGTACACTTCCATTGATTTTAGTTGATTAATATGGTACTTCAAAGTTTTATTATGAAATCATATTTACAATGCTATTTTCTCCTAGAATGGCAATATCTAGAGGTGAAACTTCAAGTTCTAAGCCAGTTTATCCCAAATAAGCATGAAAACAAACCAGACCATTTATGAGACTCAATTCCAAATATCCAAATATATATAAAGTACAGGAGTGTAATTGAAGTATTTTATTTCCTCACAAAATGACTAATTTTTTATTCATGACTGAAATGAATTACTATTCATTTTCATTTTATTTAATGACAACAAGAAAAACAAAGAATCTAAAAATAACTCAACACAAAACGCAGGCCAGATTTTTAATAAAAATGGATACAAATGAAGATTTTAATAAATGAATGATTTTGTAAGAAAAACTTTCTATGCAGATGATGACTTATAAACTCTCAAAATATTTTAATAAAGGATTTACTTATTTGGAAACAAATTCTTTACTTTAAAATTTCACAATAATGGAATTCAGGCAAAAAAAATTTATTTTCCATTACAGAAAAACAAACAATTTGTACAAATTAAAACTAATATTAAGAAAACAATAAAAAGTTAAATGCAAAAAACAAAATTTGATACACTCCAGGACTAAAGCTGCATGCTTGTCTCTTAGATCCTTTGTCAAGCACATGGTAAAAACACCATAAGAATTTTGCTAAATGTCAACAAAATCTCATGTGATGTATTCCTCAATGCCAATCCTTTTTCACAAAGCCTCAGAACAAACACAACAATACAGTTTGCAATTTAAAAAGAGTTTATTTTTACATTTAGAAAAATCACAATAAGTAAAATTTAATGAAGAAATCATTAATAATAATCAGATTCTGAAGCATCTGATCTTGAAGATGGTAGAAAAGATTTATGCAAATTCATTAAAAGTTAATTAATAAATAAAAAATGTAAAAATATTATTATACAATGTAATGAAAAAAAATGAAGTAAAGAAACAATCAAGCAAGAAATACCACTAACTGCAACTTACTCAGAATGATAAAATCACCACTAGTTCTACAGATTCTAACACTTTCAATAACCTATCTCCTTTTTCAGAACATCGGCATATCCCAGGGAAGCCCTGTTTAATATCAATCATCGAGTTCCACAGTAGTACATATAGCTATATTGCTAGTAAAAAATTACAGAAAATGTGCATTGTAAAAATATATCTACATATCCAGAAAGACTTAACAAAATGGCCTATACACCCTGAGCAGTTAAGGGACTAAATATCAATAAAATAAGGGACTAATTCTAAAGAAAAGTGATTTTACAGGTTCTAGGATATAGAAATGAAGATCAGGCAAACTCAAACATACTAAGTATTGACATACTTTTCCAGCGATTATATAAGGAAAATTGTATTCTGAAAACTATCATCCTAGAAATATACACAAACGTACAATAGACGATTTGAAGTTCCTGAATTTTTAGAAGCTAGTCTAAGAATTCCTCCATGAGAAAAACTTATAAACACCAAGTTTACAAAAGAGAAAAAAGTGAATTTTTTCAGGCAAAAATGAAATCTCCTTAATCATCTGGATGAAATTCTAAATTAAATAAATTAAAATTTTAGATTTGCACACAATGCATAAAAAAAAAAGCAAAGTATTCATCTGATATATTTCACACTGAAGTAACAAACTATATCATGGTTATACTTTGAAAGAAAATGCTTCTTTGTGACACCAATTGCTAGATTAAGTCCTCTGTGAGCTTGTAGGCAATGGAAGTTTCAAGAGTTAGGCTTTCTCCTTTTCAATTTTCAAAATCATATATTTGTTTTACTAATTTTTGATAGCATTTCTACATATAAAGTTTTTAGGTAGAAAACATTATGACAAAATGAAATAAAAAAAACATTTTAATGCAGGTCACCTTCAAGAGAATTGGTTTAAGTATTCTGTGTACAAAAACAAAATTTAAAGCTCAAATCTATAACCTTAAGCAAAATGGTAAAAAATAAATAAACTGTTTTTTAATGCAATCTAAATAACCTAATATAAAGTTTGCCAAGACTGTTGATTTTTGAATCTGGCAGCCAACAGCAAAACAAATTAAACCATGTTGATCTACAAAGGAATTTTAAATCATAAACTCCTAAGAATATTTTTCTACAATTTCAATGACATTTGATTTAAATTTGAATAAGATTATTGTTTCAGTAAATGAAATGAAAGAAAGTAAGTAAATTCTACCATAAAAATAATTGAAGGGAGATTTAATGGATCCCCAGACAGTTGTTTATTTAACTAATTTGATAATCTGGTTTAAGACAACATGTGCTTAATATTCGAGATGTTTAATATTAAGTTATATTAGAGGTAATTATAAATAAAATGGAAGTAATTATCATGAGGTGACAAATGTAAACCTAATTTATCAGATCTGATTTACTTTTAAACATCGTTTAACAAAATGCTACATTCAAAAGTACATCTGTTAATTACTATACTAAGATATGAACATTAGTTTGATAAGTAAAAGCAAGAAATATAAGATTATTACAGTCGATCAAATTATCAGTATATTGCAAAGAATTATACTAAATATATCATGCACACTTATCTCTATATCTTAGCTAATTCATTTATATTTGGATCAAGTACAAAACTCGGCAATCTTAAAGATCAACGATTTTCAAACTACTCCCAAACAATTAAAAATTATCTTGAATTGAAACAGTTCTCAGATTTTCAATTTAGCTACATTTTTATGAGTAATTTGTTAGGCAAATTTTAAAAGTATTATTTAATCTAGCTATATATTTCCAAATGTCAAAGGTTTCTACACTATAAACTGCAGTACTCTAGGGAGTCAGTTCCTAGAGGAGATTATCTTTCAGGACACCCCATACTTTATATAATTTATATTTATGCTTTTTAGAAATTAAATTTTAAATTATATAAAATTTTATTTATATAATTTGTATTTCTATTTTGAATTCAATTTTATTGGTCACGACATCAAGTATAATAATGCAAAGGAATAAGCAATTTATTACCTAATTTGAGAAATACTTTCAAATTGATAATACAGATAAATTTACAAAGATTCAAGATCTATTTGATACCAGTGTTCCATCTAGATTTTTTGCTCAAGAAGAGAAGTAAAACATTTAATTTTTGACCGAATATCAGTTTCATTAAAAAATATTAAAGCTTCATACAAGTCATTAAGTTTTGGTGGTTAATAAATATGAATTACGAACTAAAACAGTCAAAGAATTGCTACTTATTTGTTCAAAGTAGGATTTTCAGTAGATGCTGAAATAAAATCAAAATAAAGTATGAACAATCAGTATAAAAAAGGAAATGAGGACAAGAATTTCATAATTTGAGAAAAAATGCAATTATTAAGAGGTTTTGTTCTTTCTGCTGATTATCATATTTATTAAAATTTATTCAATAACATTTTAAATAATCAAAAGTTAGTTTTATTCATTTTTTTACATAATACAAAAAAAAATTATTAATTATTTAACAAAAAGTACTCATTATTTTGTGTAAGATATCTCAGTAAAATATGGATTCAGTAAAGTTAATGGAGAGAGAAAAATGATGTTATCAACATACAGGATAATTTCATTAGTTGATTTTGTGTTAATTATGTCAAAATACCCCTTTTATATAATTAAAACTATGTAATATTTTCTGAACTTAATAAGCATTCAAATTTCCTCCTCAAGTAAGAGTTAACATAGATTTTTATACAAACACTGTTTAGAAATGATCTTAATTGAAATCTAAAATAACAAATTGAAATATTCATTCATTAAAACTATATTTCCAAATATGGAATAACTGATCCACATGAATAAATAATCTGGAAGTTGAGGGAACATAAGAAGCTGATATTAAATTAACAGTCTACTTGAAATACAATTTGTCATTTTAATTAAAATAAGGCAGGCACAGTTAAGCTTTTTAACTAACTGTATCTATAAGAAGCACATTTTTTTAGTAACTTAATGCTTTGTTATAACACTAGGAAATTTTTTCAACATAGCTAATGAAAATCATATTCTAATGTATAGAATTATGCAATTATTACATGTAAATGAACATGGGCAGTTGGGAAACGAAACATACTTAATAAGCACTAAGAATCCACTATAGATGTCACTGACACACAAACGAAAAGAGAAACATCGAACAGGCATTTTTATAATTGTTTATATTTTTTTCAGCATACTGTCAGCAAAATTAGTTATAAAAACAGAATTACAGGATACAATGTTAAATAAATTTAATAAATTAAAAATATATTAAGCACACTTAAATTAATAAACTATATAAAAATTATTCATGCATAAATAATTCAGGACACATCAAATTTATGATTACTGAAATAAAATACACATTATCATAAAACTGATAATACATTCTATCATTGCGAGACCAAACAACTATATGCATACTTCAATATTTTTTCTGACAATTTTATCAAAACTTTTTTTAACAAGAAACAAAAATGGGGTTTTTTTGTTTGTTTTTATCTAAAATAAATTTATACATAATACCCGAAATAAATCATCCCAATAAGTATTTCTAGAAAAAATGTCGATATATGACAGATCATCAGGTCATTCATTTCTAATATTTGAATATCGAAACACAAAATTAAATTTGGAAAAAAACATTTTGTTCCACTTACCTTCACCTAACAGCTGAATATTACAGATACTATCTTTCCATCTGGATCAAAACACTGCTAAAAGAAAATTTTTACTAGTGCTTATCACATTCATTGAATGCATTTCATAACAAGAATCACAAAAACATGAGCAGAAACGCCCCAAACACAGTTTTATAAACACATTCTAAAATGCACAATCAAATAATAACATTAGCCCAAAAAGAACATTTCAAGTTTACGATCAACAACACAATTTTACTGGCAACATGAACAAATGATTGTCGTTGACTCTTGAACGGAATTGAGAATTCGCATCTGAAATCTTGAATATATGGATTCGATATCCTCTCCAAAAGATCCAGATCTATGCACTCAAAGCCGGTTTTGAAGAGAAGTTGGTTTGCATTTAGACGAAACCATATTGCATATGTACTGCTTTAAAAATATTTGATTTGATGCAGTTTAATCGCACAAATATAATTTTGATTATATTGCATCAACCACTGATTTATAGACCCATTAGCATAGCGAGAGAAATAGCAGCACAGAGCATAATTTAATTTTTCCACCTCCCCTCAAGTTTTCATCGGTGGTTTGGTAATGGTGCCCGGAGAAAGTCATTTTATTTTCACCTTATTTTTATTTCAAAAATGGTGTTAATGCACTGATATTTTACCCAATCTAACCCTGTAAAGCTATACAAAGGACATCTGCACCCACCCACCCTCCTTCCCTTCGCTAGGTCACTATATTATAACATCAGGGGTAGTAACTTTGAAAAAGCCTCACATGATCTTTTTACTCTAAATTATCCAACGTTTGCAAGTACAGATACTTCAAAAATTGTCATTTTTCTTTTAAAAAATGTCAATAAAATCATTACATAATAACTTCCACATAAAGTTTTTTTAAGTCATTGTATGAAAGTAATACCATATTTTCTTATATATTTTCAAACTTTCAAATGCCTTCAAAAAATTTCTTGAAAATTTCCTTAATTTGAAAAATGGTTCCCAAGAAAAAAGTTTAAAAAGTGCTCATGTAAAGCTCGATAAAATCAGAGGTAGATTTTTGATTAGGCATTTGGCATACTAACTCAGAGGCACCACAATATTGGACAATATTTTGGAGAATGTTGAACAGTGTTGTAAATATTTATGAATATCTAATACTGCATCAACAATAGCATTGAAATTTTTGAAAGCGTTGCTGCAGTAAAATTCTGGCACAAAAATATTATTTCTAGCTTAACCCTAAAAGTGCCGGAGACGTGTTTCTCTTCAAATCAAATCTGCTTCCAAATCGGCATAAACGTCTTATTTCGTACTCTTGGGTTGTCTTCAAGATGGGTGCAGACTGTTTTTTCCTACTTTGGTTTTTACCATTGTAATAGGCGAAGATGCCTTTTTTCGCCTTTAAAGTCCCCCACCACTAATGACTTCTTTGACAGTATTGTATAAAAAAGTAGTTTGGATGGAACTAATTTGCGCTGATTAATGAATTCTTTATCTTGAAAATGATTTAAGTGGGAAAGCTATGTTGCTTTCGCAATGGAATTTTTGAAGTAATTTTTGACGAATTGACAAATTTTAGAGAAGCCATACTCAGAATAATTATCCGCTCGGAGAGTAAATAATGAATTTAATTTAAGATTTTATTCCAAAAAATTTAGTAGAACATTTTTTCATTAAAACCCGAATATAATATTGTACAATATTGTAGAAAAATACTGAAAATTCCAGAATAATACAATATTGTAAAAATTGTATTTTAAATTCTACGTTGATGAACATTCTGATAAAACTATTGCAAATTCTGCATTCAACAATACGGTATAACAATTTATTATTCATTTTTATTTGATTCATCTAAAGTAATTAAACAATTTGGGCTCATTTGTCGATATATATCTTAATTTTGATTCTTTCACCTAACTGAAAAAGAGCCAAATTTTAATTAAATATCATATCTCATCCTTTATTTATTTGAAACAAGATAAATTGATATAAAATTAAATTAAATTAAAAGGAAGATAACAGAAAGTTAATGGGCTCAATTCATGTGACGTAAAAGTCACATGTCATGAACTTCTGCGCATGGCATCTAAGTTTCATCCGTACCACTTTCGTCGATTAGTCTGCCATTAACGCTCTTCGCCAAGTATGTAGCGGATTTTTTGTTTACATTTGAAGTTATAATTTTTGTGTCATTTCCTTTCCTCTTATTATGTGTTAAAAGAGGAAATACTGGTGCGCTGATGGATACATACTTTAATGCGAAACACAAGAGTGACTGTCATGATAAAATGTTTTCTTATTTTCCTTTCAACAATCCTGACTTTGGTGGATAGCTTTATTATAGATTTTTTCAAGCCTTCGAAGTCGGTGATATGCTCCGATCATTTTGAAGAATTCATTCAGTGTGTGTCCATTTATTAAATATAGCTGTTCCAGTCATTTGTTAGAAAAACTCTTCGAAGAAAAAGAAATCGGTAAGCGATTTGCCATCAAAAACAATCAAACAAAATCGTGAGTGCATTTCTAATTTACTTTATTCCCATTTGATGAAATTTCTGATCATTTTGAATATGCTTAGAAGGTTTTAAAATGTTTACATGAATATTACACTGCATTTTTCTACAAAATCTTATCTAAATTTAATTAATGTAAGTAAACAAACTCCTGTTGCAAAAATAACAACTGCTATAATGCTACTTAGGTGGAAGTGAATATTACTAGTTTTCTAATTACATTTGCAGATTTGTGATGGATTCAAAGTGAATTTATATCAAACAACTTTTCTACTGTTAAAAATGAAATATCAGTAGTTTATTGTATTTAAACTGAAATTGATTAATATCATGTTATACCATAGTGCACCTCCGTGATTTCTGTTTTAATAAATACAGGTCATTTCATTGAAAATCAATTTCCATATGAGCATTTATTATATAATTTTTATTCCCAACTTCATTGCTACAGGCATGTTTCACTTTTTTTTTCTATTTCTTTAACATATCAATTTTGAATTATAAAATTCTGTAAAAGCATAAAAGTGTTCTTTCAATTAATCTTTATATCCTATTTAACTTTTCTCTCTCTCTCTTATCTCTATATACTCTTTCTTCTTTAATTTTATTCTTTTTGATCTTAACATTTCTATTTATTGCTAATATTTATAAGAACGACAAAATATACATTAACAAAAGTATTAGGCTAAAAAATAAAACGGAGGAATCAATAATATTTTTATTACAGTAATTTTTATGTCAAAGTTAAAAATTCCAAAGTCACAAAATTGAGTATACACCTTATAAAATATGCGACTTGACTACCATTATTTATTTTCAAATGAATAAGTAAAATAGGTTTGTTAATTTAGTTGCCAGTCATTGATTTCCAAGCGAAAACAAACATTTGGTTATCATAATGAGCTCCAGAAATGAAACAAATGTTGAAATTCGGAAACTTGTTATTCGAATGTCTGAAGATGGTAAATATCTACTAGAAATTGCAAGAGAAATTCAACGGAGTCACGGATGCGTTCAAAAAAATTATTCTGACGTATAAAATGTATGCACAAATTGCTAATAAACTTGGAATACGAAGAAAAGAAATCCTCAGTGCCACGACCAAGAGAAGAGTTATTCGAAAGGCAGCAAACAATCCTAAGGTGAGTGCTACAAAAATTGTTACATCTACTTCCAGAACAATTGGAAAGTTGTTTCTGCAGAAACAATTCGAAGAGTAATCCGAAAAGCAAATTATAATGGTCGCGTAGCCAGAACAAAAGCATTCATTTCCAAAGTAAATCGAGAGAAAAGAATTTCATTCGCTAAAAGTCATATTTCAAAGTCTCCTGACTTCTGGAATCAAGTAATATTGAATGACGAAAGTAAGTTCAATGTTTTTGGTAGTGATGGATGGTCGATATTATGTTTGGAGAAAGCCCAATTCTGAACTTCTTTATAAAAACACCAATCCTTCTGTCAAGCATGGAGGTGGTTCATTTCTTATATGGGGCTGTATGTTTGCAAAAGGAGTGGGAAATTTAGTTTTCATTGAGGGAATCATAGACAAAATTAAATATTTCGATATATTGAAGAATAATTTGAAACAAAGTGCCCAGAATTTGGGTTTAGGGTCAAGTTTTCTGTTTCAACAAAATAATGACCCGAATCATACAGCTAAAATAGTTAAGTTATGGTTGTTGTATAATTGTAAAATGCAATTGAACACCCCTCCTCAATCTCCAGATTTCAATGTGATTGAAAATTTGTGGTCACAATTAGGAAAATCAGTTCAAAAACACGATATTAAGGGCTAGGAACACTTAAAAAGAGTATTGCAAGAAGAATGGTCGGAAATAACCGGCGAAACAACTCAAACTCTTTTCAACTCAATGCCACACCATTTACAAGCTGTTCTAAATGCAAAAGGATATGCAATAAATTTTAATTTATCTTTTTCTCTTTTTGTTGATAGATTTTTCTAGATGTATACTCAATTTTGTGACTTTGGAATTTGTAACTTTGACATAAAATTTACGGTAATAATAATATCATTCATTCCTCCATTTTGTTTTTTAGCCTAATACTTTTGTTAATGTATATTTTGTCGTTCTTATAAATATTAGCCATAAATACGAATGTTAAGATCAAAAAGAATAAAATTAAAGAAGATAGAGTATAGTATATACTCAATTTTGAGAGCCACTATATATATATATATATATATATATATATATATATATATATATACAGGGTGTTGCAGTGAACCGTTTCAGAACTTCTAAGAGGGGTAGGGTACATCCTGACAACTCCAAATCATGGAGCAATGTGGGGTCGGAAATGCTTTCCTGAAGCGGTGTTGTACACAGAAGCACCATAAAGAAAAGAGACCGTAAATGAGAAATCGTTTTAATAATACATGAAAAGAAGCAAAAGGTACGTGGATTAAAGTAACGTGTTCGATGTTTCTTCCACTGGCTACAATGCACGCCTCACATCTCCGACGCCGAACATCCGAACATTCTGGAATACTCCAGGCATATCTCGAATCTCTCCGGCAGCTACTGCGATCCTTGCAACGAGCTCCTCAGCAGTGTCAACAGGGGTGTCATAAACTAGCGATTTTATATGACCCCAGAAATAAAATTCAAGACAGGATAAGTCGGGTGATTGAGCAGGCCAACGCACGGGACTCCCACGTCCGATCCACCGTTGACCAAATGTGACATCCAGGTAGTTACGAACATCTCCGCTATAATGGGCAGGGGCTCCATCGTGTTGAAACCACATTGTCTGTTGTGTCGATGCAGAAATCTGTTCATCTTTCAAAAGTTGTGGCAATGCTGCAGAAAGAGCAAGTACGTAGGTCCGGTTAGACGACCCGGTAACAGGTAAGGTCCGATGAGGTGATCTGCCACAATACCGGCCCATACATTGACCGAAAATCGATTATGTGCTACACGACGTCGTATTGCATGCCGGTTCTCGACCGCCCAGATATAGTCGTTATGCGTGTTGAAAATTCCTTCCCTTGTGAAGGATGCCTCATCGGAAAACAACACTTCAGCAGGAAAAAGGGGATTTGTAGCACATTTTCCCAGGTACCACTGTGCGAAAGCTATACGCTCTGGTACATAATCCTCCGGTTTCTGTGTCTGGACACGCTGCACGTGAAACGGATGCATGTCTTCTGCTCGGAGAATCCATCAGACGTTGCCGCTGCAATGGGAAACCTCGACTGCGTTTGCTACACTTCGTGTACTCGTTCTTGGATTCCCCTGTACATGCTGCAGCGCATTCTGTTCGGCGTCTGCAGTCTGTGTTGTTCTTACCCTGTCCCTGTGAGCTCTTTCTAATCAACCTGTCTCAGCTAACCTCTGGTGCAGTCTTGCAAAGAAATTATGACTAGGAATACGTCTCGTCGGATATCGTTCCGCGTACAAACGCTGTGCGGCTGGCCCACTACAATTTGCAGCCCTGTACGCCAAATGCATATCGGCTAACTCTGCGATCGTGTAATCATCTATCCTACTAACTTGGTGTTCTTGTGCGAAATGAAGATTCCCTGCACGAAAGCTCGGACTTTTCGCACAACGCCATCTACCGCGTCAGGAAAGCATTTCTGACTGCCCATGATATGATTTTATATCGACAGGATGGATATCGGCAGGTATATAATTTTGGTTCGACAGGATGTACCCTACCCCTCTTAGAAGTTCTGAAACGGTTCACTGAAACACGCTGTATATCATGACCTTATTCTTGTTTATTAAATTTACTGTATTGTATGTTTTTGTTTTATCTTATGATATTCATTCAATGTAATTTTTATCAATGTAACTTTAGCATTAAAAAAATTACATAAATGTTCTACTTTAAAAGTATATTGTTCAACGTTATGTTTTTATTGGTGATAAAAAAAACTGTTGTTTAGTATCTAGGATGTTTCTGTTGAATAAAATTGATTTCAGTATTTACATTGAAATTCTTGTCATACTGTGTTTATATTATTTCTAAGTGTCTAGAAAAATAAATGTTGATAAATAGTAAATAGTTTTTTGAATTAGTGAGTACATTAAAACATCCATTTGATCATATTTTTTGAAATAATTATCACATATATTTTATCTCTATATATATTTTTTGTAATGTGTAAATAAAAATTATGATAGCCTGGTTTTGTTTGTTTTACTTTAATGATTTCTACAAATTAAAATTAAATTATTGATTCATAAGGTGCATAGATTTAAAAAATGTTATCTATACCTTTTATATTTCATAATTTGAAATTGTAAACATAATTTATTCAATATATACTAATTTGAGTTTCATGTTCTTTCCTCTGAGTAAACTGAAAACATCAAAGTCTCAATATTTATAAAAGTAATTACATAAGAAAAAAAAGTGTAATAATTTTATTAGTAGGCTTTAAAATATTAACTTATCTAAGAGCAATAATTATTTTTATAAAGAATTAACTGGGGGAACTATATTCATAAGATTCAACATTCAATGATATTTAAATATTATGTAAAAAAGAACATATGTAATTTTTCAAAAACCTGCCATAGTCATTTGTCAAAATGTATCCTTTGGATAAAAAAAAGGAAGGAAAGGATATGGGAAAGGAAAGAATAAAGCGGTACCAAACGAAATAAAAAGCGATGCTAATTAATTATGCAAAAACAATAATTCCATTGAAAATACTAAGTAAAATTTTAATATAAGAAATAAAATTATGTAACTAAGAAAATTTGGAGAAAATAATTCAAAATAATATCTTTTAAAAAATCAGAAGTTTTTAATAATTAATCGGCTAGCGTAATATTTACTAAATAATGGTTTCATCAACATTATCGGCAGACATCACGACATGCGCAGAACGGTTGAAAATTGAACAGAAGCGGTTTGTTTGGTACCTGACATGTGACCGTGAATTGACCCCATTACGCACAAATATATAAAAAAATGTTTTGCTTTCGAAAAAATTCCCCATTCCAACTTTTACTATAAACAAAATTTGCCAAAATTATTATGTTTCAGCAAACTATTAAAAGTTTTAATGAATAAACGTCTTACAAAAAACTTTCACATTTTAATATCTCATATATTTAATACTAATTATCTTTCAACCCATGTTCTATCATTAATTTTAATAACAAAACCTAATTAGGACTGAAAACGTCCCATCTTTGAGTTCTACTTAATTCGAAATAGTATAAAATGTCATTCATTAAAAAGATTCAGAGGAGTGCACGAATTAAGTAGTACATAATATCGTAATGCTTATATATTTGCAAGAGTAATATATAATATTTTCCTCGCATATTAAAAAAATGTAAAATGAAAAAATTTTATAATATTCTTCAATGGTTTTTTTCCTGTAAAATTGGATAATATCATACAGAACTGAATCAGTTGAAATATTGTATAACATTCTACCGTATTGCAAAATATTATACAAAACCGCAAATCTAAATTTGATATGTTATTATAAAAAGCTAAACTTGAGTTTGAATCCTGCGGACAGAGCCTCTTCCAAAAATTTTATGTGCAACTCTCCTTAAACTTCCCTTTTGTTCCCGAATCACTAACTCCTCGCTGTTTTAGCCTCTGAACTTTGTATATTATAGAAAAAAGAATAACATTTAAAGAGTTGTGAAGTAGCATGCTATTGCTAAATCTAATTCGGAAGAGTCCTTCAAATTATATTAATTCTACGCAATTTATGGCTATTAATGAAACTTAACATAAAAGAGAGTGAGAGATTCTGAACTCGTACAAAAAATTTTATCGGAATAAATTAAGAAAGTGGGTTTGCAAGTAATTCCTTTTAAATTTCTTTTGTGGACTTATTTTCTCGAAACCAATTGATTCTCTTTTAGTTTGATTTAATTTATGCAGAATATATTTCAACATTCAAAAATAAAACAATGCTGTGTAAAATGCGGATTGTTCATTGTATCTGTTGATAATTTGCATCAACCAAAAAAATTGAGATAGCTTAATAATTTAATTCAAAATAATAATAATTTCCGACCTAAATAATAGAAAAAACAGCACGATTTGAAATATCGGTTAATTTTTTTATTTCGCTTTAAATGTCACGAAACGTCTTTAGAATTTATAATATTTCTCGTTTTTAATAATTATTTTTAAAAATTAAACTTTCTTAAGGAAGAAGAAGCAAATTTTCGAACTAAGATTGAATTTGTTCTTGGCGTCAAAAGATGGCAGTATAACATACTATACAGCACAATTATAAAAAAAAAATATTGCGATTTCTGCCGTTTATCGACTTTGACCAATGTAAAATTTATATTGAAATGCACCTATAAACATAGAATTTATAATGTTTTTATTGCATTATATAGAATGACATAATATTCAGCATCAAGAAGAAAAATAGTTCTACGGAATTTTTTTTAGAATAATAATTTAAATGAATTGATACTTTGAAAAAAATTTATATATTTTCAATTAAATTTTACTTTTATAATATATTTGAGAATTTAGAATGTTGGAAGCATTGTTACATTTTATACAATATTTTAGAACGGTCTTCTTTGGTATTCATGCATTTACTCTAACGTATTTTGTGTTACTCAGGAATGCTCCCTATCGAGTCAAACACGCAATGTAGAGTCGTATTTTTAATTAAATTTTACTTTTATAATATATTTGAGAATTTAGAATGTTGGAAACATTGTTACATTTTATACAATATTTTAGAAAGGTCTTCTTTGGTATTCATGCATTTACTCTAAAGTATTTTGTGTTACTCAGGAATGCTCCCTATCGAGTCAAACACGCAATGTAGTGTCTTATTTCTAAGTTCAGGGGATGGTTTGGTTAGTTGTCTACTAACCATTCGAATCTCAAGTTAAGTGGAAAATAGTAAAAATAAGTTAAGGAATAATCAAAAGAGACTATAAGAAATTTAATTCTTTTTCATATGACAATAGAACATTATATATGGAACTAATTTGTAAAATATCGGAAAAGTCCATTGTACAATATTGAAAGCTATTTTGTACAATACAGAAACCAACTTTGAACAATATAAAAAAGTCTTATATTTCACTGTCTCAATATTGCAGAAACCGTCAAAAAGTGTGGGGACATTTCTTATTGCTCGTAACCAATAACAACTAAATTCAAGGAAAGTACATTATTCAACTAGTAAGTAACGGTGTCCCAAAAATGACGGTTGGATTTTGATAATCAATACGATAGAATAAAAAAAAGGCGAAATGTGGCGTTACGCGTCAGAAGTTTTATCCCAGTTAGGAAAATTTATTCCACTAAATTGCAAATTTAGTTCACATTACCACCTACAAGTGGCACTGAAAAATAGGAAAAAAACCGGTATGAAAATGTTACAAGCACTGTTTCAAAAAATTAAGCAACTATAATTTCAATGTAACCCTTCCCCTATTTGCAGCAGCAACAACCTGGTGCAATTTGCGGTAAACATTTCCAGATATCCGTGCAAATATGTTTGTTGGAATTGTCTTACATGCAGTACAGATCTGTAGTCTCATTTCCGTAACTGTTTGTGGAATTTAGTGATATATCAGGTCTCCAAAAGAGAAAAGTCACATGGCGTCAAGTCCGGTGAATAATTAGGTCATCCCATGCCTCTTCCTTTTGTATGAAAATCATTGCAATGTTCGCTCTAGAAATCAAATACTGCAAGTCTTCGATGAGGGCGAGCACCCTCTTGAATGAAGCAGGAGGTCTTCGGTCTTCGAAGGTCTTCCAAAGCAGTATGAATCGCCACAAAATCTTCCAGAATTCCAAATATCATGCAATTTTTACCGGTTGATTTCGTAAAAATGGATCAATGATGCCTTTTGAGGAAGCCGCGGTACTGACCATTATTTTTGGAGAATACAGGGATAAAGATGCAGCAATATGAGGATTTTTCGTTCTCTAATTTCGCGACTTCTGCTTGTTGACATAATCATCGAGGTAAAATTACACTTCGTCCGAGAACATGCGTTATGAACACCGAGTTCACCCTCATCCACAAGCTACAGAATAGCATTTGTGAAATTGTAACTTGCATTCATGACATCCGGACTCAGGAACTGAAGAATCTGGAACTTGTACGGGAACATTTCATAGCTGTAGTAAATGAGACGAAGCGTGATCATTCTACGGAGTCCAAAAAGAGATTCAACATGGAAAACGGAAATTTGGGGCCTCCGTAGAATAATTTGATGCATGGCTTCAGCATTCGACTCTGTAAAGTAGGGTTTATATTCAGTCAGCTCCAATCAATCCAGTAAGACTACGCATGCACAGAAACTGTAGAGCAATAAGCACTTACTGTTGACCGCTA
>JAPMOR010048039.1:13087-30462 GCA_026543865.1 Argiope aurantia | reverse complement strand
ATCGTTCACAATCTCACTGCCCTTTTCGGCTGGAAACTGATTACGCTAGGGTCCGTCATATTTAGAGAAAATTTTGAAAAATCATTGCACCCCGATTACAACTGACCCTAGTATTATCCCAATACGGCTCTTGCGCCAAAACAATCAAACCCCTAGTATTATATTATTAACTATTTTGAATAACATGTAAAGATTTTATTTCATCAGCTCAAGCTGAATCATTATTCGATTTCAGGAGGTCGTTTCAAGAATCATGAAAATCCTTTTGATTCAATTGCATTGTTATTAAACATATTAATTCCACTGTCTCTTTTTAAAATAATTCTTCGTTTTTAATTGTTTGCTTCGATTTTTATCAGCGAATTAGAATGAGCGTCCCTTACTATTTTTTCACTTCGTATTCAGGGCTTTATTTTATGTTGTTTTTCACTTCGTATTCAGGGCTTTATTTTATGTTGTTTTTCACTTTCCGGCAGGTGGGGATAACAAATATGCTGATTCTATAATGAACTCGAATATGCAAACGTGCTCGTATTGTGAAATGTAATATCGTTTTGGATTAAATTTGTATTCAATTGAAACTTGAAAATTGTATTAAGAGAAAGGTTGATCGAAAGGAATGAGAAAACAGAAAAACGAAACGAAATAACGTTTTGATTTTGCTGACATTCACCATGTGTTCTTCTAATCCATTTCAAAATTGAAACTTGAATTGACTTATTTTAAATGTTAGTTTAGAAATAAAACTGCTTTGTTGAACCTTTGTATATCAGTCAACATTTTATTTGAAACCACGGTTTATTATTTTAGGAAAATAAAAAATTAAATTAATTACTTACCAATGTAAGTTCTGGCAATGCTGTAAGATATATCTCTTGCAGCAATGTGCAGCAAACCTGGATTTTCTTTGATAAATGCTGAGATATATTTCATGCTCTTTTCAATTTTCATGCATGACTCTTGCAAAGTGCTTTCTTTTTTTCCGTTTTCTAAGCAAATTATAATGTTTTTTTCCAAGGACAGTAGTGCTTCTGAATTTGTCTTCAACAGACTTCTTATTACATCTAAGGACATCACATTTGTTGTACCTTCCCAAATTGAACATACCTAGAAACGGTAAAAAATTGTATTTACATTCGTCTCCGTAACTTGTTTTTATCAAAGCTGGAAAGAAAAAAATCTTTTGTAGAATATGGTTGTTATTCAGGTAAAAAGAATCAATACACCTATTATTTTAAATGAGAGTTTTCCTTCAAACACACAATTTTTCTCATTTATTATATATTTACTCGGCTAACCATGATGCAACACAACACTTGGATTTTCTCTTGTGAGTCAAGGATAACAGAATAGAGTAAATTGTATGATACCGGAATTGAGATTTTAAGAACCCGGACACGGTAACAGGAATTTTTACATGGAACATATTTTTGTTCAAAAAGAAAAAAGACGATTTCGAAAATATCAAACCGCAAAGCAGATCTGATCGCAAGATTTTTTTATTAAAGCGAGCCAAATAGTAAACTGCAAAACTTGAAATCTAGAAATAAATAAATGAATCGAAATTTTTTTAAATGTTGGTTGAACATTTGAAACATAGTCGTCTAGTTTTATCAATACTCAGGACACTTGTCTGTATATTGCGACTGTTCAGTTATATTTTTGTTTCAAAGAAAACAATTGCGCTCATTTTTATCCATGGTAACTATATTAGGATTGAAAAGGTCTCATTATCTATTGGATTTTATAATTAGTACACTTGGAAATCAAGAATGAAATTTATGTATATTATTCGCTTATATAAATGTACATTAATAACTTGGAACTCATTATATAATTTTTTAAAAAGATTTCTTTGGTTGATAACCTTCTATTAGATTCTAAATGATGGTTCATTTGACACTAATATATAAGAATGTTAGATGACTTAAATCTTTAGACCACCTTTTTTCCTGAAAAACCTAATCATTTGATTTCTCTCATTTTTAATCATTTAGAAGCTTGAATAAAAGGAGCATGTTTAGAAAAAGTAATCCATAAAGTACTTGAAAGGAATTCAGGAAATTGAAATCACACTCATATCATTCTGAATTGAGCTCAAATTATTCCACAGTTCAAGGAAAAAGCAAAGCTAGGATTTAATCATTGTAGATTAATACATTTTCTGATACCTAAAATATTGCTTTCGAAAAAGTCTCGGAGGAAAATTTGAACAGAACATGATTTAAAAAATAACTCTTGAGTTCTGAAATACAAGGACATAAATTCATTAAAATAATATTGGTATATTAAGGGAAAATTTCTTAGTTCCAATCAATAAAAGGTTTTGAAATACATTTACATTTCCGGTTTGTAGAAAGTGATAAAAGTTTCAACTTACACAAAGCTCAAGCACAGTACTTCGAATAAAGATTAATATTACTTTTTATAAACGAATTTTAAATAAAATAAATATCGAATTGAATTTTTCCCTGGATTTATTTCTAGAAGATTCTTTAATTAATTTAGATGTATTAAGGCAGTTTAAATATTTTTGTTCCCCGTGCAGTAGAGACATTCTGTTTAATCAGTTTCCCGATATTAAACTTCTGCGACAGTTTTTGACTCTTTTTCAAAACAAAAAATGATCTCTCTGCTGATTATAGGGCAATGTAAAAAATTATCAAACCTTTTTCAATTCTCGGAAATAAAATCCCATTATACATTTCTAATGCTGCTTTAATTCGTTTTCAAAAAATATTGCATCACAATAAATAATAGTTCAGTTTCTCAAAATAAGGTTTCATTTCTTCCTAAGAAATATTCAAATTAAAAAAAAACATTTTGATGATTTCTATATTGTGTTTAAAATTTTAATTTCTTCTTGTAATTTGTGCGGTTAAATTATCGCAAGTAACATGGAATGTGCTGTAAATGCATTTTGCATGAGAAATTCTGTATAAATGTGCTTCATTGTATTAATCGCTTCTTCTGTATTTTGGTGTTAATTACTTATTTGGCTAAAATAGGATGTGCAAACAGGATTTTAGACAGAGGAAAAAGTCTTTACTTCGGGGTCATGGGCACGCCCCTAGCTTTTTAGTTCATTCCCGCCAGTGCTGCTGTTCAAAGCTTACACAATATAGCTGAAGTCTTTCTAAAATTTCTCTGTATTTCATTTTATTTGCAATGAGAAAATCTTAGAATATATTTCAAAGTTCTATAGTCATTATTTTTTATCTAGATAGAGAAAATTAATGTAATTGTTCCAGTTTTATTTTATGTATTTTTTCCTACACAGAATTATTTAACGTTTTATTAAGTTACCACTTTTTATATCTTGTTCACTATGTTAAGATACATTATTCTATCAGTTTCTATTTTTACATAAAAACACTCTCTTTATATTTTAACCGTATGGCCAGGTTTGTCTTTTGCGCCACTAAACCTCACAATCCAATCCAATCCACAGGTAGTTTACTCTCACATATTGTACTCGTGTCCATAAACTAAGGATAATGCCAGCTCTGACAAACAAAGGTTCAGAAACAAAACAAACGTGAAGTCCGTTTATTAAATAAAAGATAAAGAACGAAAAGGACGATACCATTCATAGAACCTACGATTTTAGCTTCTTGAAGCAATTTAACTTGACATGGATGGTATAGTGATTAATACATTGTAAGTCTCCGTACATTGTACTTTGTAGTTCGATTTCCGCGTGATTCTGAATTATCCTTCATTTATGGACATGAGTGTAGTTCAATACAGCTTAGATTTCACACTCATGCATTTTGCTTTATAACTTTTATTGTATCTGTACAGACACCATTTTAATTGGTTCTGTCCTTTAGAATGGTATTTGAGCTTTAGAAATTTAATTAATTAGAAATTAGAAATTTATTCACTAATTTCTATTTTGAAGCTAATGATTTCAAGCAGTTCCTCGCCATGTTTGCATTTGGTGGATTGTGCAACGAAAATGTCGATGTGCAACTTTTGTGATAACTTGGAAAGGACAAAAGCAGAACTCACTTGGCCTATTTTATTAAAACAGTCATATTCAAACTTATTCAAGCTGTTTTAATCTTTCTTCGTGGTATTGTACAGTGTGATGATATTCTATTCATCTTGTTCGGTATCCTCATAAGTCGAAAAAAGTTATTGGAGATCACAGTAATATCTTTTAGTGTTTTCTCCGAATAAATAGTTGTAGTCTTCTCTTCCATAACCTTGAAACCTTGTCACAAAACTTTGAAACTATGTCACAAAAACTAATTTCATGAAGGAACAGAACTTTTGAAATCGATCTTAGCTTTAGGATTCCACAAACCTTTAGAGCTGTGAAGACTAACTTTGGCATTAGTTTTTGAGCATGAAAATATCTATCTCGTTTGAAATAACAGTTGAAAGTAAAGAAGAAAGAACAGTACCTTTGACAAGGAAAACATTCTTTTTATTCTTCTCGAGTGTTTCTATTGAGATATGGATAATATCAACGGCAGCTTTTTTTGTTGTATACATTGTCCTCCAGATGGCTCAAAAAGTTGCAAAATAAAACGCAACTTATTGGCAAGGCTACTTTGAAGTTTTCCGTGAATCAATGGCACCTCATTAAAAATTATTCATCAATCTTCTTTTAAAATTTTAGAGCTAACCTAGAATTTTCGATGCATTCATCAAAAACAACTATTATTTCATAGCTGGAATACTTCTTGATGTACGAAGTATTTGGTGTAAACAACACCGAGGTTTCTAAGTATGGCCGTATAACAAGATGAGTAAGACAAGATCTTTTCCAAGAAGGAATTATAAGTTGTCAATACTACTAAACTGGCAGTTTTGAAAATATATCAAAGATATTATAAATATCTTTTCTGTTTCCCTTTTGTCATAATGCCTTTGTTATTGAAGAAAACCACAGATACTTTTACCAACTTGAATATGAAAATTTGTAAGTTATTCTGAATTGAAGGTTTATTTCTGAAAATTGAGAGCATGCAGCTAAATTTCCCATTTGTCCCTCAAACTTGGAGAGTATGGGTCTCATACCCACCTCCCATTTACAAATACTTTTCCGGTTTGTCATTAGCGTTTCATCATCACACAAGATCAAACTTCGAAAGACGAATTACAAAAAAGTTAATTGACGGAATTCTTCAATTATTCTTTTCATTCAGATCTGGGATGTACAATTGACTGCATGAAATATTCGCAGCATACCTCGAAGTTTAAGAGACAACTGAAAATCTGCTAGAATCAAGTAAAATGCTAAGATTATTGATTCCAGAATAACCTATCTTTGATTGAATCTATCTTGTAAAAAAACTTTTCCCGGTTTTGTAAAAATTTGATTTTTATCAAATGATGGTGGATTGATGCCAAAGTTACAGAGTTGATAAGCGTTTGGAATGCTCATTTCATACATTATTGCTACTGAAATAGTCCTTCGAATTGTACGAAGTGATAGGGTAACTATTGTATTAGGGTTCTGGAAATCACGTTCAAAACTCTTGCTTCAACCTCCCATAGCTCAGAAATTCCTCTATTCTTCCTTATAAAGCAGATTTATCCAACGTCAATAGAAGGCCTTCCAATTATGAAGATATATTTCAATTTCACTGTTGCCTATCCTGTGTGAAGAACAAGTTGAGGTTATAATTGCACCCTTAAATGCCGTAGACTTACATGTCTTCGAAAAAGAAATGACTCTTATACAGAAAAAAACAAGAACAATTATATTATTCTGCCTTATCTAGAATAGAAAAAAATTGAAATAAAAATAAGTTGTATTGAAATGGAACGTTTTCTGATACCTTAGATGATTATATCCTCATAATTTATCACAAAGTGCAAGATTTTATGTTTGTGCTTTGTTTGGTATTTAATATATCTGTACTACATGCTTCCTCTTAAGAAACGGCTCTTTTACAGAAAAAAACAAGAACAATTATATTATTCTTCATTATCTAGAATAGAAAAATTTGAAATAAAAATAAGTTGTATTGAAATGGAACGTTTTCTAATACCTTAGATAATTATATCCTCATAATTTATCACAAAGTGCAAGATTTTATGTTTGGTATCTGCACTACATGTTTTCTCTTAAAAAAAGAATAGAAATTTAAAACAATAATAATAACATAAGCTACATCAGACAGTTTCTTACGGGAACACTGGTAAAATAAAACACAAGGCAGTATAGTATTTCAAATGTTCATTAAATATTTATTTTTAACGTTTCATGTTTGGAAGTTTAAGAAAGTCTTTCCTTGGCTCACTCTAAAAATGATTACAGAAGAAAATTCATGTTTTATTGGTATTTTTTTTACATCAAATATTTTATTACAGGAGAACCAGATACAAACTTTCATTTGATGCTTTACTCTATCAAAAAATGAGTTACCTTCATTTACGAAAATTCGCAGCATTCACTTGTATAATAAACAAAATACAACATTTTTACTGTTGCCTTTATCAAATAGGGGAGAAAGCTTCTTTCTCAAAAGTGGATTTCCAGTTGCTTGTGGGCAGAGTATCTGACAAAAGTTTAAAAAATTCATCATTTATTTTTCCTATTTGCCTCATTGCAAGGGGCTTCATTTATTTCGTTTTATTGTTCTATCCATTCTGTATCTCATCTTCAAACAGTACTGATGCAAGAAATAATAAAATGTTAACACAAACAGGTTCAAAAAGGGCATCCATCTCGGTTTATTTTTTCAGGTATGGACTCTTCCCTTCTGCCCAAAACGAATTTATTTTTTGATCGCACAGGAAATCGGAATTCCAAAAGGTTTTTCTTTTCAAATTCCTGGAAGTCGAAAGCGTCAAAAATCACTAATATCTAGAGATAAAATAATTTGATGATGAACATAAACTTAAAAAAAAAATGTTTTCCTCAATATTGTTGCATCACCATCATTTCATCTTTCAATCAGATATTGTCATTGGAAGTTCATCTTCATTTCCGTTATTCCATAATTTTCTTATAAAAACTCTTAAACACCTAATGATCTAATTAAATCGCGAATAAACACTGAACAAAACTTGTCATATCTTTATTGTTAACAAAAGAGACGAATGATTTTTCCTATCCGATTAATAATAATTTCCGCTTAAAATTAAAATAATTCTTTTGAAACGAAGCCTAGTTAATTTAAATTGTTAGTACTAAAATTTGTTTCTCATCAATTACTTGAAAAATTCATTTATAAACTAAGGAATCAATCATTTCCATTCGCAATCAAAACGGAATGTCTTAGTTACGACAAAGAATGGATTGCCAAATATTTGGAAGAGTGATTAAATGCGAAATTTTCAATCAAGAAAAGCATAAATTGTATGCAATTAAAAAAATAATGCTCATATTAAAGATTAGTCTGAATCACATTTGATTTATTTTTGAAATGTTAGGGGGGAAAAGAGGAATAGAATGCTTTTTCTTCAAGCTGAAATTTACTAACTCTACGGTTCCTAATGGATTGGCTCTTTTCACGCAGAGTTTTCAACAAACAAAATTATAGCCCAAAAACTACTGTGATTTTGGAACAAAATTTGATACACATACAGAAAAAAAGAAAGGAGGGATTCAAATATTAAGAAATCTTAATTTCCTAAATAGAAAAATATCTGAAACAGTAATTAATTAACTGTCTTAATCATTGTGGAGATGACTGTAAAATCTGTCATTTCTATCAACATCTATACAATTTCTATCAACATCAATACAATTTCTATCAACAATTTCGTGAAGATACAATTGTCAATCTTGAAACACAGAGGTGCCCTTTATTTGTTGTTGTTTACGGTTGCATGTGCACATTGGTTTTTGTTTCGTACCTTATTTGCACACAAAAAAAGTAATTTTTGCAATGTTTTTCTGCCTTAATTATTACAAACTATCATTATTATTCTTAATTTAGGGACATGAATGCAGAAAGCATGATTTGTTCTGCAAAATGAATAAATACACAATCTGTCCAATTAATAAGCGAATTAAATCCAAAAGCCTTGATGCACGATTATGTTTCAAAAGTCCTCCAAATATTCGTCATTTAGAAAATACTTTCTCTCAATCTATCATTTTTTTTTCTTCAAAACGTCCATGGAAATCCTAAAAAGTCAGGTTCATAGTCGTTTTACTATATTTTATTTTCTCCAAACTGTTTCTGTACCGTTCCACAATTACTTTACATTTCTATGGGGGAAAATATACCACAAAGGCATAAATAAGATGAATAGAAAAAGTAATCTAGTATAGATATTTAACTAAAATCAGAAAATTGAATTGAATCACTGCTGAATGTACTGGATTTAGTGAGAACTTTTACACACAGCTTTCTTATATCCAACTATTTTTTTCAGAATGGTGTGCCCAGATTATTTTACCATATTTAGTTATCTGAAACTAACCAGATAGTAAATCGGAGATCAGAAACAAACCATAAAAAGCAACACACGTTTAGTATTTTCTTCAAATTATGAGGTCTCTAGTTGTCTGGGCCTTATATTATCCTTTCACTGAAATACTTAGTTCATTTGAAAACAGCTCTTTACTCTCAATGCTTCATAAATTTCCTGATAGTTTTCCCCCCATTTCACAAAAATTTGATAAATCTAAGGTTAAAAATCCTGATTTTACAAAAGAGCTATCCGTTTGCTTTGATGGTTATTTCCATTCCAATGGTTCCAACGCCAACAAATTAGACAGGCAAATATTATCTCTCCTGTGTTTATTGGGCACACTCAGTTAAAGCAAAATCAAATTGCTTGGAATTACATATTAGGAAGAAAAGGAGATAAAATGTCTGCGATTGAAATGGGTGGTAACTATTTTATTCAATTATTTATTAATATCTGGAATACCTACTTGGACATCTCTGAGTAGCACTGGCAATCTCGAATCTTCCATATAGCCTTGGCCTCCAAAAGTTTCCAAGCCTTCGGAAACGACAGCAATGGCCTAAGAAATAAACATTTTCAAAAAGAGTTATGTTATTATTTTTCAAAAGATGATAATCATTTCTTGATTTACTTTTAAAATAAGGCTTGATTCACTTAAATGAAAATTGAATCAATAGAAATCTTTCAATTAACTAATTGAATATAAAAAGATGGCTATAAATTTCAATCTTTAGAAAGCATTCAAAATCTAAAAGAGATAAAAGATTGCCTCGAAGAATTGAGTTCATACAAGATTTCCAAGAAGCAAATTCAATTCAAGAAACAAACATCCCTGAATCTTAAGTTGAGGAGATTTGTTTCGAGATAATAATAATAATAAAAAAAATCTTTTCATTTCGTATATCAATGGTCTAAAATTCATACTGATGATGCTGTTTTAATACAGGAAATGTAAAACATTTCAAACTAAAGAAGGAAAAAAAAGATATTTTATCCTGCAGACTCGTCCATCATGTATAAGTATTTCTCATATATATTTAAAAATATTTTTATTGATTTAGAAACTCTACTTTCAAGTGGAAATGATTCAGGCAACTACGAACCTAAACTTTTAACCACTATAAATGAAATGATTTAGCGACACTTCTCTAAGAAATGGGTGCAAGTTTTCAGTTCCAGATTGCCGTTTCTTAATACCGAGAAGAAAAGTGCGTTTCGTTTGAATGAACTTAATTATTACAAAAATGACTACTTTCAATATGTAGCACTCTCCTGACAATTGTCGACTTTTCATTGAACCATCCAAATTTTTAAAACAAGTCTAATAGTTATACTGTCGGATAACGGGGAGAAAAGCCTAGAAATCATTGAATCTAGGTGTCAACAGACCCATACTCGGAATCTATTGTAGCGAAGATATCAAACTATTAAGAAGAAATATGAGCTGCCTCATGGAGTTTTTCTTGCAAATTATGATAGAGGAGCAAAATGACCAAAACATGAAGGAAATGAAAAGACGAAGGTGAAATATCAGCGTAATATCCAACTGCTGATGAAGAGGGTAAAATCGCCGAGCGGAAAAAGTTCGAAGAAAAATTCAAAAAACGATTAGAATGATTTGTAGCTCATTTATTACTTAAATCATGACAGAGTTTGGATTTGAATAGAAAGCATGTATTTATGAGATGAAAACATAAAAAGAAATGTGTCACGATATTTTGAATTGAATTATTTATCGCAAACTTTAATGAAAATTAACTACGGGATTGAATAAATATTCAATACTGGAAATAATATAAAAATAAATAATCAAAAATAAACAAATTTCAGAAAGAATTTTTCGTAGACGTATTATTAATACATGATTTTCAAACTGCTTTAAAAATGAATGCTGAATGAATTTTGCATTTATGAATGTTATTAACAGAATCAACATCATGTATATATGAAAAGAAAAGGGAATATAATTCTTGTTTAATAATTAATTTTTCCAAATTTTGTTTATGAGTATGTTAAAGTATTTGATCCTTCACAAGCGATAAATAAATGGATTTAAAATAAGAAAGTTTTATAAAGGAAATGATATCATTTTCACCTGCTTAGCAGTGTAAAGCTTCATTACAGGGGACAGTAAACGGAGTAAGAGTCGCTCGTCAGCAGAATTTATCCCCAGCTCATTTTTGCCAAGTAAAACTGCAACCTGTAATCAAATTCATAAAAATACGAAATTTTCCCCTAACTGTAAATTAAAAAAAATCAGATTATTTGCAATAAATTTACATGAAAATAAAGTTTCCTGGATTAATTGAAAAACTTTATGGGGGTAATTGAAAAAAAAAAGTTAGCTCAAAGTACGCTCAAACAGTCTGCAATGAATGTTTAACCCTTTCGACACGACTTTTGCATTAGTAAAATCCCATTTAAAAATGATTCTAACACACGTCAATGTCTGATTTATTTACCCAATAGGAATGGAAGTCTGATATATCCCCATTAGAGCCGAAAGGATTAATGGTTGAAGAGCACAATTAGTCTTCCAAAGTCAATGCCTTCACAAATTTCCTCATTTGTTCTTTTGTTATGAACAATATTTTTTGCATCCAACATTGGTCCTGGTCAAACGAAAGGATTTTGCCATCCACAAGCAATGTCTGTCGTAAAGCAATGGCCGAATCGGAGAGACAAGTTGTGTATTTTGCATATGTTATCCACATCTCTCTTACCCTGGCTGTACAGAAATGGTGGGGCCGGTGATAGTTATTTTGCAAAATGTCCTCAGGCCTAGTCATTTAGATGCACTGTACGTCTAAATCGGATTAATCGTGTATAGCATTCTAATGTAAATGATAAATCAAGGAGTAAAGTGTTTCAGAGTAAGTATTAACTATTGGCAATAAGAGTGCTTAATTTTGGCATATATTTTATGAAGCATTCATTTTCATTTGGTTCGGCACTAATAATGAGTTCTATGCTATATAGCCTGCCACCAATACGGTGCTTTCTAAAGTAAGTTCTGTTTTAAATGAATGTCATACTTCGAAACAACGATTGTACTGACGATCTTCGGAATGCTACTGGCCGAAATTTGTCAAATGACTAACTTATTATTACAGTGGAAATGATGATCGAGAGGGGCGGTGAAGAGAAAGAAAAAACTTCAAAGGTTATCACCAGAATGCTTAGTTCAAAAGAATATAATAATCCTGTGGAATCTGTTTATAGTCGGAAGAATCAAAAACCAGATTCTGCGAGATATTATTTCAAAACGGAAAGTGGTAGTTTTAGAAAAAAATTTGAAATATGAAAAAAAACTAAAGACTAGGTATAGATCATTGCAGACTGCAAAATTAAAAGAAAACGGGACTATCGATTATTAACCCCTTAACTATGACATTTTTCCTTCGAATTAGAAATACCTTTATTTTGAAAATTTGCTGTTGTATTGATTCAATTAAAATTCATGAGACACTTCAATTGTCATGGGATTGCTCGTCATTTTTGTAGCGAATTATAACGTTTATGATTGACTTAATTTGAGAAAATAAATATATAATTATGATAATTCGTACACAGCTCAGATTCAGGAACCATAACAAAGGGGTTAAAATGCTTGCGAACATATCATATCTCAAATTCTAGAAAAGTGAAGAACATTTCTCCCAAAATTATTAAACTTTAGTATCCTGCTCGAGTCATGGTAGAGTGTGGAATGCAAGACTAATTGCATTTTTATGAGAAATTTAAAAAATTATTTATTTATTCAAGATTTTATTTAGAGACCAAGATTAAGAATTTGATTCATATTTAATTTGCAACCTAGTTTTGATGCTTCTAAATACAATGCCAAGGACATTTGTCGGTTTGGAAGTCATATGTTTTCTTTGGAACAAATAAAATATGTTTGAGAGCATAATTTCTTCTACACTGTATATCTCTCATGCGTTGCCAATGGCAATTTTTCCCGAAGAAAAGCTTTTTAGGAGAAGACTTTGAGATTACATGAAGGCTATTGCTAGTCATTTTAAAAAATGAGTAAAATTTAAGATAAGTTATACAGCAGTATTAATAAAATATCTTTATTATTCGTAATTGTTTCCATTCATAATTAATCAAACATTCTTTTATATAAATTTAAAACAACAGCTCTGAAATAAACCGTCCGAAATTAGTGCAAAAAATAGTTCATCAAATAAAAATAAATGGATTTAATTAATGAATATCATATTAGATTGCATCATAACAAAGGGTGTCTCTTGTACCTTTAATAATAATAATAAAGAACCTCTGGTTTCTATTTCCATATTACTTAATATCCGCATATGTAAAGGAGTTTCACTAAGTGTTCTTCCAAATGCTACTCTTTTTCGACTATAATCTCGAGACAGCAACAAAATCCTGAAAAACAAACACTTGTTTCAATTTCTCGAATAATAGAAATTGCTTTCGAAAAACAGAAAAGAATTGTATCACTTTTCCTCAATAAACAATAAATCAATTAATGCTTGCATAAATGATTTCATATGCTTTATTAATAAGCATACTGTTGATTAGTCAACTTCAAAAGAAGGGAAAGGAAGTTTGAGAAATTGAAGGTATGACGAAGAATATAAAATTCTTTGCTTGCAGTTGTGTACGTAGTAATAAGGTTTCCTAAAAGATGGCATATTTCTGTAATGAATTGACTTAATCAATATATGCATGCAAGATAAAGGATGAATGTCCATTTTTAAAAGTTTTGTAAATACTGCAATTAATTTAATATATGATTGCTTTTCAAAACTTAAAAAGAGTTCATTAAGGAATTGTTACTTTCAGATGACATCCTTTTAACAAATAGTATGTGCAGGGATGAATGTAAAAAAATACCATTTTACTAATCAATACTTTCTTACTGTAAGGCCATATAAAATCTAATTTTTCTTTTATCAACCTCCCAGAAATCAAAATGTATTCCCATCTTATTTAATGAAAATTTGTAGATATCTAGATGTAATAGTAAGATCTCTTTTTGTATAAATTTGATGAGCCCCAAGTTACAGAAAATAATGAATGCACCAATTCGATGAATATCAATAAATTTACTCAAAAACTATTTTCAAAGTCACATTTTTATTATTTTACTAAAAGAATTCTTTTATTCGAACTATTAGATGCGTTTGAATCTTTCATTTCGAATTCATTATTATAAATTATTAAGAATCTTAAACTTCTCTATAAGGTATTCGTCTATCACCTGTTTTGAATCAGTATTTCATTGGCTTAAATAGAAATTAACATTTGAAAATATCAAATAGTGTAGTTTCATCGAGAACACTCAAATGTTTAAATCTGCAACACGTCGGGATATCTTTACAAATAAAAAATAAGTCAAGTTAAATAACAGTATGTATGAAAATAGTTTTTGAACACTAATTATTTTCACTCGATCGTTTTTGTTTCCTTTTCTCAATCCAATCTGCCTGTATTTGCTCCAATTCCGAAATATTTGAAAAAATCATTTAATGAAAGAAAATCCCTTTGAAGACGTTCGTTTCAAGGGGAAATTGTAGTTGTCAAGGAATGAAAAGAGCTGATCTTCAGCAAATTTAAAAATAATTAAAGACAGTAACAGAAAAATCTATTCAGGATTTGAACATTTCAAGTATAATATTCCTATTTATAAATAAGAAAATGGAGTTATTTATTAATATACGCATATTAAATGATTTGCATGCAATTTTGGACACAGATTTCAAATATGAAAAAGTGCTCATTTTCTTCAACAAGGCTTTTCCAATTTAAAAAATGTAGATTTAATTATTAAAAAAAAATCAAATTTTCCCTGTGTTTATTATTATGTAATATATATTGTTATGTTATATCATTCATTAATATTTCATTCATTATTATAATCAATATCTTTTCCTATTTTAAAAATATAGATTTAATTATTTAAAAAATTCAAATTTTTCCTTTGTTTATTATTATGTAATATATATTGTTATGTTTACATGAATATTATTCATTAATATTTCATTCATTATTATAATCAATATCTTTTCCTATTTTAAATATATAGATTTAATTATTTAAAAAATTCAAATTTTTCCTTTGTTTATTATTATGTAATATATATTGTTATGTTTACATGAATATCATTCATTAATATTTCATTCATTATTATAATCAATATCTTTTCCTATTTTAAAAATATAGATTTAATTATTAAAAAAATTCAAATCTTTCCTTTGTTTATTATTATGTAATATATATTGTTATGTTTACATGAATATCATTCATTAATATTTCATTCATTATTATAATTAATATCACTATTATAAAACCAAAAGAATTGATCCTTACTTTCGCATGTAACCAACAGAACTCAAAGAGTTATGTACACGCGTAGTATTCAACATGTGTGATATTGAAGCTATTCCGCGACCTTCCTGTGACATCTAAAAACAATTTAAATCATGAACTTTACTACAAAGATCAAAGCATATATTTCATGTACTTTTGCTTGTAAAAAATTGTTACAGTTTTATATAAAATCATTTGTTATTATATATTAATTCAGATTTGAACTATTGGTAAGAAGTGCTTTTCTAACTTAAATTTTGAACCATTTCTTGCAAAATAAGTATTCCCAATTTCAGACAGTCAGTTCTTTCGTAAATAAAAATAATAAAAATAGTTAATTACATATTATTCAGAATGTGTCCTCATATTTTAACTTCAAGATACTAAAGGAGTGGGGGGAAACGCCTGTCTGCTTCATGTAAGAAATAATAAAAATGTCTGTTCTATATAATGATGTAAATTCTCTGATCGGAAAACTCAAATCTGAGCTCCGTCAGAATTGAATCAGATATTAATTATATAAAGCGCGCTCAAATGAAGAGAAGCAATAAACAGGTTGAGCGAAAAGTCATCCTATTTTTGTCAGCATTTCTAATCGAACGAAGCATGCATATGTAATGATGGCTCACATGGACATGCGAGCACGGCTGATATTAGAGGCTTTCAAGGAAATGTTTTAAAGAAGGGGGTGAGGAAAGATCAAATCGTCGAAAAAGGAATTTTCAAAAAAAAAATGAAGCTAGCTAATTTTGCAACTACACGACATATTGAAGAAAAAAGCCGAATGCTTATTGACAGTATTTTGGATTTTATTTTCTCCTTTAGAGAAATGAGTTCTTTTATTTAACAAAAGGTAAATTAAAGAAATAGCATCGTATAACTTTCTCTTATTTTTAATTTATAATACTCTTAACAGATTATACAAACGTACCTTATATGCAACGCAACCATCGAGAAGCAGTTCTGCTGTTGGAAGTCCTCGAGTTCCCAGTTTGTTTTTCAGCTTCACCATCTGAATATTGTTGAACTGCCCTTCAGAATTCCTCTTTTCGACACAAAACATTGTTAGCCCAGTTTCATTCTAGTTACAAAAGAAAGCTGAAATATGAGTGCGTGTTTTTTTCTGTATTTAAGCAAAAATTCTAGAAAAGTACTTTATTGAAATCCATACACATAAAAAAAGGTTGCGAAAGTGAAAACATTTATTTGTGTCAGAAATTGTTTTAAAAATGCTTATAAACTACATTTTAAATGCATTAATCCTAAGATACATTTCCTAATTCAACAAAAATAATCGACTAAGCCTCATAAGAATCGAATTTTTCTTAAATGCGTATATTTTTCAGGATCTCATCTATATAGCTAATATATAAATAAATGATGAAATTTAGTTATTAATATGCTTATTTTGCTATTAATTTACAAATATTGCAGCAAAGAGTATACGATTTCATTATACATTATGTGCTTCAGCCACGTTCCTTACTGAGTAAAAGTGGGATTTGGTTTGTAAAATAGTCTTTAGAATCTGAACATTTTATGCATTTTTTTAAAAAAATATCTCTAGAGTTTAGAAAATTTACTTTTCTAAAAAGTACGGAATTAATGTATGTGACATTGATATATTTATGAACAATCGTGTCATAAATGTGTCATGTTCTTTGCTTAGAATAAAAGCAATTTTCGAAAATACGTTTTTTTAGTTCATTAAAAATAGAATTTTAAATATGTGTATATATGTGTAGCATCACTTAATCGTAAATACTGAAATTCTGAGTACTCACAGCATTCGGAATAGAGAATCTGAATGCTTTCTTTTCTTTTCTTTTCCCTCCCATCATAGTGCATTTTTATCATTAGTTTTTAATTTAATTTTAAGGATATTCTGAGCTTTCTTTTACTTTTTCAGATAACTTTTTTTTGTCTCTTTCTCTCAGCTTCTTAATCTTTCTTTTTCTTAGAGCCGAGATATAAATAGCCTTCTCCCATTATTTTGACCTGAAGAATAGGGTAGTAGTGGTGATTGCATCTCAACAATTATAACGGCAACAATCTTAAGAGGTCCGAATCCCTTAAGATAGAAGACTTTAGGCATCCTATGATTACACCACTGCCATAGATATTATTAATTTAGCGAAGATTCTTGAAGACAGACGATTAACTTAGAAATTCGAGTATCTTATTCCTTTCATTTCCTAATCCTTAGCGTCTGATTGTCCCAAATTAGTTTTGGAAATGGAGCAACTAGACACATTTCTATAACTAAACAAAAAACGGAATTGCATAGAAATTCAGTTTATTTAAGGTGATTTGGTAATTTTTGATGAAATTATAAAATTTCCCTCACTAGATTAGCTTGAAATCACGTTGTAAAAACAGAATTCTTTCCTTTCACTCTTCTCAAATACTGTGGTGATTCTGGTGGAAAGATATATCTAGCATTGCCAACCATGGTGTGAAAATTTTCTTAATGTAAATTTTAAAAAATACAAAGAGGGAGCCCAGATTCTTATCTCACCTTAATTTATTTAAAAGAAAACATGAAACAGATTATGTTCATATTAATGAAGCAATCTGTTTCGAAATTTATATGATTGTGACTAAGCTTTAGCCCATCACGTCATTCATTGAATTACTTAAAAAATTTA
>JAPMOR010048039.1:2618-13077 GCA_026543865.1 Argiope aurantia | reverse complement strand
AATTCGGAACTATTCTGGCTAAAGTAAGAGCAATATCTGCATCTGATGCTGAAGAAAACCATTTGTACCCATATAAGCGATAGAAGTCGTGATCCGGAACAGCTATGGTTTCGGTGCCATTGGCTACAAAATGAATAACACAAAAATGAAATGAAAACAAAAGCTGAATGCTTTCTAAAAAGAATATTTAGGAAATTTAAGTATCTTTGCAATTGATTCTTTATTTTTAACGAATGTGTGAGAAATTTTCAATGTTTTGAGATCTCTCACCATTCAGATAATTCTTATCTGATATCTGAATTCTTGGACGGCCCCTCAGAAGGCTTCCACGTATTTATCAATCCAGCTTTAATATATTCTCCGCGTCTGTCAACTTTCCTGTATACCTCTGGTAGGTCGGAGGTTTCCTGTAATTAATCTGCTGTAAAGTGATTTTTTGAAAATGTAAGCTACTCTTGAAATTTCTACCTCCATATCTGCGATAATAAACCGTTTTAAGTAGTTCTTAACTGTAAATAATTTGCAAAGTGAATATTAAAAATTTAGTGAGTGAAATTAGTGTCATGTTCTGTAGTTAACAATAACTTTTAAACAATTAATTTAAACATAACTTATAGGTACAATATAGGTAAACATTTTTAGCATAAGTTCTGTAATTTAGTTGATGAATAAATTTTTTTAAAAACCTATAAAATTGGTTGTACAGGAGGTCAGTAAACTTACTTTAAAGCACTTTCAAATAAAAGTTACTCTTTTACTGAAAGAATTATCTTCACTTACAAGCAAAAATTACAGAAATAGATTTTCTGATCAAGGAAAATCACAATCAAAAATATTTATTCCTTTAAAAACAAGATGGACTAAAATCTATACTTTGATTTGAAAGATACTTGCTTCGTTGATTTATTGTTGTATGTATTTAAAAGATACAAACTTAAAGAGAAAATGTTGTAATTAGAATACAAGTGGTCAATATGTTTTCCTTTTGTTAAACAACATACATCAGATCTGTGATGCAATTCTTACGAAACCTTCTGTAACATGTTTTGTGCAGTTGTGATCGATGATGGTCTCTTTGCATAGACATGTAACATACTCATAACACCTCAATAACATGTAACCATGGTCTTCAACTGACGAGATAGTTTTCACTTACTGCTTACTCCTATCTTGATCACCACTATATCAAATCGAAATCCATGGGATTTTCTTTTGTGGGAGTTAGTAAAAGATTATGTGTAAGTACCTTCAGGTTCAATGACCCTTATTGATTTGAAAACTCGTATCACAGTTACTTTTTCAGGCATCTATAGAGATATACTACGGAAATCTTGGGAAGAGTTACAGAATTTATTTGAAGTATGCCTTTAAACCAAAGGAGAATATATTGAACACCTGAATTTAAAATTTGGAAGATGATGTTTCCTCTTGAAATATACACCTTTCAAATAAATACAGCAACTACATGTAAAGCTTTTAAATCAAGGCATTCATTTTAATTCAGCCTGTACTTTTTCCAGCATGTCAACTTATACATATTAGATATGATGTTTTTTAAATATTATCATGTTTACATAATGCTGAAATTTAGCGAATGATTATTAGTGGAATTTTGAGCAAATAAAAGTTGGCTAAAAACGTTGAAAAATTGTAAGTACTTTCATTATGAGATCGAGGAGAGTCGAAAAGTGTTGATAAAGGTAAGCAAATAATTAGGAAGAAGAAAATGCAATGAAAATCTTAATAATGCATCCAAATGAAAGTGGGACTCTGTCTATAATCATGTGGAATATTCCACTTGTTAGAACCGTGAATCTTCTCTGGTAGATGGGCGAAGAACTCGGGCATAAATAATTAGTTGTAGCGTGTAGTTTAATGAAGTAGGAATCCAATTTTCTCAGAATAAAACGTCCGTGGAACCGACAATCATTATCGAATATGGGATCCATTTTTTGTAAAATGACTGATGTTATACTAAATATCAAGTTTGATTGTCCTGTTCTAGGATTCCGACTTTGTTCACATGTATACAATTAAAGTTTTTGCGCCGTTCGAAGCCATAATCCAACTGTAAATGTCTATTATCCTCTACACACAAAATTGGATCATTGCACTGACTGCCTGGAGGAATCTATAGCATAATGCTACGTTTTTTTGTGTTTGTTTCATTCAAAGATCCGTTGTCATTAACTGCATTATATATTTCTTCTGATATGTGCAGCTGTCTTCCACAGAAATCTGCCATGTGAAATAACATCACTAGAACAATCATCAAAATTTTATTTCGATACCCTTATACATCACTTTTGAAATGAATTTTGTTGAAATGAATGTCAATACTCAAAACCTTTTACATATCTCCCCTAAGTAAGGAAAAGGATCTGGAAAGGTAAATCTTCTAGATAAAAAATAGACTGTTTTTTATATTAGCATTCGAGTTTGAATATCGTTAAAGGGATCACCTCTTCATTTTGAATCCGGGTATATTATTTAAACAGAAACTCCATCTCTAAATGTTTCAATGGAATCACCGAGTATGCTTATGAGTCATGATAAGTTTTAAATCCACCTGTGTCCGTCAAAATACAAAAACTGAGATTGGAACATTTCGTCTTGTGCTCACTTAGACACCAGAAAACTATTTATTCATTAAAGGTTTTGAGCCCATTTCACTTCACTCACCAACATCTGAGCCCCCTCTTTTCTCTGTCATCCATTGACCACAAGTCCAAAAGTGTTGAGGATCTCGAGAAATAAGATTCCTAAAAGCTTTCTCGAAGAACTCCTGTTTTTCTACAACAACCTAAAAATAAGAAAAAGGTTTTTTTAAGTAGCAAAAGTGCTAGTGCAAGAAAATCACCATTTTCCTCTTGTGCATTTTTAAATATCTCGTAGCTTTTAGAAGAAAAAAAAATCAGTTTTCTCCTTTGTGGGTTTTTTCTAAAACAGTTACTATAATGCGAACATTTTTCAGAAAATGTTCTTATCCAAGTACTTTGTTCTCTTTAAATAGTAAAGCAAAAAACTTTTCAATATTTTTCGAATTATAAAATTGTTTTGAATGTTACAAACTGAAATGTTTTTCAACTTTTGCTTTTCGGAAAATTAGCAAAATGTTGAAACTTTCCAAATTCTTATAGAAATAAAAATGTCTATGAATTATTCGCCATCTTTTTAGGGAAATCAAATTTACTCTGTCCATGTCATCTCCTACTTTCAAAGAATCAAAATGTTTCATTTGAAAAAAGGCAGCCGTCATCTATTCAGAGCTTAGTTGAGTTAGATGAGCGTCACTTTTGAAATCTATTTGGAGACGGATCTCATCATTAATTAAGATCCTCAGCTTCTGGGATTTCGTGCACACCAGGATAAATGGCACGGTTCTGATCCCAAACCTTAATATTAGACCCTCTGAGCTTACAAAGTAGAAGCTTCAAATTATTTCAAAGTAAAAAAAAAATCTGATTTTTAAAGAATACAAAAAATCAGTATTATCTTGTAAACCAAGATTTCAGATGGCAATGGACAGAAATAAAAATTCATAAAAAATAGGTAAGAAACTATCTCTTATTATACTCGGTTCGTTTTTTACTGTGACATCAATGAAATATTCAGTAATACATGAAATGATTGACATGAAATATATTGAGTAGAATGCAATAATAAAATAGCCATAACAAATAATAATAATACATTCATTTGTTTGAAAAGGTCCTTTGACTCTTTTTCCTTATAAAGGGAGTAACATTGTATATAATGCCTTCAAATGGCGATGGTATTTTATTTTGAGTTACTATATTAATCAACACATTTAATACCCTCTGCATGAGTTTTTTTAAGGCTAAAAGAATTGACATCATTTTATAAGTATTTATTATATTAATTTTCTATATGCTATAATAAGATCCAAATAGCATCAAAAATGAAATTGAAACACCATATCAAAAGAAATATGCTAATTGGAGTGCACATAGTGTCACATTATGCCTGTTTCGAACCTATTAAATCAGTTGCCGTTTCATCTCGACATTGTATTCCACATCAAACTGAAGCGAAAAAAACATAAAGAATATTTTAGAGAACTGAATATTGACAGTTAATGGCTTTAAACATTACGATTAATAATGCTGAAGAGTGATTCAGACAGTGGAAAAATCTTATGAATCTTGTGTGCTATTTTAAAATTGATATTATGTGGCATAAATTGTGTAGTGCAGACAGAAGCGGTTGTTCTAGCGAGGTATTTCAAAGCCAAACGTTACACAGCGAATTCTCTACAGCCTTAAAAAATATGGCATTCTTTTTTGAATGGAATTCTTAGGGACACACTCGGCCTCTCGCTGATCGTCACATGAAGTACTGAGTTACTGATGATTCACAGGAGCACCCGCCTTGCGAAGCAAGGCTATCTCCAAGGTCCTGACGATGTAACTTCCTGGCTTCGTTAATATCCTGAACTGTGAGCATCATTGGTAAAAGGAACAGAGGACCGGTCGAGGAGTCTGCATGCATGAGAGTAGGAGATATGGGGAGAGTTATCAGGTCCAATCAGAAGTCTTCGGTATCAGAGAGTGTGGGGAGAATGGAGTCACAGTATTCCGTCGAGTTTTCGGGAGAAGGTAGTTGATAACAGGATTAGTTATTGTTCGTAGGTGGCCAATCAGGAGTAACAGGAACTAAGGTGGGCGGGAGTGGAAGTTTAGGCTAGAGGAGCGTTGATTAGGATGAGTTTTCTTTCTTCTTTGTCTGTCGTTTGCTTCAAGTTTTTGGCTGCTTTCAGTATACCTGGGAATTCTTTAAGGAGGGTTCTGATTTCTCTGAGTGCTTCAATCATTTCTTTAAAATCCGCTATTTCTGTTGGGGTGGTTTCTTCTATATTAAGAGCCGGTTTCTTTGGTACCTGTTCTGGTCTATGGGTCTGGTTGATCTCCGTGTGCTTGCTTTCTGCTGTATTTTCTAAGTTTCTTCTGGTTACATCAGCAAAGGATCTTTTAAGCGTGGGGTAAGTTCCTGTAGAGGGATAACTTTTGCACCCCCTCCAAGAGGCTAGGTGCCCTGTTTCTTTACAGTTGATTCAGATCGGGTCTGGAATCTTCTCCTTAATATGACATTCCTGAGTGGGATGGTTTCCGTTACACTTGATGCAGCGCGGATTGCATTTGCAATTCCGTGCGCTATGATAGAACCAAGCACAATTAAAACACATAGTGGCCTTTGCAGGTTTTCTGTAGGTCTCCGCCTTCACTTGCTGATCGTTACATGAACTGACCACCTCCGGCATATATAGTAACCTTAATACGCCAAAGGGCAAGGAAAGGTTCAGATAACCAATAAGGACTTCATCATTAGCCACATAAAACTGCTCTCTCGGCCACTTTTCCTTATTGAATCAACAGTTACCTCTGCACAATTATTTTAGTTCTTTTTATAAATTAATTACTCATTTCTTCTGTTATATACGAATTCCTTCCTGATACTCGAAGTTCAGTTTTGACGAATCTATATGGAGAGGACAAGACAGAGTCCCGAAGGAAGCTATCCGCTGATAGTGCTGGGAACTAATTGTAATAACATTTGGAAAAATGTTTCTATTTTTAAAAATATTAACGACTTCTCCATTATATCTGCTTTTTTATAATATGACTATTCATTCATCATATGTAAAAAGTAATATTCGGCGATTTTAATGATTTTAGCACAGCAAATATTTTTTCAATACAAATCAGCTACTACAATTTATATGCTCCTGGAGGAAGTTGTAATAGACGTGAGGCAGGTAGTAACAATAAAATCAACAGTAGTTAAAAATATTTGTTCGCTAACATTATTTTTTCTTTAACTAAAATTAAAAAAGAAATCTATTAATTATCAACATAATGACAATAAATGAGGTTAAAGTGGTTTATAGCAAAAAAAAAAAAAAAAAATTAAATAATTAAACAATCAATTTAAAACTCAATCTTTAACAGAATTCTACTTGAAGCAGACAAATCAAATCGTTGTCCCTCACAGATTGGAAAATTAACTATTGTAACCATTCTGCATCATCAGAGTTGATCAATCATTTTATTTTCATGTCATGAAAAATACCTATTATGATTGCCAATACTTAAAGTAGTACTCTGATAAGCTTACTTTCTTAATTCCAATGGAAGCAATCCGAAGTAAATATCCGCACATTTCACCAAATAAAAAGATATTTTCTTTTCGTCCACAGATGTAAATACTAACTTTGGTTTTGGATATCCAGCAGAAAGACGAGCATTTGACTTTTTCGTTTTAATATATCTATGCATACACGTAACAAATATCGAATAACTCAGCTGCATTTCCAATAATTAATATTTTTTGCTAAGACTTCAATTTTAGTTAATTCATATACTTATCGACTTCTCGGAACCCTATCAGATTTCCCTTCTTCTCAAAAAAAATAATAATAACTAGATAGAATCGCACAGGTTTATAAAATTTTTTCTAATCCCTTTCACATTTTCTTCGTCTTGTGGCGCAAGCATATACAAGGTTCAATCATGTTTAGTAAAATTTTTAAAAACCGCTGCGTAAAGTACGTGTTACAACTCACCTCTAGATCCTCTATAGTATGTAAATAACCATAAATTGATTCTGGCTTTCCTTTTACCCTTGACATTTCACGCGTGCTATATAAATAGTAAAAAGAAAACTCTTTTCAAGATTTTCCATCTTATTTGAAATTATACAAATTTCAATTTTTCCGACTTTCGGATCCCAGAAAAGTAGTAACATTTTGAAATACGCATTTGAATTTGGCTCGACCCATTTTTTCCTGCTTAGAACAGATTTGTTTTATTTGACAGATAAGAATGCAAGTTCTTTCCTTGTTATTGTTTCTCATTTCAATATCATCTTTGATAGTTCTAAAAATTAGCAATGTAGCGTAATGCATTTTTAAGTACATTTACAATTTTTGTCATCTTAACATTCTGACGGTAGTGCTCTATACTCTTGGCACTCTTATAATAATATATCGTTCTAAAACTTATCTATAATCATGCTTCAAGATTTGTTTAGTATTATCTTAATTTTCGCTTGATAACAATACAACTTTCGAATTTCGCACTCTCTCTCTCTCTCTCTCTCTTTTTTTTTTTTTTTTTTGTAATATCGATGCCCTGATTCAGTTCTTTCTAATATCGTATGTAATAACAAATCTGAATTCACTGTAGTAATATTTTAAAGGTTTAAAATTCGATTGCAAGACAAAAACAGTTTTACAAAAAAGGCATTTACATATTGTACTCACTAAAGCTATTTCTGAGTATTTTATTGGATTTCCTTTAGTTCCATCTTCTTTATATGGATCACACTAACTTTCGTCAAGCGTATTCACATGTCAAGTGAACATCATCTTTCGAATGTCATTTTCCAGATAAATATGATTAAAAAATCTGTTTTTCTAACCTATCCCAGAATTTGTTTCTAATGATGAAAGCTCCGATTTGAAATATTCTAGATTATCAGCAGTATTCATTATTATTTGCAAAGAATCAATATTTTCTTGATGAAGAGAAATTGTTAATGAATGACTGCCAAATAGCAACACCAAATCCAAGAAAAATAGTCATATGGAATTTTCATCAGCATCAGCGATCTGAAAACAGAATGCCTTCATTACGGAGGGAGACAAACGCATACCTTCGTCGATAATCAGTAAGTTCAGTAATCAGTAATCGTCAGTTCTCGATGACCAAAATAATCGCTGAATGCGTGATATTTTCTGTCACTATATTGATATATATCTATACACTATGGTGAGTAAGTGCTAAGACAAAGGTTCTTCTTAGGTATGCGAACCAAAAAATTTAAAAACGTATTCTCATCCATTTCTTGCGCACCGATCCAGTACAGACGAATTCGGAGACAACCATCTATTATACTCTTCTTTTTTCATTATACAAATATTGGTCTGTTTTTAATTCATTGTTATACCGTTAAAACAAAGGTTATGAATTATGTTTTTATAAACTGAAAAAAAAACCCCAACATTTTTCGTTTGTTATCAGCATCTTTGCATTTACAAATAAGCTTAGCATTCCTTCGCCTTATTAAAATACTTAATTTTTTAAATTATTAATTCGTTTTAAAATTTCAATTCATTTGTTAGTGTGTATTATGATAAAATGTAGACAACTTAAAGTAGTGGCTGTGAATTGACTTCTCTTGGAGGTAATTTCCCCAAATATTGCTCTTGGCTACTTCCATTATAGCCAAGAGGCTCTGGTGTGTTTTCTGGAATTTTTTGTAATCTTTTTTCATTATTTTTAAGGTTTCATAAGTCTACATTTCGGAGTGGTTTGCATGCGATCTGATTCTGCAAGTGGAGACCATTATGCTCTTTCTCATTATAGGCTGATATTACGAACACTTTTTGAGTACTATCATTCGTCACCTGCATGTCAGCTTGAGTGAAAATTGATTATGCTCCCCAGAAAAGGGGAAAAAGGCATTTCATGGACCTGAAAGTACTTCAGATAACCCTCCCTTCATGTTGAATCAATCATGTCCATTGATATTCAAGAATTTGCAATAATTCAGTTACTAATGCAGTAAGGAGAATACAAAATGTAAATGCTTTTTAGTTAAAACGATCTAAAACTAAATATAATAATAAAAAGGCAAATTCAAAGAAGGGCTACATTTTTTTAGATGTCAAATCAAAAAGGCGATTCATCACGATTCTACGTCATAGAAGAATTAAAAAATACATACTGATTTATCTAAAGACATGATCGTTTTTGCAGCTCCATCAGTCATAGCCAAAGGACAGGAATATAACCCAGATGACGGATTAAACATGTATGCTTTGCAAATTTGATGCAGCCGACTGAAATGTAAAAAAGTAGATCTTGTTATCCAGCCTCAAATCGGCGATTCGATCATTATTTTAAATTGACAATTTGTTTAACCTCCAGTAATCTAGCTTCCGTTCGTACGAAATGGCTATTAAGCCTTCCTCAGCACTAATAGAGTGCATTTTCTTCCAAGCGGTACATATTTTGAGGTCATCGACTCGTCGCCCCCAAACATCTTGAGTTTCCAGCGTAGGTGGATTCAGTTCGCACTCCCAACCAAGATCATCGATTTCATTGATTATTCGCTGTCCAAACTGCTGAAGATCTTGAGATATTTCTATGCTCACCTAAAAAAATGGATGAGAAGTTTAATAAATTCTTTAGAAGCACTTATCACTAAATAAAAATTCAATTTAAAAAATTCATTATTTTAGTAAAAATAGCAAAAGGAAAGTATAAACTCAGTAAGTGGTTAAACTAGTCAGAAATTAACTCTATTTAAAGTTTTCTTTTTTAGAAATTTCCTTGTTTTGCAATTTATTAATTTTAAAAGCATAATTTTAATAAAATGATAAAATTATTATTTTTATTTGAAGTATTTAATTCTAATGAAGTGGATTAAAGTTTCTTAGATTATTAGTCAGTTACAGAATTTTTTGCTTTAAAAAATTATCTTTATCAGCCTGCAAAAATAGATTTTCGGCTGCATGTGATATTTACAATCCTGACTTGTACATTTCTTTCTGCAAATTCTAATTATTCGTTTGAAAGTGTTTACTACCGAACGTGGTTTGACATAATACGAAAACAAATCAAAGCAACCAAAATGTTTTTGTTAAATCCCGATCAAATAATAACTAAAAAATCATACCGAATACCTAGAAGTAACCATGGTTGAAAAAATTCGCATCACCGAATAGAATCGGAGATTAGAATCACCATCTAATCACCGAAAAAGAAACTTTTTTTATCTATCATATTCCTAATTACGGACATTCTCCGTTTCGACGTTAGAAAAAGCCCAGCAGATAATTTAACTTTCGCTTTGGACGATTTTGCATTTACAGGGTAATATCTCCAAAATGGGCGTGAAATCAGAGTTAGGCTCAATGTTTAGGCTGTTACATTTAGCAAACAGACAAAGATATAAAGTAACATGCAAGACAGAGTCCCTTCCCTCCCCTTAAACGGTAATATGCCGGAATTTTATTTAAGTAAGCGTTAAGATTGAAGAAGATGTAATTAAACATTATTTAATATAAGAATATTTTTGATCTAATATGAATTTGTCATCTTACGCAATCAGCTCCATCAGATTATTTTTCAAATCAATAATTTACATTTTTTTTAGGCCGTTGCAACACAGAAATAAAATGGAAAATGCAGGGGGGGGACATTGCATAAATAATGTATAGCGTATTTAAACTGAAACAACAATAATATAGAAATAAACTAGAACATGCAGAGATTTGATGTTCAAATAGTAATACAAAAGATGTATAACTGTTTGAACTAAATTTTGATGCTTAAACAAAAATGCCCTAAATTTTTGCAGTTTATAAAGCCTAGGCTCTTACATTTAACTGTTCAAGGGCATTAAGTTCAATGACTTGGCAAAAAAAAAAAAA
>JAPMOR010048019.1:239137-287126 GCA_026543865.1 Argiope aurantia | reverse complement strand
GAAATAATGTAAACAATTACGATATTAAAAAAAATTGACTTATAAAAATTGTTTCTGATAATTAAATTTACATTTATTTTAATTAGAGAAATATGTAGTTAATTAATCGAACTTAGATTGATTTTTGCTCACTTTCAAACTTCAATAAGCATGCTTCTAAAAACTTTGATATTTCAAGCATGTTTATGAGAATAAAATTCTGTAATGGAATGCTTATAAGAAGGAAATTCTAATTTCAGAAGAGAGCATTTAAGCATTTAAGTTTCATCCATGAGATAACATTTATTGACGAAAACACGAAAGGAACCAACAGGAACAGGAAGATGCTTCATTCTGCGTTACATCTTTAATTAGACATTACAAAATCTGAATAGTTAAGCATAAAGAAACGTATCAAAGAAAAACTGCGCAGGCGTCGGTTTCCATGATAACCACAGATGGAAAGGGGGAAAGACGTCACCCAGATGGCACACTTTGTAAAGAAGTTAATAAAACAATAAATAAAAATAACGGATCAATGTATTCACTGAATTAAAAAAATGCTTTGTAATACGAAACTAAAATTCACCGGCTTATTAAGAAATCTCAATGTGTACTGTCTAGGGCCACAAAATCCACCGTTGCATATTGATTACTTGGTATTCAAGCTGTGTAATTTGAAATTCAATATTTGTTTTTAAAAAAAATATTAAAAATTTGCTCTAAAATAAGAGTTTTTGTTATGATTAAAATAATGTTGTATCGACAAGAATAATCGGTTTTTAGAATAATAGAACCGACTCGTTTTAGAATTCTAATTCTTTCATCAAATAAATCTAAATGTAATTGCGTCATAAGCACAGAATAACATTGACGAACACAAAAAAAACTAACACGAACACAAAGATGCATCATTCTACGTCACATGACATTACAAAATCTGAATAGCTAAGAAAAAAAAAGCGTATCAAAGTTTTAGAAAAACTGCGCATGTTCCGGTTTCCATGGCAGCCACAGCTGTAATGGGAAAAAGGCTTCTCCCCCACGGCACACTTTGTAAAGTAAATAAAATAATATATAAAAATAATTGTTCAATGTATTCACTGAATCAAAAAAAAATATGCTATAATATGAAACTGAAATTGACTGGTTTACTAAGAAATCTCAATGTGTACTATCTAAGGCCATAAAATACACCATCACATATTGAGTTTGCTTGGTATTCAAGCTGTGCAATTTAAACTTCGTTTGTTTAAGAATCCTTTTTTAAAAATTTTCTAAAGTAGGAACTTTTGTTTTGATTAAAATAATATATCTAGAAAAAATATTCAGTTTTCAGAATAATAGAACCGAATCGTTTTAGAAGACAGTCTAGGTTCATAATGAAATATGAGACAAATTCATAGATCTTAAAATTGGGTATCTAGATGTTATCTACAATTCGGGTTCTTTTAATGCGGAAATAAAGACATTTTAGATATTTTCTACGCAACATGAGGAGGAAATTTTAAAAAATTCCACTCTTTATAGTATCTTAATGAATTATTCTAGAATTCTAAAAATAAAACTACTGTTATCAAAATTCAACATTTGTAAGTAATTCTCTGACCACATAACAGAAATAGCAATTTCAAATATAATAATAATCAATTCCACATTTATGTGGCGATCTCCTATGCAATTTACTATTATTTCCTTTTGCATTATCAATGGGAGATCAGATAATACATATACCAGCGTTTCTCAACCTTTCAGTATTTGCGGCCCAGTTTTCAATCATAATTTTCATCCCGCTCCCCGCTTATAATAAAATGCATACAACAATAATGTATATTGATTATTTTGGATTCTGTTTATAAATTATTTTTAACTAACTGCCAACAAAAGAGTAAAAGCGAGCCAACGTTGGCGAAAAGACACGTCTTGCATTTTGTACAAGCCTGCATTAAACAGATGAAACGAATGAAAGCGGGGAAAATTTAAATATTATATTTGAAATGAAAGCCAAACAGGGAGATAACGTTATAAAAATATGAAAGTAAAAATAATCGTTAATGAAAGTTAACCTAGACGGGATGAGCTAAATTTAGAAACTGGGAATACATGCTTCGAATAATAAAAGAAATAAAACCGAAGCATGACTAAACAAAAGTGAAAAAAATAAGCAATGTTTGTAGAAAGGAATCCACACAACCGATGCCGTCTCGAGCATGCGCGGAGCAAATGTTTTCTCATAGGAACAAGGAAAATGTTCGATAACGCAAGTTTAAATTCCAGCCAGTCTCATTTGAGTCGATCCTTTTATCGCTATCGAATCTATCATGAAAGTGTATGTTATATGTGTTTTCGTGTTAATTGCAATTCACCATATTAAATATTCATGGCAGTAGATTTATGCAGACTCATGGATCAATTTTTAAGCGGAAGTAAGCAAGCATTAGACGATAGTCAAGCAACAAGTACACAGACGAGCGTGGTTCCGAAAATAAAATCAAGAAAATATTCTCAAGAATACTTAAATTTTGGGTTTACCTGTGCTGAAGTAAATGAAGAAAAAAGGTCCTTGTGTGTCATTTGCTCAAAAATGTTGACCGCAGACAGCATGAAGCCTAATAAACTTAAACGACATTTGGAAACGCTTCATAGTGAGTACATGAACAAACCAAGAGAATTCTTCGAATTAAAATTATATAAAAAGCAAAAATCATTTTAAAGAAATTTTGTCAGTGAATAAAAAAACTTTAATTGCATCTTACAAAGTTCATATAAAATAGCCAGATGTAAAAAACCTCACACTCACTGAAGAGCTTATTATGCAAGCAGTTATTGAGATTGTAGAAACTATGTTTGGAGATAATTTTTCAAAACAATTGTAGTCCATACTTCTTTCAAATGATACTGTTTCTTGTCGAATTGGCGATATAGCTGAAGATGTAGAGTGTCAGCTTTTCTCGAAGTTGCGTGACACAGAGAAGCTTTGGCTTCGAAAGCAATGACTTCTGGTCTGAATATTGTGTTAACTACGGTTGTAAGCGTAGTAAATTATATAAAAATGAGACCCCTGAATTCGAGAATCCTTTCCGCACTTTGTAAAGACGTGGGTTTCAATACATTCAGCATTACTATTTTATTGCGAGGCAAGATGGTCATCACGTGGGAAATTTTTGCAACGTGTTTATGAATAAAAAGAAGAAATCACCAATTTCCTAGCAGAAGAAAACAGACCAGAGGCCGAGAATTTTCACGATGGTTTATTTGTGATGAAATTGAGGTACTTGGTCGACATATTCGAGAAATTAAATAACTTGAATCTTCAACTCCAAGGAGCAAATATGCATACAGTGGGTAAAAACAGTTTCCGTACGGGAGATTAAAATAAAAATGAACTAGCATAATTTCTAATCTTTGCTTTTTATCTTTATAAACTACTTACATATTGCTAACATGAGTCTTCGAAAGGGAGTTTTATAATAAATTTCTCTTTTTTACAAAACCCAGCAAGTCCGTTCGCAATTTTTAAGATAAATGACGAAGTATCATGCAAAAAAAGTTTCCTTACGCAATATGCAAATTCCTCCTGACGTGCTCTACAACTAATCCACGGTAAATATTGGAAGTTTGATGGTTTCTCAGAGTGAAGAATACGACATAACAATAGTTGTTTAATTCCAATGTTTCGCTGATCGTCTTAAAATGGAAATTCAGAAATCCATTCGAGAGTTATTGATTCGGTTGCGAAAAAATAGATTATTTATGAAAAAAAATCAGTGAAATGACTTACAAACCAAAGTCTACAGTGCAGTATATTATTGAAAGATATCGTGACTTGTAAATATTTGAGGATAGTGATCGATTCGGAAGAACTCCGAAGTTAAATCACTTGCATAAAAGAAATTTCATGTGCCTCATAGTGCACCTCAACTTGCAACCGATTTAACGGTTAATTTCAACAATAAATTCGCATCTTAAATTGTAAGAAATGTCATTTTAAAAAAAGGTTATAATGGATGTGGGGCCCGTAAGAAGCCTTTTATAAGTCTCTGCTACAGAAAAAGCGTCTCGAGTTTACAAAGAAGCATATAAGCAAGCCTCTATCTTTTTGGGGATCGGTCCTTTTTAGTGATGAATCAAAATTTAATATCCGTGGGTCAGATGGTCGAGTTATGATCTGGAGGGAATCAAAACAGCATATGTTACTTAAGAACTTATGTGGAACTGTGAAGCACGGTGATGGTTGGAATATAGTATGGGGGTGCATAAGTACTGCTAGTGTCGTATATTTATGTTTTGTAAATGGAAATACGTATAGGTACATACATCTTGACATTCTAAAACAAAACGTTTTAACTTTAACCAATGCTGATAAACTTTCCCTTGGAATAGACTTTACTTTTCAACAGGACAACGATCTTAAGCACACCTCCAAGATTTGTCAAGAGTAATATCTCTATAATGTTAAAAAAAACAGCTTCATAGCCCTTCCCAGTCACCCAATTTCATCCTTATAGGATATTTATTGGAAGAAATCGGTCTTGAACTAAAAATATGACACAAAGAACAAGGTTGAACTCAAAAGGGTCATTCAAGACATTTGGAGTCGTATTTCTCCAGAAACAACAAAAAAACTTATGGATATTATGCCACAACATTTGAGAGAAGTGATAAAGGTCAAAGGAAGGCCTACCGATTATTAAAGGCAAGTTGGTCAGCATGAAAAAGGTTTTTCATGTACTATATAAATACCGTACGGAAACTTATTTGTTCCTTATTAGTGGCATTTTTTATATTATTCTTTCAATTTAAATATTTAATTTTCGTCATAGTTTTTCTTTATAATATTCAAAAATAATAAATGATATTGTGTTAAACCAATTTTAAAATTTTCTTTTTCATAACAAATAATTTTGTGCCAAAAATAAAACTTTTATTAACAGTCATAGCTACGTACGGAAACTTTTTTTACCCACTTTATGTTGGATACGAGTGATAAAGTTAATGATTTTTGTAGAAAATTGGAATTGTGGAGCAGAAATTTAAAGTAAAAAACCTAACAATATTTACATATGTGGATGATTGTACTAAAACTTACAAGGCTGAAGAAGAAAATGTAAAAGTTGTTTTGTAACCATTGAAAATCTTTTAGCCATGCTGGTAAAGAATTTTAAAAAGTTTTCTTGGTGATGACAAACTGATAGCAAGTTACGCGTGGGTTAGGGATCCATTTCATAAGACTTCCGAAGGACTCTCAATTGATGAGGAAGAAAAATTCATAGACTTCACGATAAGTGACGAAACTAAAAGACAATTTTAGACAGGAGTAAGGATGATTTTTCTGAATTAAAAACAAGGGCATTTCACATTCTTTTACCATTTTCAACATCCAACTTTTGTGAAACTGGATTTTCTGTTGTGGCTTCTTTGAAGACAAAATATAGAAACAGAACTGAGAGGGGCTATTTCTAATATTAAGCCTTCCTTCGAAAAACTTTGCTTTGCAAGACAGGTCCAAGAAAAACACTGATAATTATTAAATTTGTTTTTAATTTATTATATTTTGATTAAGTAAATTTTGATTTAGTAAGTTGTTTTACTTTAATAAGTTATTAAATATGTCGAGATGTATTTTGTTTTCTATGTGTATGTGTGCTTTCCTTTCAGTCAGTTAATAAATTTTTTAAAATAATATTTTCTCTTGGATATTCTCACCCCCCTCTAGTGTGTTCACTCCCCCCTAGGGGGGCGCCACACAGGTTGAGAATCTCTGACGTATATATATATAATACATATTTACTTGTATAATAGATGTATGCAAGCGACCAATTCTGAGAATATATATCTCTATAATGAATATTTTCTCTCTATTTTAAATTGTTATTTAATGTAGAATCCCAATAACTTCTCCAGCATTTAAAATCAAATGTTAAAATTTTTTTTAGCAATTTTTTTTTTGCTTGTCTGTTTCCATTTGCTTATAGAATTTTATATGAAACCTTTTCTTATTATTCAAAAAAAATTATTATTTAGCTTGCTTATAAAGATAGAATTTCGTAATCGAATCTGCACTCGTTTCCTGGTTGGAGATTGAAATGCAATACTATTCTAATATTTTTAAATTAATTGTCAGTTAATTCATTTAAATGAATTTCTTTTTCTCTCCAAATTCGTCACTAATTTCAGTAAAAAAAACTGATAGCATAATTTCGTAATTTATAATATAATTTTTTCTTAATAGTAGAAAATAAATGAAATAAAGTTTACCTTGGTATGCTATTTTTAAAACCATTTGATTAAATTTATTTGTATTTACATCTTATGAATGATGCAATATTGATGAAGTTGAAGAATTTTTCTTATTTGCATAATGGCGAGTGAATCTTTTTGATTCTGCTCTAAAAATCATGATTGTTAGGATTTACAAGAAAAAATATTGATATCCATATTTTAGATCATTAGTCTATAACATCTCAAACTTGAAACTGATTTTTCGAAATCTATATTTTCAATAACTTGAGTTTATGTTCAAGACTCTGAAATAATAATTTGATGTTTATCTTATTTCAGTATAATATTTCGCAAATATAATATTTCAAAATATTATATTTCCGTATAATATAATATTTCAAAAATATTTGATCGCAAATTGTTGAAACAATCGTAATGCAATAATTCAGACTATATTAGTGGTATTTGTTTACAAGATCTTATGAAACAGAAAATAAACATTGAAAAGTAATAATTCTTTATAATTTAAACGTTAAAATGATATAAATGCTAAAAATGTTATCAATTTATTAAATTTTCCTTATCATGAAAGTAATTATTTTTAACTTTAAGTGCATTTCATATTTCATGAAATTTTTCACCCGATATTACAAAAGGAGTGCCTATCAATTACATTTTGTTGGAAGTATAACTATCTTAACATTAAATTATATATTTTTTATTTTAAATACCCAAATTGAAATATTTTGGTAATTTTGTATTTGTTAATTTCAATATTCTGTCTGTTTGTTCCATCCATTTACGAATCTTTCTTTAAATTAATATTTTAATTCTTATAATCAATTTAAATTTATCTTAAAATCCTTGGTTCCAAAATATTAAATAAATATTATGTAAATATTTGAACATTCAAAAGAAATTAAATTCCATATAGTAATTATCAGTCCTCCCCCAAAAATTCATCAGTATACGATACTTGATTGGCTCGGCTGGCCAGCCAATTAAGAACCTTCTAAATTCTGAAGAGTATTATTTGATCATCATGCCTGATCACCATGCTGATCAATGTGCTTCGGGGGAAAATGATGCATTCGCGCAGCTAGTATGAGGCAAAACTATAAATCTCGAATAAATGTTTCGCGAATATTATACTGCTGATCGTTTTCAGCAAATTGGCAAATGGATTTTATAAATAGGGAAACAGAGCAGACAGAGCTTATTTTTTTCCCTTAACCTTTTCAGAAAAAGAAAAAAAAATCTTAACTTTTCTGAGAAATAAGCCTCTTTCATATTGTATTAATTTGATACTAAAGTTTCAAAGTAAGATAATTTATTAACTTAATTTTTCATTTATACTCAGTTAAATTATTTCCTCGAAAGTTTCATAAAATATGATTTCAAAATTCACGATATTATTTTTAAAGTAATTTATTCGAATGTATTTTTGTAATTTTCCTTCGAATGTATTTAAAAAATGTATCTAATTCATTTCTGAAAATACATAAAAGGTATTTAAGTTTAAAATGTTATTTTACAACTATTTCTGTATTTTTGGAATAGAGAGAATATGAGAATGAAGTAAAAAAAATTAGTCTTGATTTTACACATTTTTTTCGAGAAAATTATATCGTTTGCGCAACTACAAATGATAAAAATTTGAAACAAATTACTGAAATCAAAGACGCGTTAAAATAAAAAAGAGAGAAAATAGAATTATAGAAAATTTACTGCAAATATTCCTATTAAAATTTATAAAAAAATCACTTTTATAATTTTTAATTTCCTAATTTATCATCTTTTCATGTCAATGAAAAACTTCCCACTGATTAGAAAAAAAAATCTTTCAACAACTCAGAAAATAATGAACTAAGAATGAAAAAGCTTTTTTTATTGTTTTAAATATAATCGAAATAATCTGATAATCTACAAAATTTTGAAAAAAAATACGAAAGTAGGATATCGAATGCATTAATTTTAGCTTCAATTCTTAAATTTTTGAAGGAAAATTAACAATTTTTAAAAATATTTCTCCAAATTTGATAAATTGCCTCAAATGTTCAAAAAAAATTTTTGTAACAACAGTTGTATATTATGGCGCTTGAATTTGATAATATATTGATTTTTCCATAAATCATTAGATGCAATACTTGGACAAATACATCTCTGAAAATAACATAAAATATTAAATAAAAAAATTATATTAAATTTTACTATTTAGATTTCTAGTTGTATTGTATCACCATTGTGACTACATAAGTTCCAAATTTCACGGCTATAAATGCGATAGATTTGTCTGGACACAACAGGTATATTTTCACAATTACGTATGCACACTTCCTTTCATAAGTGCAGATACACGAGAGAAAATAAAATTACATTCAAGCATGTGAATATTGGGTTATCATAAAGAAAAAAATACATTTTTTCTTCTTTTGTTTAAAGGCTGAATCAATACTTTAAAACCAACTTTGAAGAAAAATTTAAATAAAAAATTAAAAAATTACCATAAGTAAATTTAAAGATGGATGCTTACAATGTAGAAATTTATAGTCATATATACAAAAACAGTGTATAATACCCGTGCTTAGGTTTCACAACTTCAGAAATCGGAATATATACTGTCTTGTTTTCAAAAGTGGTCACATGAACAGTACAACCAGTCAATGCGTGGGCCAAATAAAGTGCCTTCTTAATTACAAAATTACGCCCCTTCATTTTAAACTCGTGATGAGGCTGCAATTCAGCCGCAAATGTCACATCCCCAAGCACCATGTTGTGATCGGATGTTCCAGCAGCTTTGAAATAGAATTTGTTGCCATCGGTTGTACCAAGCATACAATAAGCAGAAATTTAAAACTATGTTTTGTTTAAAATACTTATCACTCATGTTGAAATCTAGTAGCATGTAGCCCACTAACACTCGCGCCATTAAGTACGTTTACATTATCTGCATTTTAAATAAAGTGAAACTAAATAAATTAAACCAAAAGCATTATCATTCTACAATGCTTAGAGTTTGAAATCCGATTTTTTTTCTTCATATTTTTCTCTTTCACCTTTTTATTATCATCTGAGAACATGATGTTTTGTTTGATATTTTTGAAGCCTCAAAATGTGTAGGCAACAAATTGGCGATTTACTTATTGGTGAAAATATTACAGCACAAAATTGATTTTTACATCATATTGAAGTTCAAAAAATAATCATTTCAATGATGCTAATGTTTTGATCAATAAATTAAATTTCTATTTTTAATGAATTTTTAAAAATATAATTAAATTATATTTTTCAACAATTAATTTCGCACAAAATAAAAATTTAATTTTATCTGCACGAGCATTGCAAAAAATTAGCTTTTATTAGCTTGTTGCCATCGTATTTACAAAAGCTCTAATTAAAAAATAAGTTAATTACTATTGCAAATTTAATCTAGAAAAATGTAATTTTCAGCACGTGATTATATGAAATGAAATAAATAGAAAATGTGATATTTGATAGAAATGTGATAATAACTTGGCGATTTATCGCTTTTGAGGCATCAATTTTTCGCTTTTAGGATTATTAGAAAATAATGCAGAAGATTGTCACATTTTGCGATTTATCGCCAACTAAAATTACAACTTGATTTCCAAATTATTCATTCTCTGAATTCTTACGAATTGTCTTTATTAAATTAAGTCATTAAATACTTTAAACCGGTTTGAAACAATCACAAGACTATCAGACTACGCATGCGTCGATACTTAGAAAGAGGATGGGGGTTTTTTTCATCTCAAAATAGGTCGAGCTTCAAATATTTGTTTCTCAGCTAGAAAAAGTTTAAAAAGAAAAAAGAAAGTTAGAGAAAGTTTTTAGAAAGTTTAAAAAATCATCATTATATATATATATATATATATATAGAGAGAGAGAGAGAGAGAGAAGTCTCATAATTGTTTCAAACCGGTTTAAACTGGTTAATGACTTAAATTAATTAAGTCAAATAATGACGACTTAAAAATATTAATGTTATCACATGATAACTTAAAATTTGAGATCGTAGATTTCTTTTAGAATTTTTTTTTCTGTCTAGGAAAAATCGAAAATGATTATGCAATTTTACTGCTTGCTGACAATATGACTGATAAATTAGCTACTGTTACAGCATAAAAATGTTTTTTTAATATTTATTTTTTCTTAATATCTTACTCCATTATTTAAAACCCCAATGAAATCGATGCTTTTAGAGAGATTAACCTAGAGCAAATTGGAGATTATATGAATTCTTATGTAAATGAGGTGTTTTTTTTAATGTTTTTGCATTCAAAATATTTTAAGAAATTGTTTTATAAAAGTACTCTGGTTGATTAAAAACAGAAACGTAACCTAATAAACAAATATTCAAAATTTAAACCTTTTGATTAATGAAGTAATACTGATTAATGCCTTTACTGTATGAAGTATAGTGAAACTTCCATTTCAAATCGTTTTGAATTGCATTAGTTGTATTACAAATAGTTAAAAGATAATATCATTTGTAACATAATAAGCATAAATGTAAACGTTATGGCGAATTGTCGTTCTTCAATTGTAATATAATGCCATTTAAAAAAAACACAGACGTAGTTGATTTTTGTTCGAAAACAAAATTGAAATCTCCCTTTGAGCATGTTTTTATACTCTAGATATTTACGATAATGCATATAAAAAGGGGGGAATGCGTCATGAATACTTTTGAAAATATTCATTTTGAGTCAGTTGAGCTTGGACATCGGAAAAGTAATCGGTTAGAGAATCAATGAATGCATCTTTAACTTAATACATGACTTTACATTGAACGAGTGATATATGTTTGTTAATGATAATGAAGAAATCTAACAAAGATAGAACTAACTCGATTTTCTTGATTATTTATTACCTGGGATATTTCAAAAAATATAATTTTAGTTCTTTGAACAGTTGTTTTAATTGTTACTTTGTTTTGCTTCATGTTTTTTCCGTTTACCTAGGCCTGACGGTTTGAATTTAACTATTAATATTATTGAATTAACTATTCATTGCTACTACTAATATTTCATTTAAGTAATTTTCCTTCATTGTTGATGAGCAAGATATGAAGATTCGGTTTAGTTTTGCATGTTGAGTAGATTATAATGTAGTATTAGGAATTTTTTAATTAAATGTTTGAAATTTTGTTGAATTTAGAATTATGGTTTTGTTTCAGAATCAAGTAACAGAAATTTAAAGCAATGGAAGGATACTCTAAAACTGCAAATTGGCTTAAAATTTAAGCATTTATCAAATGATTTTTTAAGGAATTTTTTGAATTTGTGCCAATACCTTACAATTAGACGTTTTGGGTTTTAGAATTGGAGACTTGAAACCCATTGGCGGTATATAGTGTAACTAATTAGTAGATTTCGTCATACTGTTTTAAAGATTACATTACGCGTTATTTCGCAATTTTAATGGTGTTCTTTTAAAACAAGGGATTGTAGCAAGCAGTAAGTATTTTTGATATTTACGGTATTCTTTTCAAATTTCAGTGCTTAAAGAAGTCTCGATACTTATCGAAACTTCTTACTTGAAAAGTAAGAAATAGAAAAAGAAAAAATTTGTGAAAAAATTTGCAAATTCCGAAGAATAAAAGACACTTGACTAAATAGCCAAAAGCTGGAAATGGAAAATGCAGATGAAAAGAATCAAATAAATTTTCTAAGGATAAAAAAAAAATCATTCAATCAAATGAGCGAAATCTTTCATTCACGGACATTAAAAATGTGTAACTGAAAAATTTCAGATCATTTAATATTAATTGACGCATTACTCGTCTGTGATTCAAGCTTAACTAATATATAAGGTTAATTTAGTCAGAAACGTGTCAGCAAAGAATGAATCATCTAATTGGATGGCCCAAAAACACAGAGGTTGTGTGGAACTTGCGCTCAGTCGTATTTGCGCTAACTCATTAAAAAGTGTCTTTTCGGCTCAAGCTTTAAGAAAGGTTGTCACATCATAACCTTTATATTTGCATGTAAGATTTGGCGATTTTACAATGTATGCCATATGGTAATCAATCAATGTCAGAGTAAGAATGATACTTCATGTGCCTTATAACGAAACGAAGCTTCCGTGGGGAAAATGCTGATGACCCTTACCGCGTTTCACACGAGTGTTGAAAGTAATAAATAAAATGCGAGAAAATTGCTTTAAAAATTTATTTTAAAGGAGCACGTTTATAATTTTTCCACGCAGGAAATAAAAATTATAATTTTGATGTGCATAATACAAATTTAATCTAATAAAGTGAAGTATAATTTTTAGTTTTATGAGGATTTAATCTTTATATCTCTTGCAGTTTAACTTTATTTAATAAATTGGGGAAGAAATGCAAAGGAAGTGCTTTAAATTCAAATTTAAATTGATATCAATAATGTTTAGTTCTTTCAATGTGTATTTATGTTTGAATGTATATATATTTCCCAAGCTGATACTTGAAATGAGCTAATGTATTTTTTACGTTAAAAGTGTTCAAAAAAGTTGCTTTTTTTTTTTTTTTGCAAAATATTAAGAGTTTTGTATAAAACAAGATAGGAATCATATTAATAATTTGAAAACCTGCTGGTTAATTCTCAAGAAAAAAAACATATTTTCAATAAGAAAATGTTGATAATTACTGAAATTCCTTCAAATCTAAAATATATTACCTCATTTTCTAGCTTATTTACTGTTAGCCTTAACTATACATAATTCAATATACCAGCAATTGACATGTAAATGCTACATCTATACGCACTACTTTAAAACGCTTTGTTCTTAGATACAGTATCATGATCTAAAGTCTTATTCGCAGGTAATGTAGTAGCAAATTTCTGCCGATTTTCTTAAAAGCGCCGCCAATGATTTATTACTAATTTTTCAATTTGTCTTCAATCTATGTACGAAAGAAAGCTAGAAATAAAATATATTACTTTATGTTTTATTCGTCGTTCTTTTTCTTTTTTCTCCCCTGAATTTCTTGCCAAAAGTATAGATTCATATAGATTGGACCTTAATAGTAATCAAAATTGAAATTATGATAGTAAATATTTAAATATTAGGCTTTAAGATAAAATTAATTTCACAGCTATGTAAGCATGGTTTCTGAAGTCACTTTTTTTTTCTTCTGAAAAGCATTAAAGAGTTGCCCTTAGGGACAAGTTTTCGTTTTCTTTTTAATATTGTATCTAGACATACGTCAAATTACAAAATTTCATCAAATAAGGTAGGTAATTGTACGAAAATTGCAAAAAGTAAATTTTTATGTGTCCATCATAATTTCAAATGTGAATTAGTATAATTTTTCTCTTATTTTCATCTATACGTACAAAATTTCATATTTCTATCTCGAAAATTTGCGGAAATATGCTTAGTTTTAAATTTTGAAGGACTGTGCACAAATGTGGAAGAAAGCGTTTATGTGGAAGAAAGCATTTGTTCGGAATGCAACTTCAAAAAAAATTTATAATCACACATAACGTTGTTCACTTTAATTGTTCGGCAGTTGCACTATCGTCTTTATAAGGAAGAGAAGAAAAACTTGAGAAATTGAACATTTAAACCATTTCAGAAACTTACTGGAATGCTCAGCAAGAAAAGGATTTTTTTTAAATCGAACTAATCGAGCTTGTGCAGTTTCTAAATATATATATATATATATATATATATATATATATATAAAAAACACACACAAACAAGAAACTTTTGGTTATGATGATGATTTATTTTGTATGCAATCGTAATGCTTCCCTCGTTCTAGAAGAATACAATGTCGTTTTCTGTCGCCAACATTTTAATGGGATTTGTGATTAAGTGATTAAAAATTGTAGGATCCTTACTTCAACCAGAGAGAAATGGTGGGAATTAAGTGTCATATATGTAATGAAAAAAGTGATATTTGTCTCTATTTTTTAGGTTACCCTTTTGCTAGATTAGAAACAGGCTGTCCAGAGCTCAACATTCCAAAATTGATAGTGTAGAGAATATTTCAACTTTAATAAGTGGCATTCATACAGAATATAAGATCGGCGTCTAAAATCAAACAAATAGACCCTTTCGTATGCAAAATCAAAACCTTTACTTCTGAAAAATGTTGTTCGGAGAGACGAATGTTGCTTTAATCTAAATAGAAACATTAATTTAAAAAATTTTGGCGTTTGTAAAAGTGAAAACAATTTTTCGTGCAAGAAATTCATCATCACTCGCAGTTTTCTGTTCATATGTTACATGCTGCCGTTTTTAGAAGTTTTTTAGTTGACCTCATTTTCTACAAAAGTATTTTGTATGCTAACGATAGATTCAGTTAATTTTTATTGAGATTATATTTGAACTAAGAAATGAATTAACTTTATCTGTGGATATTTGATAAATTTTTCTGACTAACTCGAAAAACCAGTCCTTATGTCACATGAACTCAATCATATATGCCCAAGTATTATTAAATTAATGTAATTCTGTATAGGTGTTGAAGGTGTTAATTTGGAACCAATTTTTAAGCACTATAATTAATAGAATACCATTCCATTTTTTTAATGTAATGAAAGTTAATAAATATGGTATAGGCTTTAGCAAAGGAAAAATAGAATTTAAGCCGCTAGAAATTAAGCAACAAAACATGTTATATCTTTGAGAGTAAATTTTATTGACCACAGTTTAGTACTTATTGCAGTATAATTTTATTCAAATACTTTCAAGATAAGGTTAGGTTATTCTTTTTTTTTGGGGGGGGGGATTCCTCCAAAAAGGGCTTAAATTGGAATTAAAATTATTTCCTGAATTTGAAGAGGTCTCTCAGAAAGTAGTTATAATCATTATCATTAATTGAAATTGGAAAAAACTAAAGCAAAAAGATAATTAATATAAAAAGACACCAAACAATAAAAAAATTAAGGCTGTGTGCTTTTATATCTTGAGGAACAAGCGAATAAAAAAAGGAAATGCTACAATTCATAAAATATTAAACTTGAGTTTAGATTTTATATTCTGATATAAACTTGAAAATCAAAAGCTATTTTGCATTATTGAGTTTAAAAAAATTAGTGATGTAATTTGTGGAACCATTTTCTTTAATTGAACCGATGAAACAATTTTAATATGCTATGTTTTATTTTATATTAAAGGGTATTTCTCAGAAAGTTTATTCCATTTTTAAAGGCAAATAAACACAAAAAATTTACTGCTTTTCCTTTATTGAAATTAGTTTTCTGTCAGTTTTCATTAAAAACTATTTATATGATTCAAATGTGACAGATTTTACTTATTTCCGCTATTTTAAAAATACTCCTTTTAAAGTAAGTAACAACAAGCTAATGTTCTTCTTAAAGCAACAAATATAATTTCGAAGGAAACAAAATCTATAGAATGATAATTGTGTGCAACGCGCTAATCCTTCTATTTACTGAACAATTACATTAGATTTTTTTTGTTTATATAGTTGTGTCACTGAAACCTGAATTTGAAGTCAAAACTTAAGTCTTGTCATAGCCTAAAAATTCAATTACCTATATTTTAAATAGCCTATTCTATACATTATATAATTTTCAAATTTTGTATGTGAAAAAGTTTTCTTTAGACATTTAGTTTTTTCATGCTTTTTGGTAAAATATGCATTCTCTATCAGACATCATAAAACATTTCTCTGTATAAGAGCAGTATTAATTATGCAAATAGAATTCAAATTACAAAAAAGGTTATTTCGTCTCTTAATGCTACTTATTTAAATATCAAATTGACTTTTTGACATAATTGAAGCTCTGACTATCAGTGTTTTCTTTAAATTTTTTATATGACCATATTCCGTCATTATTTTTTAAATCACAAAAAAATGTAGCATTGAATAATTTAAAACTGACAGATAATTGGTAGAATCCTATGATCGAAGTAATCCATTTATGCACATTTTTTTTACTTCAATTTCTTTTCTGATTTAAATAAATATTAAGAGAATTTTACTCCTACTAAAATGATGCATTGAAAACTATTAAGATTAACAATTTTTGATACTTTTATATCTACAACAATTACTATAGAAGTTGAATATTCTAAAATTTGATATATCTATAGTTTTTAGTGTCAATTTTTCAAAGATTATTTCAAATTCTTTTTAACAATATTACAATCAGCGTAGTAATAAAATGAATTTTTTTGTATATTTAGTATAAATTATAGCTTTGCATAATATAATATCCCAACAAATCAAATAATTCGAAAGAAAAGGTTATAAATGTATTCATTATTTTATTTTCATTATTAAAAATTCGAATATTGATCATAATGAGACATTGCCTGATAATTTCGAACTCTCCTTTTAATTTTTACTAAATATTTCTTGGCGTTGATTTGAGCTTCATCCGGCATGTATTTCAGAGAGAATACAGTTGTCTTCTTTTGTTTCCAGCAGCCCTTTACACTTTTGAAACTTTTCATTTATGCAACGCCATGTTACCAGATTTTCGAGGCTACAATGATACTTCCGATATTGATATCCGTTATACACAGCTGACTGCTTTCCTTCTGATGTTTCAAAAACTTCCATGCTGTTATTCATGTTTAAAATCAGATCCAAGTAATGGAGAGAAAAAAAATCAAACTCACCGAGCACCTGATCTAAAATAAACTTTCAAAAATGTTCCTGGCATTAATAGAAAGAACTTATCAGTTTTACCTTGAGAAAAAATTGAATATTTCAAGGAAAAGGACCCTCAATCATCAATCATTCTATCAATACGAGGAATGTGCATTCTCTATAGCCCCTCTAGATGCACGCCAAGTTTTCCTGCCAAAAGTAATTAAAGCCCAGTAAACCTACAATGCAAGCGCAAAAATCACTTTTTAATGAGTTAGCGCAAATGTGACTCAGCGCAAGTTCCACATTCCCAATAAAAATGAATGTGTCCCTGTTCGTTCGAGCTCTACATGATGGACCATTTGATCTAAAACAGCCAAATTCGGCACAAATACACTTTAAAAGGTAGGAATGTGCATCTCAAGTTTTTAATCTTAAAAAATCTCGCATAATTTTTTTTTCAAAGTAACTCCCGAAAATATTGCATAGAATTAATTTTTACAACATTTAAAATTCTAAAATTGTCTTTTTAGCACCAATTTATTTATCATGCAAATTTTTTGCGACTTTAATATTTTTTAAAGTTATTAGTGGAATTTTTTTTAATATTTTTTAACGATAGATTTCATTGATAAACTCCATTTGAAACCATTTTTGCCGACCCATCAAATGCTTAATCGCATGATTTTGTAAACACGAAAAAGGTTTCGGTTTAATACCTCTATTTTATATGAAAAGCAAGGTGGTATGGCAAACATTGTAAAAGTGAGATTATTCTGAAAATCGCGTTTTTAATACCACTATATCATGGTACTTGGCTCTATTTGGATTTTTCATATATACAATGAATATTAATGCATGAGGTTATTAAAATGACATGGCTTTGATGTCTGTCACAATTTGGCAGACATCAAAGCCATGTCCATTCTGCTTTGACTATCAGTCTGCGGCCATTTAATGGAGTTCTCAATATTTTTCAAAATGAACAAATGTTTTATTCTTTAAATGGATGTTAAGGGAGTGATTTTTTCCTTTTAAATAATGCAATTTTTAAAGAATATACTTTATTTCATTGCAATCCGTGTTCTAAAAAAAATATTATATCGTCGCTGGGAGTTCAAAAAATCTTGTATCAAAAATTCCATCTGACCATCTGATCTATTAATTGATATTACAAAGGATGTCAAGTTGAAATTATCAAAATACAAGATGTCTGTAAAGGGTTATAATTTGATTAAATAGAGCAAACTCGGCAAGTGGAGTTCAAAAATCAGAAACATGAATTTTTTTGGAATGAATGAATGCTTAAAAGTTGAACGAATTCTCATTCTTTAAATATAATCACTTTGTTGCATTTTCAACAAATCAGAAATCATATTTTTTTAAATTAGAGATTTAGTATTCCTTAGAAGCATAAAATGGTATCGATTAATAGATTTCAAACTAAATGGAATTTTTTATACAAATTTTATGCAGTTTTAGTCACAATAGATATATGTATATCTTCTATAAAACTGAAATTTATATTTTGAATGATAAGAACTCTCGATTTTTATTTCTGTGCTCGAAAACTCGAGAATTTGTAGGCAGATAGTATACTTTAAATGATGAAAAATTAAGTGATTTTTTAAGCCTTTAAGGTCACATACGCAGCACCACAAGTTCTGACACAATTAAAACAAATTTATTTAATGATTTCTTTTTGAGAAATTTGTACTGAATTTGAATTTCTTGGCGCTTTCTGTTCTTCTGAAATACGTAAATATTTTTTTTTCTTTTTCCTTAGATTCATCCTAACCTTAAGGATCTGAAATGAATATTTAAACAGAACGCGATCGGAATGAATTTTATAATTAGATCTTAACTATCTTTAGCTTAATTTGATTCAATTGAATCTAAATCTCGTTTTGAAGGTACATATGTTGTATGGAATGATTATCGCAGATATTGACTACAGTCAAATTACAAAAATGACTGTTTACACGGTACTTACTCTACAAACTTCTCTTCAAATTAACCCATACCCGACATGGAAGATTTCACCTTCAACTAATCCCTTATATAAAGGTTCTGCTGTAAAACCGTCCAGAACCTGTAATCCTTCAGTTTTATACCTACTTATCTGATATCGAAGACTCAGTAGAGAGCATTCAAGCATTGGAAATTTTACATAGGACATCGGCCTACTGGTTCATATGCATGTGAAGTGATATATGAAAAAACGCAATATGCTAAATGGAGGAAATATGACTATTATTATTTTTTCACCTGAACTATAGATCTGCATTAAATTTTGGATCAAATTTATCAATTAACGATCAAAAAAACACAAAAAAATACTTAAATAAAATTTAGCATACATCTTCACACCGAAACAACGATCATATTATTTTTAGATCCAGTAGGTCAAAGTGAAAGGATATAAAATGTTTGTTCTATTCTTCCCGCTGTACGATAAAACTAAATACAAAACACACAATAATAAAATAAATAAAAGAGAAGATTTTTTTGTCAATACGACGGCTTGCAATTTAGTTCTATAAAATATATCATCCTTCTGAGCATTTGCATTAGATTCAAATTATCTTCTAGAACATTGAGATTTATCTTTACTTATATTGCCGCCCATTAGTTACAAAAAGAAATCAATGGCACGTTATTCATGAGAAGATGCAAACGTAGTAGTGTGGAAATACAAGAAAGAATTTTAGGGTGAGTTGGTATGTTAATTTATATTCGTAAGACAGAGTATCCTTCTGTACATTTGCATTAGATCCAAATTATTTTCTAGAACATTGAGTCTTATCTTTATTTATATTTCATTCATTAGTAAAAAAAGAAACTTATGTCACAATATTCATGAAAAGCTACAAACATACTACGGTGAGGAAATACAGGGGACAATTTTGGTGTGAATACTCTGGGTGGTGCATTAATTTTGATTCGTAAGTTAGAGCATCCCTCTGTACATTTGCAACCGATTTAAATTATCCTCTGGATCATTGAGATTTGTCTTTAGATTTTCATACATCCGTTACAAATTAGAAACTAATTTCTTGATATTCATGACAAGATGCAAACGTACAGGGAAATACAGGATAAAATTTTGGGATGAACACTCTAGCTGGTGTATTAATTTAGTTTCGTAAGATAGAACACCCTTCTGTGCATTAGATTCAAATTATTCTCTAGAACATTGTGATTTATCTTTACTTATATTGTCATCCATTAGTCACAAAAAGAAACTAATGTCACAATATTTATGAAAAGACATCAATTTAATTTATGAATTTAAAATCAATTTAGATCTTCAGGATCAACTATTTCGGTGGCTCCAGAAATTGCAGCCAACTTAACAGCCTTCGGTACTTCAGACTTGCCCTTGAGCAGGGCTTGCCTGATGAGCGCTTGCTGTGCGAAGCTCAAACTGTCCGGGAAGCTGACATCGAATTCCACCACCAGGTCTCCTCTGCATGCGAATCCAATTACAGGCATTCCTTCGCCTTTCAGATATATTCTAAATCAAACAAAATAAGTTGTGTTCAGAAATTTTTATTTTAAAAAATCCATTAAATGCTTTAGAATGAAACATAAATGAATAATTACAACATAAAATATTTTTAATATATACTTTTATTAGTGAATCCTTAAATAGGTGTTTTTATTTATTTTCTTTTATTTTTTTAATCTTTAATTTATAAATTTTTATTATAAATATTAGTAGGTTTTACAATCAATTTTCGACAAATTCACTAACCATTTGGGCAGAACCAAAATTTAATACATTTGATGGACTAAATGATAGTTAGATTCTGAATACATTCCAGTAGTGTATTATCATCGAGAACTCACATTTGTACAAAATATGAAAACACTGAAATATCAGGAAGTGAATTAAAAAAATGGAAATAGAAAATTTTGCCCATGTGAAGCAATTCAAGTTAAATAAAAGTGTGTAACAAAATATAATATTGGCGCTTAACTATTAAATAAAAAATAATCATTCAGATATAATGGAAATGTCAGCAAAATTAAACATAGCTTAACATTTGTTAGATTAATTAATGTCTGCCTTGAAGTTTCATGAGGACCATTTTGATATAGATATCATCATTTTGATACTAACGAAGATGATACTTGAGTTAGAATGCCTTCTTTTCAACATTCTAGACAACAACAGAGAAAACTTTCTATTTGGGAATCATTTGTGTAATCCTGTTTTGAATTTAAAACTTTAAATTCTTGAAGTCAAAATAACTCCCAAGTAACCTGAACTTATGCAAAGCGTGAATTTTAGGGTTATGAAAATATTTGAATATATAAGACTTCTGTCATATACTCACTAATAAAATAAATTCACAATTTAAAAAAAAATTTAAACATTTTATTAAAATTGATATGACCGTTTTTTATTATTTGTATTTTTGTGAGCACTTCGATCACAAATAATTTTTTCTGCGTGTGCGGGATCGAAGAATATTTTTGCATTGGAAAAGACATCTGACTTATGAAAGAAGAATTATTTCTGTTCATTTTCCTTGACTCTAAATTTGGCGGGATACTGCTATACATCATTATGTCAATCGCCAAACCCTTCATCCAACTTAAAATTTCAATCATTGGCTTATCATAATCTCGTTCAATATATTTTTTATTATGTATATAGAGTATACATAATTACTTGTATACTTCCAAGTATGATCCATAAGATTTTCTTGTATACTTCCAAGATATGATCGACTTTGTATTTGGCTTCAACTTGTAATAAGATAAAATTTAAGACTGGTTTCTTGTTTCTCTCCAAACACGACAAAATCTTGCCAACTTTCCAAAAACTTGCCAAAAAGTCGCCTTAAATAGTTGAATGGTAACAAACAGCTTTTAGAGTTGATATAAAAAAGATTATAAGGATTTTATTTGGCGAAAAATCTTCCCCAAATATTCTACTTTGGCGAGTGGGCATTAATTTAAGTAAAGAAAATCGGCGAATTTCTTGGCGAATGGGCATTAAGGGTTGCATAGTAAAGAAAATCGAATTGCTTTAATTCGAGCAATTGGGCTCAGAATTTGATTGAAATCCATTTTAATGTGTCCCTTTAAATTGTCACCAATATGATAACACAGAAAAGCAATCTGAATAGTTTTTCTAGCAAATCTATTGCTGATTTGTAAACTAATGATTTGCCTTGTTGAGTAATATATATGTTACTTTGGCAATTTGATATCCTTGGCACATTAAAGTAGATTTCAACCTAAAATGTCATACAAATCTATAATTTTGGTTTAAAAATCACTTACTAAAATTCGTCTATACTGTTTGAAGCATTTTTGTATAATTGTTTTCACTAAATAAATCGATGGAAAATCAACGCGGTGATTGAAATGGTTCCAATTTAATATATTTCTGCGAATCCTGTCGTGCCACATTCCACTCTTCGATTTTTGATTTAAAGTCACATAGACAGGTAGAAAAATTTCTCTGTGACGAATTTCATTCAAAATATGATTAAACTTACAAATTGGTGTAAAGATCACATATCAAATTTCATTATTTTAACTCGTTCCTTTTTGAATTACCATATTACAGGCCGTCAGCAAATGTAATTTTTTTCAAACAGTATATAAAATGTGGAAATTTATCAAAATCTTTTTATCCCTTGTTGCCACATTCCATATATTAAAATTTCTAACTTTAATAAAATGCTAGTTGATATACCAGGCTTCGTTTAAATTTCAGCATTCTTCTGTGACATGGTATTTTTTGACATTCCATATTTGGACCTTATTTGTTGCAATATCTTATTTTTTCTAGATGTCATGCTTAGAATGATTCAGTTACTGCGTGTAGATGTTATTCTTAGTCGACTGGGTCTTTTATTACTATACCACTTGTCGCCATTATGCAGAATTCTGTAAACATTTTTTTAAAGATATCTTTAAAATTTTGGATATAGTTTTCGGATTAACTTTTAAATTTGAAATCCAAAACTTCGACGATTTCCTCTTTCGAAATTTCTTTACCTCTAGGCATTTTGTGGAATTTATGAAAACATCATTTTCTTAATCGAAAACAAGCCAAAAAAACTATTTCAAACCAATAAAAATCAGAAATGCAGACGATAAATACTTTCAAGAAACGTAATAAAAGATCATATGTTGAAAAAAAATTAATTAAAAATATTTCTTAGAAAAGTCGGACAATATCTATATTTATAGAATAGGTGATTTTTTTTAATTTTTATACAGATTTTTTCTTATTTTCTAATATTTTTACAATAAAATCCAAAAAATGAATTTAAAAATATATGCGAATCCTTTCTGAAAATATATGAAAACTATTTTAGTTTGAGATGTCATTTTGATATTTATCTGCATTTTTGGAATAAAATGTATATGAAAATAAAGTAAAAAAAATAGCATTGATTTCGCACAGTTATTTTTTTTTCGTGATAATGATTTCGTTTGGCAAATTACAAACGATAAAAATCAAGACAAATAACTGAAAATAAAGATGCGCTAAATTAGAGAGAGAGAATAGAATTATAGAAAACTTACGGGAAATATTGCAGTTAGAATTTATTAAAAATTACTTTTATTATTCCTAATTTCTTAAGTTGTCTTTTTGCTTTATCAGCGAAAAACTTCTCACGGATTAGCGAATAAAATTTTTTAACTTGTCAGGCAATAATTAACTAATAATGGAAAAAAGGGATTTTGGTTGTTCTTGTTTTAAATGTAATCGAAATGTTCTAAAAATAAGCTTCAAATTTTTGAAAAAATAACGAAACTAGAATATAGGATGTAGTAATTTTAATTTCAATTTTAAAATTTTTTCTGGAAAATTAACAATTTTTAAAAATATTTCTCAAAATTCAATAAATTGCATGAAATGTTCAAAAAAGAAATTGTGATGACAGCTATTTATAATGGCGAATAAATTTGATGATGCATGGATTTTTCAAAATAATTATTAGATTCGATATTAGGATAAATACTTCACTGAAAATAACAGAAAATATTAAATTAAAAAATTTATATTAAATTTTACTGTTCAGGCTTCTAGGTGCATTAAATCCCCATTACGGCTACCTGAATTTCAAATTTCACGGCTGTAAATGCGATTGATTTTTCTGGATATAACAGGCATGTTTCACAATTATGAACATACACTTCCTTTCATAAGTTCAGATATACGAGAGAAAATAAAATTACATTCAAGCATGTGAATACTGGGTTATTTTGAAAAATTAAACATTTTTTGTGTAAAGGTTGAATCAATACTTTAAAACCAATTTTGAAGAAAAATTTAATTACAATATAATAAGAATAAGAAAAATTAAAAATGTATGTTTACAATATAGAAATTTATATTCCAAAAAACAAAAATAGTATGCAATACCTCTGCTTAGGTTTTACAACTTCAGAAATCGGAATATGTACTGTCTTGTTATCAAAAGTGGTCACATGAACAGTACAACCGGTCAGTGCGTGGGCCAAATAAAGTGTCCTCTTAATTACAAAATTATGTCCCTCCAATTTAAACTCGTGATGAGGCTTCAACTCAGCCACAAATGTCACATCGCCAGGCACCATGTTGGGACCGGATGTTCCGGAAGCTTTGAAATAAAATTTGTGACCATCAGTTGTACCTAGCATAGAATAAGCAGAAATTTAAAACTATGTTTTGTTTAAAACACTTATCACTCATGTTGAAATCTAGTAGCAAGTCGGTCGCGCCAATAAGTAAGAAGGTTGCTACAAGATATGGGACATAGATCAAACATTGACCTATAAAAGATTGAAAATACATATTTAATGATATCTCTTAATTCAATTTAAATCCTAATTAATTTCCTTTTTTTTTTCATTTTAAGTTAGTCTATATTACTTAATTCTAAAATTTTCTTTTATTTCCTGATCCAAATCCAACTCTTTTTACTCGTTCATTTCTAGCACGCGCTCTAAAAAATTGTTGACCATTGCAGTTTCTCACCCTCAGAGAGAAGGGATAAAAATTCATAATGCCTACGGCTTTCTTTCAAAGGTTTCTCAGATTCCCTTTTCTAAATCGACATGTATCAAAGAAATCCCTATCAGAATCTTTAAACGAAATCTCTAATGCCGGATTTACACAAGGCCAATTATAAGACGGCCAGTAGGCAGCGCATGCGTAGAAAGTGATTGATTTAAGTTTGCCAGAATTTCTTAAGATAAATTCAGGCATTCCATGCTTGGCTATAAATCGCCTTTTTGGCGTCCCTGATTTTTTTTTCCACAGAAATAATTTATATTTGCTTCCTAAAATGATGGATATTTAAACAGAAAAACGTGGTGAGATAAAAAAAAAGGCACATGTAGCTAAATTTGGAAAATCTAGAAAAGAAAGGGCAAATAAAATTTTTAAAAAACACACACAGCCTCAAATTAGAAAAGAACAAAGAGCAAACAATGATGGAATTAATTTATGGTAAATTATCGATTTTTTCACACCAAAAAAAAAACCCGCCAAATTCTACAAACGCATCCGCAGTAAAAAAAAAAAAAAAAATACAATGCAGCGGCATGTTGTTGTCCCATCGGGACAATCACTTGCCATCTACCAAACAGCATTTTTCAGCCTTTCTACGCATGCGCTGCCTACTGGCCGTCTTATAACTGCCCGAGTGTAAACCCAACATAAGAGAAAAATGTGTAACTTTCCATTTATGTTCCAACGTGAAAGGACGCAGTGTTTCACTGGTCGTTCCAATGTACAAATCATGTTCTCCCATAGAGAAATAAATTGTTTTTCCCAAAAAGTGTCTTCTTTTCGGCCACGCATCTGCAGAATTCTGTGTGTGAGAGAGAAAGACAGAGCGAGAGAGAGAATTCTCTAATAAAAATCAAAATTCTTCGATGTGAAGACGTACCAAGTAGTGTATTTCAACCAAATGAATTTTTTTGGTATATGATCTTTTGCATTGTGAGCGACGATATATGAGATTTATTTTAATTCAAAAAAATTATATTTTTAAACATTACATATAGCAAAAGTTTTCACAAGAAATCCAACTAAAAAAGGCATATTTTGACAAAATATATTTTTATTAGTGAATAGTATTGAAAAAATTACTGAATACTGAAAAATACCAAATACATTTTTATCACTGAATAGTATTGAAAAAAATCAAGTGAATTTAATGATTGTAAAAGAACCAAATATCAAAAATATGCATATTGTTATGAATTTGTAATATTACTTCATGGTTAGTTTCACTGTAAGGAAGAGAGTTTACAGATGTTTTAATGGTTGCTAAATGAATACCAGATTAATGATCTCGGCCTTGGTGACAAACTTGGCGATTATTTTGCACTTCGATGCGAAATTTCTCTACAAAATGAAGCTCCTGAATATTCGAAAATATTCGATTCATATCAAAACAGATATCCCAACGCTTTAAGGGATATATTAAACATCATTCTTGGAAGTTTGTAAGCCAAGAATGTTGTTTTTTCTACAGTTCTTGAGAAGAAAGGTAATCTATATATCTAATTAAAGAATCAGTCCACCAATCTCAACCTCTAATCTTTGCTCTCCGGCAATCACTGTTTTATACAAAAGCTTATGACCTTCAAGTATGAGATCAATAGGTTACTTTCTTGTTCACTTTTCTTCCATTATCGAAAGAATTGTCTAAAATACTATTCGCTGTTAATTCTCTATGCAAGAAAAACTTGAATGAGAGCCCCAGTCACAAACACTTTGCCAATTTCGCCAAATTTTTTTTATGTGGCATGGTGTTTGGATATGCCATTAATAGTCGCCTGACACTCTCTGACCATCCAGCTTCGAAATGTGTTTCAAAATAGAATTTTGATATAGCCCCCCAACCACATCAGAGTGATTTCGCTAATATTATTGGAATTTCGCCACTAGCATATACAGCTAACCAATCAGAATGCTCAATTTTTACTGTACAATTATGATTCAAAACTGTATTTTCATTAGGTGTGATAAGACGTAATTCATCAAAGTATTTTGGCATTACTATAATAATTATTTGATGAGTGAATGGCTGGAAGTTGAAGCGATTAGTTAATTATTGAAATTTTTGAAATCATTTTTTTTTCTTTATACACTTTATAATAGCAAAGTTAATATTGGATGAATCTTGTAAAACTAGAAACGTCTTATTTGCACTTAGAAAGCACAAGATTTAGGCAAAAATCCTTTCAAAAGTAGATCTTTCGTCAATTGAAATTCGTCAATATTTTAATTGGAAGAAGACAGAAGCTCAAGAGGAAGGTAATACTAAAAGAATATCATATCACTAATGCACACCAAGATCATATTGGACACATTTGCAGACACCCTCCTTAGAACTTCTGTTAAAACAAAAGTCAATATCAATAAGAACTGCATGAAAAATGTTTTCTGAATTGCATTAGAAGAAATGTTGGGAATGGTAAGTAGTAATAGATTTGTGGATTGGATTTGTGCAGGGTCAAACTTATATTTTTTATTTTAAAAATCATATTTTGCTTTATCTATTTATTTACCTTTAGGAACATGAAATTTGAAAGTCTTCACTATGTTTATCGTTTTTGTTTCAGTTTCATCCACAACTTTTAGAGGTAAATCGATCGTTTTAGTCGTTCCATAGAACGCATCTTCTAAAGTTAAAGGGAAAGTATGCTTCTGGTCAGGTCCTGGGAGAGGCTTGGCAGGTTCTTCGAAAAATTTGTAGCTTGGATCCAGATTGGGCAAGTAAAAGTCAGCGAATGGATTGTCCACGCCAAAGAATTCCCTGAATACCTAGAAAGAAATCAGAATAATTAGTTTTAATTTACATTCAAAAAACAGATCGACTGGTCTTCCCATAACTTTTTCGCATTCTCTATAATAAAAGCGTTTTTCCTATCTCAATTTCTGCATAAAATTATGACCTTCGGTAAGGTCGAGAATGTCTTTCATGGCATTATCTGTAGTGAATAGCTTATAAGCCAGTTAACAGCTACGCTACCCGAGCAATTGCTTTTGTATCGTGGTCATGTTACTGGACTGCGAACTTGTGGCGCCATCTACCCGCAACCAAAGTCGCCAGACTCACTTGACGCAGCAACCACACGCTCGCCATAACGCTTGGCGCTACTCAAATGGGTACAGGCGAGTTAGAATCAACAGCTAATACATCACCACTCAACAGCCATATCATTCGTCTCACCTCCGGCTCACTGAAGAAGGAGTCTGTAGGGAATAGCTTATAAGCCAGTTAACAGCCACGCTACCCGAGCAATTGCTTTTGTATCGCGGTCATGTTACTGGACTGCGAACCACAAGGTCCCAGGTTCTATCCTCGCAAATCCGCCACATAACTATCAATTTTTACAAAATATAAATCTATGGAATCTTTACAGGATTTATCTCATGGTCTTTGACAATTAATTCTGGTGTAGGGAATGCCTGTCATAAATCATGTATCAATATGAATCTGTAAACTACAAAATGCGTCGAGGCTATGTGTGACGTAACTGGCGCGCTGCCCATCATCCGGGTACTGACACACGCGATGCTTCTGAAAAGCTACTCTTTCCTTTTTCTTCAATATGCTCGCGCACTGTCCTCGGTGAAGCTTTTAGTCAAAATCAATTGTTTAATTTCTTATGTTTAAAAGTAAATAAAATTATTTTTCTAACATGTCGCAATAATTGGAGTCAACCACAACAATAAGCAACCCTAATTACGACACTGGCATAGACAATCGGTTGTGTATTTTTAATGTCTTCTATCCGATTGATTGGAAATAAAATTTAATACAGAAATACAATTGTAGTTGCAAGACCACATGCCAGATACTTATTTAAATCACTGCGTTTTTGAGTTATCGTTTTTTCAAGCATGCGAAAGTACAGAGTATTAATCCTTTGGTAGATTTGATAAAAATAAAACGGACAAAACTAAAATTTTGAATTCTAAAACTGTCGCCAAATTTGATTTATCTAAGTAATGACATTTCTGAGTTATCCCATGTAAAAGTAAAGTACAATCCGACCGAAGATAAATTCTTTGATACATATGGTTCAAATTTGAAACATATGTGCATTTAAGATCCTAAAACTATTTGCCAGATTTATTTATCTATTTTTTACTTTATGTATTTATCGAGCTCACTTATATTGGTACAGTCGGATGTACAAACTTCCTTTGAATGGATTTATTTCAAAAGTTGATAGAAATCTACACATTTTTTGAACACTATATGACACCTCTCAACTAGATAAATTTCATCTTTCTAGCTCACATAATGTTTGAATTATCGTGTTCACAGAGAGACAAATATAATTCCAGTCCAACAATATGTATTTTGGACTCGGGAGGAGGTCAGAAATGTGGAGGTTCGTCAAAAAAAATTTAATGGTTACTATATTTTCTCTTTATATACTTTGTATACGAGAAAGTGAAAAAAAAAATTCATCCAATTTGTTAAATTTTTATTGCATTCTTATACAAACAAATTAGTAGACCAATAAACAGACAGCCTTTTGATGAATATGGAATATTTTGCAATTGTAATTATTCTGGTTATTACAAAAAAGTGGAAAATTGCGTCCATCTAAATCATTTTGTTTTTGAATTATAGTGTCACGTATTATTGAGAGGGAAAGATAGTTTTCATTAAAGTATAGGAAATAAAATTTGATACAAATCTATTAGGGTGTCCCAAATGTTTCTTTCTCATCGCGCTATGAATGGCTTTATCTAGCTCTGCTTTAGCAAACATGCAGGCTTATCTATTAACCGTCTATGTCACTTGATGTGAGGGCAATAGGTCTTCAACTGTCGCAAACCCGGGACTACACCTCAAAAAAGTTCTTTTGTCCATTTGGTGGGATTGGAAAGGCATAATTTTCTACTAGCTATTTCCTCAAGGTAAAGCAATAAATTCTACTAAATACTTTCATCAACTAGATCAATTAAAAGCTGCCATGGCAAAAAAAAAAAGAAAAAAGAAAGGCCAGAATTAATGAACCGACGAGACGTTGTTTTTCATCACGAAAACGCGAGACCACATATTGCATTTGTCGTAAGAGAAAAACTCTTACAGTTTGATTGTGATGTTTTACCGCATCCTGCATACTCTCCAGATCTCGCTCCATCTCATTATTACTTTTTTCTGTCCTTAAAAAAATTATCTTCGCCATAAGCGCTTTAAATCCATCAGCGAAATAAAAACGCATATCGAGAATTATTTCTTGTCCAAAACACAAAAATTTTGGACAGAAGGCATAATGAGGCTTCCTAGGAGATAAAAGAAGGTAATAGAGCAAAAGTATTCTCATATAACAAAATAAATAATATCTTATACAGTAAATATTGTGTATTCATTTCATATTAGAAAAGGGAAGAAATTTATGGGACACCTTAATACAATTTTTGACCTCAAATTTTAGCAAGTATTCTTAACTTTGCAACTAATTTCTTTCTCTCTCTCTATTCAAGCCATTATTTAAATATTGTCTTAGGAAAATTAAAAGTGACTTCTTGGTACCTTCATAGGATCGCCATGAAATGCATAAACCTCAACAGGCCCTTCTGCTTCCGTTGGATCAGGCGGAACGGGAATTCCATTTTTTAAAGCTTCTTCTCCGAACTGGTCAAACAGGGCTCGTGTTTTGTGGGTGCTGAGCACATCATAAGCCTCACCAATTAAAGCAAAGCGTTCTGGTGCTTCAGGATCTTTATTTCTAAAAATATAGAAATATTTCAATGTAGAATAAGCAATTCTTTTGCAGTTCGAAGAAAACAATTGCAATAGATTTTAAAAATGAAAATTCCATACACACAAACTAGTAGTTCTTTGAATCAATAGTCTATGCTGTCATCGCTGTTCGCAATTCGATATATGCTTTTAATTTGTATTAAACAAAGTCAGAATTAAATGACAATTGTTACCAAAATGACTCAAATATTATGATGGTGCCAAACTAGCCATTGACTCGCCAACACTGAGCATTTTGAAACGAAATTAAAAAATAAAAATCGTTGCATACTTATCGTTTTCTATGATTTCAGGGGAACATTCTTATCAAATCCAAGAAAATGAAATTAGTTTAGCGTTAAAAAAAATTAAATTATAGAAAACAAACAAAATGACGAAAGGTTGATTTGAAACAAGACCCCGGTCAATGAGATATTATTACGGATCTGCTTCCGTCTGGGTTCTTTTTCAATTTAATGGTCGATGCAGAAATAAACAGTCCTTTAGTAGAAAACAATGACGACATTTACTAAACACGAAGACACAAACACAAAGACGACAGATATATACAGCCGAGACGAACGCGGGAAACAGGCAGCAGCACACTACAACAAATAATAGCCCAAAAGTAGTAATCGGTAATACTATAACCACAACATACAAAGCGGCCAGACAGAACTCAGCAGGAGAGGGAATCTTCGTAGCTTCCCTATATGGTCTCTCCAAACGGCTGCAATTCTCTCTCCTAGCTTTAGCTGTATCAAACTGCCGACACACCACTACACGACTGGCTATTGCTCACAGGACTCGATGCTGCTTCTACAATAAACACGAGGACTCACCATACAGCTCAGTTCAGCAATCGCTTGAGCTCCACACAACGCTGGTTCTTCGCTGGACTATTCCGCCGTTGCTTCGTTATCCTCTCGATGACTCAATATTTGTCTACGACTGATTGCAGCTTGAGACTGCCGTCCTTTAATAGTTCCAAGGAGGCGGGTAGAGAAGGTTCTGGACCAATCAGGCGTATCTCAGTTCCTATTGGATGAATCGCTAAAATTCTCGAAATTTCCAGTAATATTTATATTGTTATCAAAGTTGCCAAATAGTCGCCAAGTTTGTCGCCAAACTCTGAGATTACTGATGCGACACCCGATCAGCACCTAACAGAGCTGATTGTAAAACGGCCTTTCCAGTGATTGAACTAAGCAACATTACAGGTTTGTAACAATATATTCGAAAAACTCGAAAATTGTGCAGGAACATAGAGATTAATCAAAAAATAATTCAAATATTCTTCAGAAAAGCATTTGTATTTCACACTTTTATTAATTTACGAATTTATTGTGTTTCCATCCCTCCTTTAAACCAATACTGTAAATTATCAGTTTCAACAGTTTTCATCTCAACCAAATTTAAGAAATTATCCCATAATTTAGAACCCTTAGAAGCTGTTAATAATGTAATCAGCAGATTTACTGTAAAATTCTCTCAACTGATCGTCTGGCATTTGATCCAAGACAATATTTAATTTAAAATTAGATCAGCAGCAAGTAGACGAAGGATCTTATATAAGTTTGATATGACTGATTTATTAGATTAATGTATCCTAATTTGAAACTGAAGTGTTTATTTCGAGAAGAACTCCTATTTATTTTGACAATATTTCCTGAACCGTCATTCTCTCTCCATATTTACGTACTAGCCGCCTTTGGCGACCAGCTGGTTCACCAGTATTACCGCTCACTACAATTTTCAATTAAATATTTTAAGTAACTGGTCTCTTAAAGGATTTTCAAAAAAAAAACATTTTTAATCTTCAAATTTTGATAGTCATACCAAACTTATACTGTTTAGATCGTTTCGTTCAATTTACTATATATATTTTGCTAATTTGTTGTCATTTCCGGCAAAATTTCAACTTTAATTTAAAGTGGAAATGATGAAATTGCAATTAATATAAAGATATTTTTTAATAAAACCAAGCGTTTTATTTTATTTATCATCTTTATTGTTATTAATTAATTATTATTATTATTAAATGTAAGTATTGCAAACAGAATCGCTCGGTATTTAAGTTTTATGTTAACTACAAAATATTTTTCATAATTTATGTAATATCTCAAACAATAATTCAACAAAAATTTCTGAGATTCAGCATAAAATTCAGTTTTTAATTTTGCTTTCAAAAGGATTGAAATGAAATGAATAATAATGTTTTGTTCCTGCCTATAAATATATTTCAAAAATTATGAAGTCTAAATTTAATGCAGTAAGGTATCATATTCTGAGAAATATTCTGGACACATCAAATTTTAAATAAATGAATGAATGTTTCTATTTTCCACTATCAACTAAGACTTATTTATGAAGTTTTAAATGTTAAAAATTTAGAAAAACTCAACATTTTCATAATCTTAGGCCAATTAATCTTGAGAAACCTGCGCGCTGATTGGCGTATTTTCTTTGAAGCGATCGATGGAAAATCTAAAATTATCCTGTCTTTATTGAATAGTGATATTTAAATTTTCATAAATCAGTCAGTTTATGTGATTGGAAATTAACTCTTAAAAGTCAGTTATTTAGTTAATTGGAAATTAACTCTATGAACACCATAAAATCTGTGCTTTCTCTTGTGGTGTATGCATTCTCCTTAATATCCGCTCGAATAAAACATCACATACAAAAGTACTACATAGAACAAGCACATCAAAAGTAAACATAACATTTCAATAGTTACCAAAAACAAAAGAGAGAAAAATGCAATTAATAAGCAGACGATATTTAGAAAAGTACAGATATTTAGACTGGAAAATGAAATTATCCGAAATTAACCACACGCGCAGACGATATTTACAAAAGTAAAAATATTCAAACCTGAAAAGGAAAATATATGAGTTTTTCCTTCAATAAATGCCATAAGTTTGTTTATATCTTCATTATTTTATGAGTCATTAAACATCAAAATGGGTTCGGGACTAAATAAACACCCTGTATAGAAAGTGTAAAAGATCATAAAATAATTTTTCTTGAATTTATTTTTTAGAAAAAATAATATTTCATATTTGTTCCATTTCCTACAGACACGTGCCAAAAATTATATTTTTGCAGATTTTATTTCCCAAAAGATTTAATTTATTTTTAATTGGAGCTTTAATCAATGTGATGGCAACACTTTGAATAAAGCTCATTTTTTCCCATGAATGCGAAACGTGCTTAATTTTAATTTTTATTTTTTACGAAAAAAATTATTGAAAAACATAGTTAAAATATTTATTTAAAAATTCATTAAAAATAGAAATTTAATTTTAAGATTAAAACATTGGTATCATTTAAAAGATAAATTTTTTATCTTTAACTTCATGTAAAAATCTGTTTTGTGCGGTAATATTTTCGGAAGTTATATCAGAAACTCGCCACAATTTCGCTTAATTTTTAAATAAATAAAATTCTAATTAAAAATTCGAAAAATTAACCCCCAGGTGCACATTCCCGGCCTCCAAGGTATACACGTGCCAAATTTGGTAGCTGTAGGTTGAATGGTCTGGCCTGTAGAGCGCAAACACACAGACACATACACACACATTGAGCTTTATTATAAGTATAGATTACGGCAATAGAAAGATATTTGACACCTATGAATTTAAGATGCACTAGATCCAAGCATAGAGCAGTTCTTTAGCAAAATTTGACTTTAACCTACGATTTTATGAATCTTTATTTAAAACTCAAGCTTCTGATTACAAATCTCAGTTCACACCTACCTTCTGAAGATTCCTTAATAGCTTGTCTGTGATTTTTAAATCACAAACAAGATATTAAGGATTTTTTTTTTACTCTTATTAAATAGACTTATCTATTTTTAAATTAAAATTTTTCTCATTTATTGTAAATTAATGTTTCTTTTAGTATACTTATTTTCAATGCAATGACATAAAGTGTTTGAGTATTAAACACATTTTATTGGAGAACATAGTCATCAAATCGACCTAACTCCTTTGACGGTTTTTTTTTTTTGTGACTAAGTGGGATAACAAATTGAGGAAGTTGAATACTCTCTATCTTTACTGACTAACTTCAAAATTTTTCAAGGTAGAATTCTGAAGAAGTGTATTTCTAGATGATTCATTCTTTTCGTGCACAATCAGAAATATGTTTTTCCGTTAATAAATATACTATATTCCAGCTAGACCCTAAATATGAATAATTTGCAAAAATAATTACTTTTTTGGATGATACTTTAATGCGAGTTTTCTGTATGCCTTTTTAATATCTTCTTCTGTAGCAGTCCTGGTGATTTCCAGAAGACCATAATAGTCGAGACCCATATCAATCCCATGTAAAATTTAAAATTTAAAACGTATTTCACTGTTTTGATCATGTGAAAATATACAAAAGCATTATGATAATACTTAAATAAAATTGAAATTTTAAGAATCTTTCATGTTGCTTACAATATATTTACATTTCTTTCATATCTAATTTGTTTTTCATGTGATGTAATTGCATTTATTTGTGATGCCACTTTCTAAAAGATTTCATTCCTATTTTTAGCAAGAAGTAAATTTTTATGTTGCGAGATGTTTTGGTTATTTTGTTTATTTCCTTTTTCCAGTGAAGATTTATCAATGTGAAATATTTTCATAGGCAAATTAATGTACATTGCTTAACGTTAAGTGGTAAATATTATAAATATAAAAATTAAATTGTAATAAACTTAGTTCGTGATTTTCATTCAATATTTGAAAACATTTCTGTAGGCAAAAGATCTTAATATTTCCTTTCAAACGCAAATATATATGTCTCCTTTCGCTGTCTTATATATCTATCTTGTAAAATGATACTTTTATAAATTTTATTTCAATAAAAAATAACAGAATTCTTTTCCTTTCTTACTTCAGATTTCATGAATAATGCAATTGCATTGAAAATGTTACATTTATTGTGACATTCTCTAATATATATATATAGGTGTGATTCTTGACATTCAGTGCATTTTTTTGGTGAATTGTTTCTGTTAGCAGAAATATTATTAAATAATTTTTATTTTGGTAATAGCTAACTATTTGTCATCAAAATCATTCAGAATAAAAATATTAAAAATCGGTTTGGAGCAAAAGTTTTAGGGAATTTTATAAGTCTAACGAACTCTGAGGTGAAAAGAAACGAGTTTTCTGTTCTTCGATATTATGAAATATAACCTCGAAGAACATTAAAAAAAAATGTTTTGAAACCACAGAAATGATAAAAGTCTTAAATATAGATGAATTTTCTTATTTCTGACATAGAGCTTCCAGAACATCATAAGGAATTTTGCCACAAAAAATTTTGGATTTAGGTGAGTCTAAAGGATTGAATTACAGCCGACAGTACGAGTGCGGACAATAATGCGAAATAGATCCCATTAGGTGTCTATCATACAAAGAAGTTTAAAGAAACGATGAGGAGTGTGCTGTCATCAAAAATAAGTTCGTTAACCAGTCATAACCCAAATATTCTTGCCAAGCGAGGCAGGAACTTGCTCAATTATATTGCAGATTCCCATTCTCATACTCTAAGTGAGTCTCATCGTTCTGATGAAATATTAGAAGAGATATTATAAGCTAGTAAAATTTCAGTCTAAACAGTCATCAAATATATTATTCCTTCGACTGCAAATATCAAACTAATTCTGTCTAATATATACAAAACAGCATCCACTTTGTGCTTTTTGTTATCAATTATTTTCATCATTTCTTTAAGCTACTACTATAGCAAACAATATAAGGCAGCTCGAATTTAAATTGAAAGATGTAATTAAAAATTAGATTTAAATCTATTTTATAATTCTTAATAATATAATTTTCAACATTTTTAGAATCAAAGTTCTTAGCTTAGATTGAACTATTGCTTCAGAGGTTGATGGTAAAATAATTGTTTCAGCTATCTAATAAAAAGATGTAGTCACACCTCGTTAACGAACACTTCGCATAACGAGTGATTTGCATAGTGAGAAAATAAAATATAAAATAGTGACTCGCTTAACGAGCGATGTTTCATAGAATGAATGGTGAGGAGACACCATTGTGAGGGCGCTGCTGCTGCTAATGAGAAACAGAAAACGAACTGAAGGGAAGTGGGTGGAGGAGTTGAAGCGCGGGAGAGACGGTGCACGGAGGGAGGATTGGATGTTTTGGATCTCGATGATGTTCTTGTATTAAATTCGGTTATATTGTTCTTGTATGTTTGTGTTGTACTAAGTGAATGTCAATTAAATGTTGTTAAAAAATCTAAATCTGGCGTCATACTAATTATTCTAGGTTACATTTGCTAATGAAAAGGGCAGTCTCTGCCTTACTTACTTTTCCAGATGAGAAATCGAAATTAAGAAAGCTCGGCAGAGCCGACATCTTGGTGGCAGCGAACGGGATCTGGATTAATGAATGCGTCTATTATCTTTCCAGTTAATCCAGAAGAAAATCGAGGTAACCCACCGAATCCAGGTATGTTATGAGGGAAGTTACGGCAGTAGCTAAAGGAACTCAGGTAAGCTAAATGTTTACTGATTTTGTGCGCACGTAAAGATATAGGTTTGTTCCGTCAGGAATATAATTTGTTGTATCACGCCAGTGATTTCGTTCAGTCAGGAATATAGGCTTAAGTATCACGTCAGTGATATCCAGATTTCTAACTTCTCCATGTTGTTTCATCTTCTAACATGTTGGTAATATATCTTTACAGCACAAATAAGTATTAATTTATTATAGTTTATGCTTTGTTTCGCCAGGAACTTGCCATTTTATATGTTACGTCAGTGATAACACCGCGTCAGTGGTTACGATGATTAAATAGTTTACGTCAGTAAAATAAAGAGAAAAAAAAGATAGGTGATTATTGTACCTTTTAGAGAAATAATAATAAAACATGCTGTGTTAAAAATTTATTTCTATCAAGAAATAAGCTGAGCAATTGTTGACATTATCGTTTCGTTTTGAAAGGGTGAATGCTGTCATAAATAATTGTATATCATTTGGTAATAAATTCTATATTTTGATGAGAATAAAACGGACGTTCTTTTAATATATTTTTTAATACATAATAAAGTAATTTTTTCATAAACATTGCAACGAATTAATTCTTGGGAAATACAATAATAAGCTTTACTGCTTTTGTTTAACATGTTTTGATATTTATGTTCTTTTTTCAGATAGTCTGTATATTAAAGAATTTATTTTGATTGTTGTCTTTAATAAGTGATTATTTGTTAATTGAATTTTATGCTTCATAATTCTATTTTTTAGTTAAAAAATAATTACCAATAAAACTTTCGTTTCGATTCCGAACGGAAGATTTTTTTTTAATAATACTTTTCTGATTGATATGCGTATTTCCGGTGTTCTGGATACTTATTTCATTCTTGTTTTATGAATCCTGTTGACGGCAGTTAAAAAAAAGAAAGAAGTAAAAGGAAATAGTAGATTTATGGGGTTTTTTTTATCATCTAATTTATGCCATTTGTGTTTTTTTTATTAGAAGGATATTTCTTTGAATTAATACTATTTGCTGTTATTCGGGAAAGCATTCTAATACTCTCTTCATTTTATGATTGTTTATGTACTAAATTTTTTCAGTTACTGTTTCGTAACATTTGACTATAGCTCAAACAAATAATTCTGGTTTAATATTTTAATAAGAACGGTCTTTATTAATGGAAGATTTATTACTTTTGCATTTTCTTTTTTTATTGAAATAAGTATAAAGGAAGTGTTGTGTTAGAGGTTATACTTTATCGTTGTGAAATAGAACGACAACAAAAGTTATTAAAAGTTAATTTGTATTACATTATAAAAAGTGTGTCGCAAATGCATAAAACTTTTTATGTTTAATACTTTAAGAAATATTTTCAAACAAAACAGAAATTGTTTGGAACATGTACTTGAATTTTAGATTGTTAAAATAATTTTTATGAATTTAAAAATTATCAAGATAATTTTGTTAGCAATTATTATTATTATTTTACTTTATTTTCGTTTGAATATTTTTCAATATTGTAAAGAGTATCTCCGCAGTAACAGAATTCTTGTTGCGCGTTTCTAAAACAAAACGAAAAAATATTTGTATAATTTAAAAGAAACAGCGTAAATTTTTATTTTCGGGTTAGAATTATTATTTGATAATGGCGTTTTTGGCTAAGGGTATCAAGGGTGATCTTATAGAGTTGGCAACTGAAATGGGAGAGGAACCTAAATCTGATATGACAATATATGGGCTAAAATCATTAATAACTGGCAGTCAGGTCTATGAAGAAGAATTTGTCAAAACTTTACTAGAAATAATAATCTCTACAAGAAAGGAACAAGAATTGAAGTTGCAGATGGAGATGGAAGCAAGAAAGCGAGAGATGGAATTTGAATTGGAAAAGAAAAAAATAGAAGCAGGAATGGCTGCATCTAATGCTAGTTCAGCTAGTGGTGGACAATTTCATATCAATCCGCAGTTTGAAATTTCCAAGTCCATGTCAAAATTTGACGAAAAAGAATGTGACATTGTCCTATATATGTCATTGTTTGAGAGACAAGTCAAGAGGCTGAAGATTGATAAGGAAAACTGGGTGTCATGTTTAATACCTCTCATGCCTGCAGAGATAGTGGAATTGATCGCAAGAATTCCAGAAGAAGAATTTTTTTAATTTTGTACATGTAAAGGAAATCTTGATGAAGAAATTTAAATTGAATGCTGAAGGTTTCCGCCAGAAATTTATTCAGCACCAAAGAAATCCAGAGAAGCGTTGGAAAGATTTCATTTATGAAGTTACAAATTATTTTCACGGCTGGATAAATGCTTTGAATGCCACGGATTTGGAGGGGCTGAAAGATTTGATCATTACGGATCAAGTAAAGAAGAGAGTTCCACAAGAGGTTCGTGACCATTTTGTTGACATGTGGGGGACATTAGTCAAACCCCAAGATTTAGCGGACAAGCTAGACGAATGCGAGTGTGTTCGAAAAACTTATCGGAAACCATCGAATCCAAATCCCAAGACACATCAACAAGTAAATGTTAGAAATAACGCCTTTAGCCGCGATAACAGAGACTATAATAGTAGTCCTAAACAGACGAAGCAAGATATGGGTTTAACACGGAATCGATACGATCCGAAAAACCTTCCAAAGTTTACCTGCTATTTCTGTGGAGCGGATGGTCATGTGAAAAAGTTCTGTCCGAAACTTTTAAAGACGAACTCAGATCAAGATAGTAGAAGAAAAGCAAATGTTCGCAGAACAGTCGTGGACCCAAAACCGGTCAGTAAGGAAACGGCAGTAGTTGCTAAAGTGATGTCTCACAGACGACCTTCTCTTGATAAAGGTCTTTGTAATCTAGAAAAGATACGTATAAGTGTGAATGGAAAGCCTGCAATAGCTTTAGTTGATTCTGGCACTGAAATAACTGTAGTCAGAAGAGATCTATTGACTGATTTTCCTATTGAAGATAAGGCTTCAGTTTATATAAAAGGCATTTTTGGTCCAGCAGAGAAATGTTCTCTTGTGAATATTCCAATGGGTGTCATCGTTGGCAAAAACGGGAATATGATTCACCAAGAAGTGTTGTGTGCAGTTGCTCCTACTCTGGTAGATGATGTACTGTTGCCCCCAGAAATAAGAGACAAGTTGCAGGGTGTTCAAGAAAATTATTTCGTTGATATTTCCGAAAAGAACACAGAACCGGAAAAAGTTAAAAATAGAGAAATCGTCGATGAAACAAGTGATGACAACCCAGTGGGTAGTGAAGAAATAAAACCCTTATCTGTAGAAAATGCAGAAGAGGATGCTAAAGAACTATCGAGGTCGGACGAATTTCTTAAAGATCAAGTGGATTGTTCAGATTTAGAATATGCTAGAAAATGTGCAAATAAAAAGTCCACAGGATTTTATTTCCATAATAAATTTTTGTTTCACAAAGAAAACGTTTTAGGGGAGTCCGCTGCTCAGCTAGTTTTACCTAAGAAGCGTAGACTTGGAAGTTCTAAAGTTAGCTCACTGTTCAGTATTTGGAGGTCACATGGGCGCAAGAAAAATTGCTGAAAGAATAAGATATTCCTTTTACTGGCATGGAATATCCAAAGATGTCAGAACTTTTTGTCAACAGTGCAACGAGTGTCAGTTGACAAAGCGAATAAATCAAAAGAACAGAGTACCAATTATTCCTGTGGCAAGACCAGAATTGCCTTTCCAAGTGGTAAACATCGACATTATTGTACCTATAGAACCGCCGAGTGCAGAAGGTCACAGATATATATTATGTCTAGTTGATCAACACACGAGATGGGCTGAGGCAGTACCGCTGACCAGTTTAACTGCCAAAGCTACATGTGAGGTACTGTTAACCATCTTCATGTGGACAGGTGTGCCTAATATAATAGCATCAGACAATGGGACTAATTTCAATGCTAGTTTGAAAAAAGAATGGGATCCAGTCCAAGATTTTCGACACCATTGCATCCAGAGTCGAATGGGCTGGTAGAAAGATTTAATCGGATGTTAAAGCACATGAACCTATCGCATTTGTAAGCCAAAAATTAAACAAAACTCAAAAAAATTGGTCAACTATTGAAAAGGAAGCTTATGTCATCTTGTTTGGATTTAAAAAATTTGATAAATGGTTGCATGGAACTACGGTAGAAATCGTAACTGATCACAATCCATTAAAATACTTAATTGAAAAAAGTCCCAAGTTAACTAGATGGGCATTGGCTTTGCAACGATGGAGTTACAAAATTACTCATCGTCCTGGAATCTTAAACAGATACGCTGATGCTTTATCTCGTTTACAAACTAAATATTAGTTCTTTTTTTTTCTTTGTTAAAATTAGTTCTCAACATCCATTGTGTTAATGTATGTTTTGTTCAGTTTTTATTTCAACATATGTATGCTATATTCTTATTGTGTTTAGTTATTTTCCATATGTGCATTCATTTTTATTTAACATATGTATGCTATGTTCTTATTACGTTTAATTATTTTTTCATACATATATTCGCAACTTTCATTCTTATTACAATATCTGTATGAGATGTTCTTATTTCGTTTAGTTATTTTACCTCATATGTTTAGAACTTTGTCTAAAGGAATCAGAGAAAAAAAACTTTTGTCGTTTGAAGACCAGTTTTTCTGTTAGGGGCGGCGTGTGAGGGCGCTGCTGATGATGAGAAACAGAAAACGAACTGAAGGGAAGTGGGTGGAGGAGTTGAAGCGCGGGAGAGACGGTGTACGGAGGGAGGATTGGATGTTTTGGATCTCGATGATGTTCTTGTATTAAATTCGGTTATATTGTTCTTGTATGTTTGTGTTGTCCTAAGTGAATGTCAATTAAAGGTTGTTAAAAAATCTAAATCTGGCGTCATACTAATTATTCTAGGTTACATTTGTTAATGAAAAGGGCAGTCTCTGCCTTACTTATTTTTCCAGATGAGAAATCGAAATTGAGAAAGCTCGGCAGCGCCGACAACCATGATGTCACATATTGGTTTGGTCTGTATCTGTCTGTGTTGAGAATTTGTTTAAAGAGTACCCTTATATATACATGGAAGAAGTTATAGTTGATAGCGTTGTCGAATGCGACTCCGAGGGATTTGAGTTAATGTCTATGGAGATTTTATGTCTGGACAAATTATGGACTAGAGATGTATAGAAAAGACATCGATGAGCTGGTTGAGAAAATTGCCATAATTACCGAAGAGCTGATGGAGTTGCATTCTGTATCATAGCAAAAGATGTGGAGGTGATTTGATCAGGAGAGGAAGAAGTAGCGTAAGCAACAGAGCAATAATCTACCAGGGAAATAAAAGAAAAGCTGAAAGCATGGAAAACTATTGGATTGTATGCTAAGAAGCATCACCTTGAAAAAAGCAATAGTTTAACGTTCCGTTCATATCGTATGAATAGTTATTTATTTAACAATGGTGTTGTGTCTCATTTTAACGATAATGTTGTGTCCCAACTTTTGAAGTGCAATTTTATAAATGTAAAAAATACATGCTTTATAAATAATAATAATTTTTTTTACTATCAATATGTTTTTTTTTTTCAGAATGGAGCGTGTTATCCTATTTTAGATTTATTCCAGTGGAAACATTATTTCGTTTCACAAGTGTATTGCATTACGAATAAGAATCTGGAGCGAATTTTATTTGTTAAGTTCCACTGTGCTTGTATTTTAAAGGAACATTAATAACTACAAAAACAAAAATGTTATAAATATTGTATTCTCAAAATATTCGCAATCCATAATCATTCTCATAATAATGAATAATTTTGAAATTATAATATAACTTTAAATGAAGAAGTGAAAAATTCAAGACCGGCAATCAAACTAGGGATGACGAATATTTTACGAGCGGTTATTACGTAACCAATATCAAGTCACAAACACCAGTGATCAATACTTTTCAAATAGGGGTGTGATTCAAATTCTTGATACGATCTTACTGGTGATATTTCGATTACAGGTTTTGGATCATGATAGAAAGTAACAATCGATACGATATCACTGAAATTTACCGGAACGGTGACTTCACTGGAAAGTAACAATCGATACGATCTGTCCAATGGCCCCTCTCGAACAAAACAGAATAGGAGAAATCTGTGAATGGATTGAAAAGTGAACGGACCGGTTATTGGAATTTTCGTATCATTGAATTGCATATCACTGAAATTTATCGGAGCTGTGACTTCACTGGTAAGTGTGAAGTCGCCGCTCCACTTCATGAGAGTAACCTTGACTTTCCGATATTCGCATTTGATGATACATTATTCCATACAAACCTTTTTTATTGCTTATGACTTAACTTTGCTGTTGCTGGTGCCATCTATTAGTTAAATATAGAACTAAAGTAAACAATTTAAAGAAATGACATATATTTCATTCAAATTTTTCAGAAAATGGTTTATTCCAATAAAGAAATTAAATAAATAGTTTTGAAAAAATCAAATTTAAGAAGTAAGTTGAAATAGATAAATTAATTCAATCACACGTTATTTAAATTATTAAATTAAGTATTAATTACAATTAATAAATTTTATATTTAATATTAAGTAATAATTTTTAATTAATAATATGATTGAAATAACTGATATTTGGAACAAATATTTAAAAAAAACAATAGCAAAATTATTTGTTATTCAAAAAATCGTGGATTATGCATCTCTAAATCAAACTGAGATAACGGCAGTTTTATACTGATGCAATAGTTTAAAATTACATAGATGGCAACACGTTAAATTCATGCGTCATAAGGTCAACAATCAACAAACATGATAGTAGGTGGGGGAGGGAAATGTAAATAAATGTGATTTATTGTAGTGTTTTGTGAGTTTTATATCAAATAATAAACTGTTGATTTTTTCACCGGTGGCTAAAATCGAACATTTGGTTTTACTTTAATCTAGTTCCTTTCAAAATCATAAATTTTCTTCGCCTAAATATTCTGATATTTAAATTTATCTTTAAACTTGAAATATCAGTTCGCCGATAAAAGATAAAGTGAGATAACTCCTTGTCGAAAAATTAAATAGTTTCTATTAAAATTTACTATGGCCGGCAAGGGTAAAATCGCAATTGTTGGATGGTAAGTTACTTTTAAGAATTTAATTTTTGTTTCCATTGAGTAAAAATAATTGTATAGAGAGAATTTTGATTTTTAAAAAATCAAATTGATGTATTATCTGCCCAATATCTATTTTCTGTCACTTATTTTAATGAAAAGGCTTTCATTCATGTTTAGCATTCACGTCCTGTTTTATTATTTTTGAAAATTTTAATTTAAATGCATTTCTTTTGCCGGTGTTCACATCATTCTTGAATTATCGTTTGCATTTATGAATTTATTTTTGGAAACAAACGTACTGTATTTCATGAAATATGTTAGAAAAATTCAATTTTAGGATTGGTGTAATTATAATTATATATTCTTTAAATAACGGTTGTTGCCATCTTATTTATGCATAATCGTTTGTATTTTTGAATGTATGCATCTATTTTCGGAAATTTCTGTATCGTATTTCAGGAAATATAAGTTAGAACAGATTCATTTTCATGGGATTGGTGTCATAATTATGTATTCTTTAAAGAAAGCTATTGTAACAGCACATTTTAATGCTTTTATACTGCTATTAAAATAAGCTATTACTCTCATAATGTATTGTTAGATGGTACAAAATTTATTCCTTGTTTATTAAGTAAGAATTTATCTAACATTCTAAATATCATTTTTTTAGTGGTTTGATTGGAAGGAGCTGGTCTATGCTATTTGCAAGTGCAGGCTATAATGTAGTCATTTATGATAAAGATGAAACTGCTTCATTAGATGCACTCACTACTATCCAAGACGAATTGCATAAACTGGAAAGCTCTCAGTTACTTCGAGGGGATCTTTCTGCTGAAGAGCAGTTGAAATTAATATCTAGAGCTGAAGATCTTGAAAGTTGTGTTAAGGATGCTTTCTTTGTGCAGGTTAGTTTCAAAATACAAGATTTTATATATAAATGAATATTTTCTAATACTGTTTTGTAAAAGTTTTAGCTAATTATTAATTTTTTGAAAGAATTAGTAAGGCTACTTATTCTCAGAGACAAAATATTAGGTTTTTTTAAACCCGTTTAACACCCAACACTTCCCTAATGATTTTTCACCTTATCATAAGCCTGCAGATTCATACTCTGGCAAAAGCCTGGAGATTTTTCCTCCCACATCCCTTTTATTCAATAAAGCTATGAGTTAATTATCTTTTTTATTTTATTTTAAAGCTGAGTTTAAATTTGGATTGTAAAGGGAAATAAGGCTATAATTACTTTTGAATTGCATATTTCTTTCTAATTGTTTGATAGAATGATTGTAATTAGTAAAAATAATAATTGAGAAAAATATCTTGCTTTTTAAAAAAAAAATTATATAACTATATTTTTGTAACAAAATAAAAAGGTTTTTATAAATCATGAATAACTACTTCATTTTCTAATTGTAATTTCTTAACATGAATCTCCAAATGTATATGTAAATATGTAATTTAAAATTCAAATTATAAAACTATCTTAAAGGCCTTTGAAAAAGATAGTGAAATAATAAGTGTCTATAGGCTTGTAGAAGACAATATTTTAATTTTGCACTAATTACTCTATTATATGAAATACTTTTTTTTTTCCCTAAATTCTAGCTAGAGGTAGTTCTTTGATTATTGTTATTTATTGAAGTTGGCATTTTATTTCCTTTCATTTTGCCTAGATCAGAAACTGATTTTAGAAGTAAGACGAAATAAAGCTGATGTTATTTAAATTACATATTAAATCAATATTGTAAAACCTTAATTATTCTTCTGAAGAAATGGTTCAAAGTTTTTAATTCTTACCTTCAAATCTTTGTCTTAAAATAGTAAAGATATGAACTTTTTTTTATAAAAATAAACTAGATTTTTTTTTGTGGTATATTTTTTTTCTCTCAATTTAAAGATTTCTAAAATGTTCTAACTTACTCTTTATAGGAATCAGTTCCTGAATGTGAAGAAATGAAGAAAATCATCTTCAACAAGCTAGATAAACTTGCAACTGATGATATGATTTTGAGTAGTTCTACTAGCTGCATAACTCCTTCTACCTTTTCAGAAAATTTAAAACATCGTTCACAAGTACTTGTTGCTCATCCTGTAAGTAAATGTTTAAAATAAAGTTTTTACTTTTCTTGTTTTGTTTTTTATTTTCATTTTATTAAATGAACTGCTGTTCAAATTTTTGTTAACTACTTGAATAAATTTGTGAAAAGAAACATTATTTATATTTTTCAAATAAGTAGGGATCTTTTTTTTTTTTTTTTTAAGTTGTGAAAATATTTTTCTTTTATATGTAGAAAATTATTCTATTCAGAAGAATGAAATAATTGCCTTGATCATTTCAGAAATCTTTACTAAAAGTTACATTTTTACTAAGAGTTAATCTTTACTAAAGAGTTACATTGTAACTGTAGAACTTTTGAAACATTTTTGGCTTAATGTAATGTTTAGAATTATCATTTCTTGCTTATAAAGTTTTTTATAAAATTATGTATTATTTTCATAAATGTGAATATAAAAGATGTAGTATAGATATGTTTCTAGAATTTCTGTATGCAGCTTTGTTCTTTTATTTTCAAAATACATTATATGGTAATTTCCTTATTGTAAAGCTGCTGAAATATTTTTTTTTGTACATAAATTGAGCCGCATACTTTTTTTGCTGTATGGAGAAAATCATGGATGGCAAGATTTTATGATGCCTTGATATATTTTATAATTGGTAAATTGATTTCGTATTTTTCCATTTATAATTACAGTGGCTCCCAAAAGTGTTAGTACACTAAAGAAATTTGCAGAAATTGTGTTCTATACTTCTTAATAAAGCATTTTATTAGTTGATTTTTTTTAATTAGCATCTTTAAATAGTTCTTAATAAAACTGAACAAATATTTTTATAAAAAAACAAGTAGTATTGTTCTAAAAAATAAATAAATAAAAAATGTCACAAAATTAGAACACAAAAGTCTTCGTACATCCAAACATTATTTTTTTTAATTCATCATAAAAATATCTTTTGCTGCTTATTTTTCTTATAATTGAAAAATACACTAAAATCGTTTGATTTCAGTATTTAATATCACAATTATTTATTCTATTTACTTTATTCTTAAATATGGCGCGCATTCGTAAAGAAATGAGTTTAGACGTACGAAAATTAATTATATTTCATTTTAAAGCTGGAAAATCAATAAGAGGCATTGCAACTATAACTAATCTACCTGCATTCAACGGTGCAAAGCATAATAAAATGTTACAGAGAGGGAAAAAGGATTGCAAACAAGCCTCGTAATGGTCGCCCTCAAATTCTGTCAGCTAGAAGTCAAGAAATATTGTGAGTAAATTTCTAAAAAATCCACGTCTGAGTGCAATAAAGTTTACTTCACAATATAATGAATCAAATGGAACTTCTATTTCCTGTGAAACTACTCGTAGGATTCTTCAGAATGCTGGTATGCATGGCCGCTCTGCACGAAGAAAATTCTTTGTAAGTCAGAAGAACAGAATTGCTAGGCTTAAATTTGCCAAATCTATGATAAACCAGCCAGAGAGCTATTGGAATCGTGTCTTATTTGCAGATGAAAGTAAGTTTAACATCTTTGGATCGGATGGGAGAATCATTATATGGAGAAAAAATAACGAAGAACTTAATCCCAAGAATTTAGTTGGAACAGTAAAACATGGCGGTGGAGGTGTCATGGTTTGGGGGTGTATGTCAGCGGCTGGAGTAGGCAATTTAGTATTCATTGATGGTATAATGGATCATAGAGTTTATATAAATATTCTCAATAATAATTTAAAAGTGTCAGCACAAAAATTGGGCATTTTAAACAACTTTGTGTATTACCAAGACAACGATCCTAAGCACACGGCCATGAATGTTCGTCTTTTTT
>JAPMOR010048019.1:203651-234137 GCA_026543865.1 Argiope aurantia | reverse complement strand
AAAAAAGACGAACATTCATGGCCGTGTGCTTAGGATCGTTGTCTTGGCAATACACAAAGTTGTTTAAAATGCCCAATCTTTGTGCTGACACTTTTAAATTATTATTGAGAATATTTATATAAAATCTATGATCCATTATACCATCAATGAATACTAAATTGCCTACTCCAGCCGCTGACATACACCCCCAAACCATGACACCTCCACCGCCATGTTTTACTGTTCCAACTAAATTCTTGGGATTAAGTTCTTCGTTATTTTTTCTCCATATAATGATTCTCCCATCCGATCCAAAGATGTTAAACTTACTTTCATCTGCAAATAAGACACGATTCCAATAGCTCTCTGGCTGGTTTATCATAGATTTGGCAAATTTAAGCCTAGCAATTCTGTTCTTCTGACTTACAAAGAATTTTCTTTGTGCAGAGCGGCCATGTATACCAGCATTCCGAAGAATTCTACGAATAGTTTCACAGGAAAAAAAAGTTACATTTGATTCATTATATTGTGAAGTAAACTTTATTGCACTCAGACGTGGATTTTTTAGAAATTTACTCACAATATTTCATTGACTTCTAGCTGACAGAATTTGAGGGCGACCATTACGAGGCTTGTTTACAATCCTTTTTCCCTCTCTGTAACGTTTTATTATGCTTTGTACCGTTGAATGAGGTAGATTAGTTATAGTTGCAATGTCTCTAATTGATTTTCCAGCTTTAAAATGAAATATAATTAATTTTCGTACGTCTAAGCTCGTTTCTTTACGAATGCAAGTCATAAATAAGAATAAAGTAAATAGAATAAATAATTGTGATATTAAATACTGAAATCAAACGATTTTAGTGTATTTTTCAATTAGAAGAAAAATAAGCCGCAAAAGATATTTTTATGATGAATTTAAATAAATAATGTCTGGATGTACGAAGACTTTTGTGTTCTAATTTTGTGACATTTTTTATTTATTTATTTTTTAGAACAATACTACTTGATTTTTTATGAAACTATTTGTTCAGTTTTATTAAGAACTATTTAAAGATGCTAATTAGAAAAAACCAACTAATAAAATGCTTTATTAAGAAGTATAGAACACAATTTCTGCAAATTTCTTTAGTGTACGAACACTTTTGGGAGCCACTGTATATATTGTGCCATACTTGTGGCACAAAAAATGTCATTTTTCCCCCCCTTAATTTCTCAAACAAAAAAAAAAAAAAAACAAAAAAACCTTAGTGTTTAAGTTAGTTAACTTAGTTAAACTATGGCTTTTAAGTTTATGTTTAATCTTTAATGTGTTGTTAAGAAAGAATACACCAATTGGTTCGACAAATGGAAAATAAGAATACAACAGGATGAATTTGATGCTCAAAAGAGATATTTCGAACATGGTAAAAGCTGCTGCAAAAACACTTGCAGCGAAGCCTTTTCAGTATGTTACACATTCGACCATCATTTTCATTAATATGTCGTTTTGGAACAATCTTTTGAAAGACTTTATTAGAGAAATTTTAATGTGTTCTGCTGAATTGTAATTAATTGCGATGTGTAATGAAGTTAGTCGATCTCATAAAATCTAGTATGATGAGATTTTAACTTGAAGTTGTAAGTTTTCAGTGATAATGATTTCTTTCACGGTGTAATTTTTAAATGTGCCCATCATTTGAAAAATATTATTTATTGAACCAATTTCGCCAAATTTTAGTTTTTACCAAGGGGGGAAAAACATCTAGTCGTGGAACTTAAAATTTTAAAGAAACAAAAAAGACTTTTCAAAACTTTTATTCTTTAGGGTTTAATTTTTATTATTTTATAACGGTTTTTCCTTTTTGTTTCTTTTCTTTTTATAATCTTTAGAATTTTTTCCCAAATCTTTACATACAAAGATTTGTCCTGATTGACAGAGCAATGCACAGCATAAACCATTGGAGTTAAGAGCATGAAATTTGAAAAAGTTACTTTCTGGGCGTTTGAGGCAACTACAGACGGATTTTTCAAACTTTTCAATATAAATTTAATTACAAAAATAAAAATAGAATTTAAACGTGTTTTTGCTATAAAATCATTTTTAGTCATCAATACAGTAGAAAATCAGATCAATACAGTAGAAATCAAGAGCACACTTTTTTTTTACACCGATTTAAAAGTTTTAAAAAGTAGCTTTTCAATTATATCAATTCTGTTTGAATGAATGCATTTTTTTTTTTTTTCCTTTAGTGCAATACTTTTCGAAAAATTAGTTTTGTACATCATTTGTAACAAGGATTTTTATTATAATGAAATTCAAAGCAATATGAATGCTTCTTCGAACTGTTGAATCACGTTATTTTACCTCTATTAACGTCATGATAAAAGAAAAAAAAAACTATTTTTGCTTTAATTTAAAGTTTTTAAAATAGTTCATTGAATAAAATTCTTTGGAAAACCATTATAATTCTGTTTCTAAGTCATTTTTTGGGAATTATACTGATATTTATATTTGCATTTGAATACATTTTAATGCTATTTTATATCTTTAAAAGCTATTTCCATAAATACTAATCTTTGATAAAAAAAATTTTACAAAAAAAACTCTCATAAATTAAAAACGACTGCATAATTTTTGTTCAAATTTGGAATAATAATTTCTCAATATGTTCTGCGGCTCTTGAAATAGAGTATAAGTAACCAATTCATTTAGAAACATTTTATAGTTGTTTTAGTGCTTCTTAATGTGAAAAAAGTTGAAAATTTCGTGTTATTAATCAGTTGAACCTCAATATTTAAAAAAATGGATAAAAATATAGTTTAATTTCGGTTCAGAAACTAATAATATACCTCTTTTTAGGGAAAAAAAACAATTTTTAAGCAAATTTTACCATTTAACATATAATTTGGTTTCATGGATGTTTTTTTTTTTCAATCTTTTTTTTTATGCAGATATTTAAAATATAACTATATTTAAACGTTTCTCAAAAAAAAAATTCCCAACGTAGTCATATACCTTAAACATTTAAAAAATAATAATTTACTAAACTTTAGAAGTAATAAGACATTTTTTTAATAGCCTGAACATTTCTGAACGCCGCTATCCAATTTTATTAAGAAAAAATGATTTATAAAACTTATATAGAACATAGCATTGCTCTGTCATCAATTTTTGGACTACAGCTAAAATTTCTAAATGAAGCGAGTTAGTGCAGCAGGAAATTTACATTTTCTATCCCAGCTATGTCGACTCTTATTTGTTGCTGACTCTTGTCGACTGTTATTTGTTGTCGACATATAAAAATCAAATACAAACTTTTATTTATGATATGCTTCTACATCAATGACGACATTTTCAGAAATGATATATCCGTCAAAATAAGTTGGTACTTTGTTTAAGAAATATTGAAAAATATCAAAGATCTTTATTGTTAATCTTATAAAAGTGGACTTAAATTTTTAGTATTGATAATTTTTTTCATTTTTATTATCCTTTTTTGTTTTTGTCAAAAAAAAACTCCCTTGTTTTACAGTAGAAGACAATAATCAAATATTATGCAAATACAGAAATAAATATTTAAATTTAACGAATGCACATTTAAACTTTATTAAAAAAATTTCAATAAAAATTGTGCATTATTATAAAAGGGTTAGAAAACACGCAGGTTTATGTATGCGTACATGTACAAAGGTGCTTAATATTTTTGGCTAAAGTGTTAAAAGTAATAATTTAATTTTTGCAACACTTTCTCAATACGCACCCTGTGATCATACGCTGCCGATCTGGTAAAAATGTTAGATCAATTACAGAATTATTATTTTGGTAGAAATGCGACATCATTGTGCAGCTTCCTTTTAATGAACTTGCAATATAACAATTTTTATATAGTATAGGACAAATTTGGTAGAAAATTCCCTATAATATGTTTCTGTGATTTACCATTTTTAATGAAAATGGTAAAGACAATGTCCATGATTTGGCTATAAAATAATTTGAAATTCATTCACACGTGTAAACGCCGCATGGTAGAATCTCAATTTCGTAGACTTTGTATGCGTTAAATAGTCAAAGGACAAACAATTTCCAAATAGTATGTAAAAGTATATATATATCTACTATTTGATGGTGTAACTTTCCTATCTATCCTTTTTCAGTATTCCTAAAATCGGAAAATGTGGTGAATTGTGGTACATTTAGCTATCGGGAGTTTGAGAAAAACGGAAATTATAAGGCATGCGATTGCTCATGTTTTTTTAATGAATTCTCACATGTCCTCTGGAACATATCTTTTGTATCTAGATTACAAAAATTCGTTGTAACCAGCCATGAGCATGGTACGAATTAATTTTAATAAGAAAAGAAATGTATGGATGATTATTAACCACGTTAAAAAAATATCAATATGAATTTTTTCAATTAGGCTATAGTACAGATATTTCTGTTAGTACAAATGCAACACAGGTAGGGGAGAGGTAGAGAGTATCCAACGCCAAATCTTGATGATCTTTACGAAAACAAAGTATTATGTATATTTTCCACATTTAAAGCTCAGTATTATGATAGAATCAAAAAACGATAGTATACGCAGGGCACTATGTTATATCACTGATAGATATTGGTACGATAGGGACGGGGATCTTAATTTATCACGGGTACACACAGCGCTATAAAATACTTATGAATGATGATGAATGCATATTATTTAATAAATAAATTATTTAGAATGCTTTCTCGGTGGTGGATGATGTAATTTCGTTTGAATTGTCAAAAGATTTCAAGCTTTATGTCGATTCGAGTAAAAATATTCTATTTGTGCAATGCTCCTAGAAAAATTTTCTTCCATTGTCTCTTGTCAACAAAAAAGTCGATAAAAAATTAATCAAATATTGCTTTTTTATTTTTTAATATTACTAGGCTAATAATTGTTTTATACGAAATTTTGTTATAAAAAGTCTAAGGCGTTAAACACATAGCACAAGTTACATACATGTCATGCAAGTGCACCGAATCCAGCAGTTGAGAAAACGGTTTCGATTTTGAAGAGTTGAAGTGAAAGAAAGTTTATTTACCTTTTAAATAATGTCGGAAAGTTGATTTATATTTGACCAGCTTTATATAATAAAAAAGAATATAAATTAAATCAAAATATGCAGTGCAATTCAATTTTACACCAATTTTTAAAATAATTATATATTTTTTTTATCTGAAATAAATTTATTCGAGGGGTGGTCCGGTGACAAACGTTTATCAGCCGTCGTTTCTAAGATAAGAATTCATTCTTTAGATTAGGTATTTTAAAGTATTGGAACGAAAATGGCAGGCAAGGGTAAAGTTGGGATTGTCGGAAGGTATAGAAATATTAATTTAATTTTGCAAAGAAATCTTTTACATAAATTTAACTTTTGTACGAATTTTATTTTCCAGTAATTAATTCTTTCTCAACTACATTTTAAAATTTTTTACTAGACCTTTCAGATTGGACGTATATTACTTACTTACTAATTTTAAAATGCTGCTTCTAAAATACTCCAAATTTTAAAAAGATTTTATGTTATTGTTAGAACATTTCGGATTCAAGCGTTCATAATAAAAATATAAAAGAGAAAAAAAAATCATTCTTAAATCAGGCATTTTGAATAGTTATAAAATCAAATCAATTTTGCATTTATTTTTTCCGATTTTCTCATTTTAATTAAAAACAACTATTCTTCAAATTAATAGAATTTTATGGTTACACTACTATAAGTAGAATTTATCTTCCGGTTGAAACTAACATTATTCATAGTTTAATTTCTGTTAATTTTTTTTATTTATGATAGTGTTTAATAAATATGACTTAATCGCTCTAATTTGTTATAATTTTATTAGTATTTATTAAATGAAATTAAATAATAACAAGTTTTATAAAATGAAGATGATATTATAAAAATAGTTGATTGTTGAAATTATAAAAACATTATAATTTAATCTTTATTTCTAACTTTACTAAAACATTCAAAACTGTATTTTCCCTTACATTTTTTAGAATAGATTTTATAAAAAGAAGAAAAAGATCAATTGAAATTAAGATCCTCTTAATCCTCAAATCTTTTTTTGAAGCATTTATTTTATAATTATTTTTTTAATTCAATTTGAATCAATGTTTGTGGAATTAAAATTAATAATATTGAAATTATGTATTAAATGTATGTATTAATTATGTATATTAAAATTATTATTAATAATATCATTAATACTTTTAAATAGAAAATTTAGTAGAGATTTTAGATTAGATTTAAAGTTGTGGAAGCTTTTAAATTTTTTTAGTATTGAATATTTATAAATTCCAAATTAGCAATTATTTGCTTTGAGAATACACATTATTAATGAGTATTAATAATAGAGAACTTCATAATGTTTGGCATTTCATGCATAATAATCTAGATGAAAAGACTTTAATATTTGCATTAATAATTGATAGAAATGATGTGTATAAGTTTGGAATAATCTTGTCCATTTTATTGTTATTTACTTTTGTGTTATTTAAAAGTTTAAAATTGTTATTTTGTTAATAAAATCAGATATTAATTACTTTAACTGTCTTACTTTTTTAATGTTAATTAACCTTTTATTAACACACAGTAATTTAACTATTATTTTTAAAACATTCATTGCATTGTGAATTTAGTTTTAGAATTTTCTTTTTTGTTTTTAATATAGAAAAATAATATTAATGCAGTAAAATAGGATATTTAAATCTATATAAAAATCATATTTCTTTTTTTTTCTAATGAAAGTTTGCTTTTATTTGATAAATAATTATAAAATGTGAACTAAACCAAATGTAAAAAGCAACTGAATTATTCATTGACTTATCATTAATTATTGTTTTTTAACGGTTCTTATAGATAAAAAAAAGAGAGGGGAGGCGAAATTGAGGTTGTAATCAATTAAAAAGATCTTGCAAGCTGATTAATTTCACAGCCTGTTTTTAAAATATTTTTTTAAAAAATGTCTTTTTTTTTTTTTTTTTTTTTTTTTTTTTTAGCAGTAGAGTAACTATATGTGTAAATATTTTGTATAATCTTGATATTTCATTTTGAATATTGAATAGTATATAATTGTGCAAGAGTCAAATTTATGAAGGACTCTTCTTTGTAATTACTATTTTAACTATACATTAGTATATGCATGACAGTAATATTTGTTTCTAACTTATATTTATAAAAGAAAAAAATGTTTATCAATTAAAAAAAAGTTCTTGCTTTTTTTTGTTATTATTATTAGTGGCTTCATTGGTCGAGGATGGGCTATGCTCTTTGCAAGTGTTGGATATGAAGTGAAGCTTTTTGATGTAGAATCATCCAAAATAGATGATGCCCTTGCTGATATTAAACTACAATTGAATAAATTGGAGGAATCTGGCTATTTGAGAGGGACTCTATCTGCTACTGAACAGTTTAATCTGATATCTAAATGTGAAACTTTAAAAGAATGTGTTGAAGGTTCCATTCATGTCCAGGTAAGCATTATTTTATCAGTGTTTAATTCTGGACATATTTCTTCTAAAGATTTTAATTTGATCTTTTTAAAAAAATTATCAGTTTTACTTAAGACTATTTAGAAAAGGATAATATTCTTTATTTAAAGCCTCAGTAATGTATTTATAGAAATATTAAATTGAAATTAAATTAGTATCTTTTATATTATTTTTTTCTTTATCTATTTTACTTTTAGTGTGTATGTGTGCAGTAACTTCATTTATATCTACTCCTTCTTTTTTAAAGCAAAAAGATGTAAAAAATATCTTTTATTTAACAGATAAAAATTAGACTATTTCTTTAATACGTAAAGATTAAAAGTTGTTAAACGAATGCCATGCCCATTTCTTCAAAGGATGTTTTACACACACACCTATATATATATATGAAAACTCATACTAAGAAGATGCTCTTTATATATCAGAATAAACAAAGTAAAATTTGATCCTTTTTTGTATTAAATATATATTACTTTTAGATTTCAGAATAATTACACTTTTTGGAAAGTAGTACAAAAGATGTTGGGTCATTTCAAACCTACAAAAGTTATAGGAACAGTTTATTTCAAAGCGATGTAAGCAAAATGCTTAGCAAGATTTGTTCCATCTAGTATGTGATTTTATGAGGAGGCAGCTGTTTAGAATACAGTTTAAAAATTAATCAGTTTCATTAAAAAGCCTTACATGGAAGCTTTTTCCTTATACATTATATATTTCTATAGAAAAATCAAAACAATCTGAATTATACTTTATTTTTTTCTATGAATTCGTTATAAATCCAACCATGATTGTTACATTGCTTCCTTGAACTAGAGTCCATAGAGCTTTGTAGTTACATATCACTATATTAATAATATTTCTCATCATATATCTTAAGACATTTGGTTGATATTTATATAAAATAAATGTAAAGTGAAAATTATTTATTTTTATATTTCAAAATGATATACACATCTATTACTTTTTATTTCTTTTATTGTAATTGTCATTCGACAATTTAATTTTAAAATAGTAAATTTCATTTCTTTCTATATACATTGTTAGGGAACAGGTAACCTCTTAATATATATATATATATTGCAGTTAGCTAGCTTATTTGTTAAATGAAATGCATATTTATAAATATATATGCAATTCATTTTATTTAAAATTTGTGTAGTTTTTTTTTTTTTTTTTTGATAAAATATGATTACATCTCACTCAACATCCCATTTTGTTTTTCAATTTCCATCATAGAATATTATAACATTTTATTTCTAAATTTTAATTGTGTTATTCTTATATAGGAATGTGTTTTTGAAAATGTTGATTTGAAAAAGAAAGTATTCAAGGATATGGATGCTTTTGCTTCACATGATGTAGTTTTGTGTAGTTCTACCAGTTGTTTTCCAGCTTCTTCCTTTTCTGAAGACCTTGTTCATAGGTCACAAGTGATTGTAGGACATCCAGTATGTTGTTTTCTTTATTAATTTAATTTATTTTCATTTGGAATCATATAAAGTTCTTTTATGAAGTTTTATTATTATATATAATTTAGAGTAAACAAAATTACAATAGATGTAGTTTAGAAACAGATGACATGAGGAATTTACATATCTAAATTGAATCAAAAGGATAAGTTATTGTTCTTATTATGTGAGATTTAAGTATTATATGCCAGCTTACAAAATCGAAACATTTGTTGTTTAATACCAACACTTTTTATAGGTGTGTTTTGAGTTAAAAGGCAAAAAACGAAGAATGAAATCTTAATAGATTATTAATTACTTTATCATAAAATTTTCTATAAATGTTTGTTAATTAGAATACAGTTTTTCAGTTTTCCTGTTGTATTTCCAAAAATAATATTATTAATGTTTGTGAAAAGTTTTTATAATAATACCATTCAGAAATGAAATATATTTTTGTCTAAGTTAATTAATCTTGCTTGAATTGGTTAGCTTATCTTTTATGGGCAGTACAGATTCTATATACCAGCAAATTTTTCCTTCTGTTCAAGAGCTGATATGATCTTCTTGCGAGAAGTTGGATTTTTGGATTTTTTTCTTCCATAAACTATTGTGGTGGAGAACTGATCATCCTCTGCATTGATTTATAGTCTTATTCTATTGTAATGTGAAATGCCTGATGGCTAGATTTATATCTGATGGAAAATAACAATTATGGATAACCTTGTAGGCATTCAGAATGGAGATATATTTTATTATTCATTCATATCAAAAAGCTCAAATTTCTTTGCTGCTTCAATGCCGCATACCCAATTTTAAAAACTGTTTGAGATTTTTGTCCATTGTGTAAAGGTTAAAAGAATTTCTGATATTTTATATTAAGTTGCTGGTATCATGAAACTATAAAGTTTTGCTACTATTTGTTGAATCTGCACAAACATAAATGTAATGAAGAATTCTGATTAAGAAATTTCTGTTATTAAAATTTTTTCATGCAGACAAAAATTGCTACTATTTTGCTTGCTGTTTTATTCTTTTATAATTTAAACAAAAAAAAATCCTTACAAAATAAACCTTTAGTCAATACTTAAATAGCATTAAAAAATATTTGTACCATTTTAAATGTAGTTGAAATCTAGAATACTTATTTAAATAAATATATTGGAAGAATGCAACATTACAGTCGAAAAGTTATCATATATATAAAGTTAATAAAAACCTGTTGACCTTCTGTTCTCCCTTCATTGTAAAGAATGAACTAAAAGATCATTCCTTACTATAAAAAAAACTAAATGTATTAAATTGGGATGAATTAAGCAGTTTATTCTACTGTAATTGTTATTGTAAGTGAAGGTTGTTTTTTCTTTTTATCAGGCTGTATTTGGTTTTATTATGAAATTTTTTCTGCTATTAATTTTTCTTTTGGGAATGTCTTTTTCTTAATATTATATATATCTAGGTAAATCCTCCTTACTATGTTCCTCTTGTGGAAATAGTGCCTGCCCCCTGGACTGATCCTGATGTGGTGACAAGAACAAAGAACTTGATGATTGACATCGGACAAAAACCTGTAGTATTGAACAAAGAAGTTCCTGGTTTTGCTCTTAATCGTGTGCAGTATGCATTGTTGAATGAATGTTGGCGAATGTACCGGGTAAATACAGAATTCTAAATAAAAAAATTACTATAACCTTAGTCATTTGTAACTGACATTGGCTATGCATATAAAGCTAGCAGCATATTTAAGAATAGCATATTTTTTTAAGCCACGTAAAAATCTGCTTCATACTTTAAAATATCATTTTAAAAGTAGAACTTCATTTCACAGAAAATAGTTTGCTGCTGTTTAAATTCAGTTCAAATATATCAATTACTTTGAGTTGTATATGAATTATCTATTGATTGGATGTAATTTTTCATATTATTTGCCTTATTGCCAACTTAAATTATTACTAGCAATATTTGTATAGTTTAAAAGAAAAGAGAAAGAAAGCTCTAAATTCTGTAAATATTTTCTATTTAAATATATGAATTACTGTCAGATTTGTATGGATTATATTCACCATTATGGCATATATTCTAGGGTATGTATCCAAACACTAAAATATTATAAATCATTCAATAAAATTGTTTGGATTGCAGCACTTATATGTGTCATGTAAAAAAGATAAAAGATGAACATATAATTATAGTAGTAATATTGATGTATATTATTTAAAATAATTTTTATTTTTCTCTATAAATTTCTTGAGTGTCTTTTTTTTAAATTTTATTATTTCATTTGCTAAAAAGATCATAGATTTAAATATATTAATTTTATTAACAATAATATAAAACTCTTAATAATTAGAACCACATTTTCTATTCAGATAAATTATATTTAGTGCTGAAGAGCGTGATTGAAAAATAGCAGTTAATTAAAAAATGTTACTTGTTACATTACAAAATAAATAAATTTAAATATAATTAACTATTTATTATATAATGTAATATTAATTATTCATTTAACTGGTTATGTCTGGTTCTATTTGGCTGATTATGTAAAATAATTTTTAATGCCATATTTATTTAAAGTTAATTATTTTTTTATATTCAATAATATTTATTAAATGCATTTTTTTGTAACCAAGGTAATCATATAATTATGATGAATTTTTCAAGAATTTTACTATTTTAATCATTTTTTCCCGTGAGATGCATATTAAATATATATATAAATAATTTATATTTTTCATGAAGTTACTAGAATAAACTAAGGTCCATTAACCATTTGAATAAATAAAAAATATGAAACTAAATTGATCAGTTATTGAAAGAGAGACCTCATAGTGTGCATTATGTGTATAAAAAAAATTATCATTACTAATCTGCTACAAAAAAGTTTTGCAACCCTTTGCATGATATATTTTTATGACCATTGCATTATTTGAGTAATTTATATGTAAATAATAAAAAATTTAATAAAATAAGATTGACCCCACATCTTTTTTTTTATTTATTCTTAGGATGGTATAATGTCTCTGGAAGACATAGATACTGCTATGCATGAGGGGCTTGGCCTTCGTTATGCTTTTATAGGACCTCTAGAAACATGTCATCTCAACGCTGATGGTAGATAACTAATTATTGATTCTTATATAATTGAAATGCAATTATAAATCTTTTGTATTTCAAACTCATGATTTAATAAATATCATAGAAAATTAGTACTAAATTTAATATTGAAAATAATATTTAAACATAAGTAAAATTAATTTGATATGAAACATATGAGACAAATTTCATTTGCTGTTTACATTTCTCTCTCTCTCTCTCTCTGTATATATACTCTCTCTCTCTCTCTCTCTCTCTCTCTGTATATATACAAAATGGTTTGTAAAGGATAAGTTTTAAATTAGCAACATTCTTACAATTAATGTATTTTTTGAAATTAAAAAGAAAGAAAACTTCTAAGCCTCAACATTTTTATCAGTGTTTTGATTATTCTGCACAATCTAGCTTATTTGCTTGTAAATTAAAAGTAGTTTGTACAAAAGTAGTACTAAAAGCAAATTTGTACTTTTTAATTATTTTTTATAAGGCTGATTTGGATTATATAAATGTTTTTAATCAAATGTAATTTTGAAGTTAATAGTTATCTTTTATTAATTAAAAAGACTATTAACATTTACAATGTTATTATACAAAAAAATTATAAATTCCTTTAGATTTGAAAAATTTATATACTTATATTATATGTTAGTATATAATTTACAGGAAGAAAAATTTTAATATTTTAATTCATTTTCTTCTAGTTATCTTTTCTGTGTTAATAAATATTATTACTGCCTTTTTATCTGTATAGTTTAAAATTAATTACAACTTTCAAGTAGATAAATGCATGATTATTGGAGAAGTTATACCTTCTGAAACTTATTAGAAAATGATTTCCATTTTTCTCATAAAGATAGTTGTATTTTTCTGCTTTATTTGAATTGTAATTTGGTTGATTTGAAATATGATAAGTATTGAAGGCCTTTGTATGCCTTGGACAGTTCTTAAGAATCCTGTATTTAAATGCTAATATCAAAATATTGTGACAAATTAATTCTTTATGTTTAAAAAACTTAAAGTAGAAAACTTTATTGAAAATTATAATATCTGAATTTTCAAAATACAAATATTAAATTAAACTCATATATTTTATTTGAATTTTTTCATGAATATTTGCTAAGACATTGCTTTGTATTAATGTGTTTTAAAAATAAAATTACTAAAAATTTAGCATACTAAAAATTATCTTTTACATAACAGTAAAATAAATAATTATTTTGCAAATTAAATCTACTTTTGTATATAAAGTAATAAACTGTGCTGGAAAAAGCAGATGTATAAATTATAAAAAGAATGACCATTTTTTATCAACTAATTATCTTGGGAAATTCATATATGCCCAATTTGAAAACAATAAATTTATTTAAAAATTGAATTAGAAATTCTATTTAGATTATCATTTGAATCACAGTGGATTATTTGATTTGGCATATAACATCACAATCATTTATTTCTTTTGAGTTAATTTTAAAAAAGGTTTTGTGTTTCCTTTATTGCTAATTAAATAAAATACGTGATAAAAATCCTGAATGAATATGAAAATAGATGTGTGAACTAATGGTTTTAAGACCATTAGTTCACTCATCTATTAAAACTTTTTTAGGCCCCTAAATTTAATTTGTAATTTTTGCTTATTAAACTGTCTAATATACTAAAAAAGTCTATTAAAAATATTGTACAAAAATTTTTTATAGACAAATGCTATCAGATTATTAAAAAGGCAAAGAAAATGCACAATTTTGATGTACTTTAAAGGCTTTGGCATTTTTGTCTTCTCCTGTATTTTTCAAAGCAATTGAATTTTGTGCATTCAGATAATTTACAATATCTATACACTTGAATTTACTGAAATTAAAATTAAGTTTTTTTAAAAAAAATTGCAGTACATTATCCTGACAGCATTCCTAATTATTTAATTCATTCATTATCATTTTCATTTTTTAAATTACATTATTTTATAATTCTACAAAAGTATACTGCTTTATAATTTTAAGTATATATATTCCATGATTAATTTATATGAATTGTGTTTTAAAAGATTTATCAAGTATTTTTTTAAATTTATTTTTACTGTCTAATTTAAAATTACCTCCATATTAGATTTTGTGTGTGTGCAGGAGTTACAAAATTATTTGTATTGAAAGTAACATATAATTAAAAAAATCTATTTCAGTTTGATAGTATTTGTTATTTATATCTTGAAAAATAATATTTTGATTTTGGAAATAAAAAAAAGAAGAAAGAAAAGGAAGAATTGAGATTTTAAGATTAGTATTGTTTAAGAGTCTTTTAAGGACTTAAAACTTGTTTTATATATACTTATTTTGCATGTTATATGTCAGACTTCAAGTTTATCTATCATATACATGCACTATTATTTTATAGCTTAATTTTTTGTTAGAATTTTCACCAGTTTGTAAAAGATATTGTGACAATAATACAAGCTTATTATTAAAATTTTTTTATTATTTTGTTAATCATTAATTTTAAAAATTTTTTAACACAGGAATGTTAGATTATTGCAATCGCTATGGGCAAGGTATATATAAGGTTTCCGAAACATTTGGCCCTAACCCAAGAATGGAAGGTAAACTGGCTGAGAAAGTACATGAAGAAATCTGCAAAATTTCACCACTAGAAAAACTTGCTGAACGTCGTCAGTGGAGAGATGCTCGTTTGACTGCACTTGCTCATATGAAGAGAATTTTGAATGAACAAGATAAATCTCAGTAAATGGCAGCACTGATTGGCATTTTTTTTTTTTACAGATTGTTTAATTGTTGTATTTTGATACTCATGAAAGATTTTGATGAATAAATATTTTTGTATGGTTTGCAGGATTATTTTTAATTTTGTTTTTCTTTATTAAAATTTAAACATTTTGTTTCTTATTAGGTATTTTTAGTAGAAATTATTAAAATTTTCAAAGTATTATTGAAACAAAATTTATCATTTGTGAATTATACATAAAATTTTAATGTTTTGTTAAAACTGGAATAGCTATTAGAATATATGAAGGAATAGCCAGTAAAATATATTTTATAATATGTTTATGAAATAAAGGTGGACTTCAGTTCATGGAAATACAGTATTTATTATTGTCATTATATCTCTTTCCAAAATAATTTTCAAAAATAATTATTGATCATTTATATTATTATTCATGTATTAATCGCATTTTGATTCATGTTTCTATCTTTTATAAATAACATCTCTTTTGCACTAAAGAAAACTGAACTATTTTATAACACATTGTAATTAATTTTATACATGAATCATTTTTCCAAATGAAAACTATTATAAGATAGATAATCAAATATGGAATGTATTTGTCAGCTTGTTTTCAAAAAAATAACATGTTAAAAATCAATTAGTATCAGTGCTTTGTGTTCTAGTGATTATTTGATTTTTGTTTAAAATAACTCCTCCACAAAAAAAGCTTTTTCCAGATTCCACACTTGTGTTTTTAATAGTTGTTAAAGTATCATACATTATATGAATATATTTTCCTGTTAAAAATACTTTTTATCCGCACCATTACCATTTTATAAATATTTTTTTAAATTTATATTACTTTTTTTCTTTAAGAAATTAATTATCTTCATTAAAAATAAAGATGTGTGTGTTTCTAATTACTGTATTATAATATGAAACTTGACTCCATTATAGTACAATGAATAGCAGAAGAGACTGTTAAATTAGTATAGATATGTTAATTTAACAGTCTCTTATATATACATCAGATATATTGTTGATAATTTATCTAATAAGTTGTTGATGAGATCTTGAATATGAAATTATTTATAAGAGATTTAATTGAAACTAAACACAGATAACATTCTTTGCAAACTATCTGATCACTAGAGGCAGCTAATATGTATCTGTGATGAAAGATAGTATCAAACCTTCAATCTTTCTTTCTCAAGGCCTTGATTGCCTTTAACCTCCAATATCCTATACATTTTATTAAATTCAGATTAATGTTCTCAGTTTTTTTTAATAATTATATTCAATTAATTGTTATTTTTGACTGTTACTATTATTGACTTCTCTTAACCTTTTCCGGTAAAATGATGAGGATAGCTCGTCATTGATTTTTCATGCCATACAACACAATGACGAAGTAACTTTTGAATATGACTAAAGTAACTTTTGAATATGATAGTAAATTTGGTTTAAAATTTCTAGTGTTTTGAATCCGGTAACACTTTTATTACTCATGCTGATATAGATCACTATTACATATTTTTTATTGTATTTGTAGTACTAGTCACAGAGAAATTATTCTTAGTCAGTAAGATTTCATTCTTATAAACATTTAGTGTGAACATCGGTGCAATCAATGTATAATTTCTACTAAAGGGAAAATGCCTAAAATAAGCACCATAATGGATAAGAATAGTACATACATAAGATGAAAGTGATTGGAGGCATTCTGAAAATTTAGAAGAAATAAGCATACATCACATAATGAAATTAACGGTAGTGAAATATTACCAAGAAAACAAAAATGAGCTAGAGCGATTAACAAGAGATTCCAGTGATACTCTGGAGTCATAGACACATTATCGGAAGAATAGATTTGAAAGGATATAGATAATGTGCCTAAAATAAAATAATTTATGAAAGTGCTTGTCGTAAACACTCTGATTTTGCAAAAATTAGATGCTTATCTGAAATCATTAAATGATTTTGAGGAATATGAATTAATTTACTGAATTTGAACTTAAAAACTGTAATTATATCTAAATCAATAATATAATTTTAATTAATGTGTAAGAATTATAAAAGGAAAAAGTTTTTTTTAAATAAAAATTAAATGATTATTTCAATAAAATTTTTTCATTATTAAATCTTACCAGAAAGAGTTAAGAAATATTTTCAAGTAAAAAAAAAATATCTTTTTAGTAATTTCGAAGTTTTGAGTTTTTATATTTATTTTATTGCTATTCTTTTAACGTAATTACTCATTTGATAAACTAAGAAGTTTGGAAAAGATTTAATTTTCAAATACTTTAGTGGAGGTAGATTGTATATATACTATAGTATTCAACCGAACACTGTAGATCCAAAGAAAAAAGCTGGAGCTAATTTCATTTAGTACAGGCCTTGAAACAAATTTTGTGCAACGAAGTGATAATTTATTTCATTTTGCTATTTATTACATTACACAATTTGATATAAGGATTTAGGGAATGCATGAAATTTATAAATAATTAAAGTATTTTTATAAAATTGACATTTTAATCGCCAAAATAATCATTAATGATTGTTTTTGTGATTAAAAAACCAAAAATAAATCAATGATTACAAAACAAAAATGATTTCTTCATCAATATATATAAAGAGTATTTTTTTTCTATGCCTTTTATATAAATCTGAAATTTTTGTTCAATCTTGATGAAATTTGGCACATATGCTCTTTAAAACAAGAAAAAGTCCTGTACTAACCTTTCAAAATCAAATAGTTAATTAAAAATTATACAAGCTTTATTAATTTTTTAGCTATATCTTCTGAAATTATTCTCACAAAAGCCATTATTATGCCATTAGACCAGCCAATAAAAAAAAATCCCAAAAATTACTTTTTAAATCTTATTAATATAATTTAATCTTATTATCATAATATAATCTTATTAATATAATATGGCTTATCTTTGGGCATTAACTTTGATGTAGAATTTTTGTTTCTCCTTTAATTTTATAATTTATACATTTTTTAAAAATTTTATTTTAAGTTGCATGTGCAGTGATTTGTAGTGGAATTATTCTATTTCTTTCAGATTTCTCAATATTGTCAAATAATTAAGTGAAATCTCACCAATGCTTACATTCCATATTAATAGTTTAATTGTAGTCAGTAAAACTAATACTCTGGTCAACAAGGTAATTTCTAAAGACAACTAATAAACTTATTAAATATAACTTGCTATATAAGTTATTATATGCTTCTTACTCCATTTTCTTATATATTTTAGAACAAGTATGTTGATAATAGTTTTTTTTTTTTTTTTTTGTCTTATTTGAATTTGATATGTAAAATATCTAAAGAAGTAAATCCTTTTTGACTTAATGCTGAAACTCAAGTAATTATATTATTATTTTTAACTTTGTGAGAAAGTGTTTTTCAGCAGATGGAACCGTAATATTTACGCCCAAAATAATTTTCAAAGTAGTAGTAAAATTTAGATTCAATCCAAATAAATTATTTTTAAATAAAGTTTGTAATATTGACGTCCTAAAAAAGCAAAGTACGATAAACTTTAATTTGTTGATATAAATCAATGAAAACAATATTGTATTGGAAAATCGCATTTGACTCTTGGAAACATTTGAGAAAATCTTCTTAAGTCAGTTTTTTGAATATTATCTGAATCATATTTTTTCTTATTAGAAATACTAGCCTTTTTTATTTGACTAGAACTATGCAATTTACCTTACAGCAGTAGACGTAAAATGTCTAAAAATCGCATAATAATATTAATTTTTTTTTAATATTCGGATTAAAACAAAATAAAAATCAATAAAAGCATTATTTTTTTTTTCGGAAAATCAATCAGTAGCGCGAGGCACTCAGATATATGGAACCTTGTGTGCTTGAACCATCCACTACTCTTCAGGAAAAGATTTGTTCAGTTTTGTCAGGAACGTAATGTCAATATTTTTAATTAATAAAATAAAAGTTTTGAAATTTTATTTTATTATGTAAAATAAAATTTCAAAATGTAAGTAAAGTAATAAATGAAGATCTTGAATTTTCGATATCCTTGTATAACATCGTGAGCTTTATACTTATATCTTGATCTAATTGCTTATAATGGATGCGTGAGTATTATTACGTTTTATGATTTTTTTAGCTATCTCTCATAATATTTTGCTTTAATAGTGACATAAATGTTTTGATTAGCCTCCTCCATAACTGACATTAGGTCATTGTTTAGTTTAGTTATATTAACTTCGCGTTTTAAAACAACGCTAGAGCTAGGCTATTTTGGGACGGACCTCGTAATTTTGAACCGCGGTTGGTTCAGAAAGATTTAATGTGTACCATACCAACTTACATGACGGTTTTTCGGTAGGAATCGGGTCTTGAACCTTCAACCCTCCGGTTCTGAAGCCGAGGCCTTACCACCAGGCCACCGCGACCTTCGTTATGCTTCTTCGGCCGCGGACTTCATGGACAGAAAAAAACGGATTAAGCTTAGGCAAATACGAAAGTAATAAAAGTTTCACTCTACCCCTTGTAGTAAATGTTAATATAAACTGAAATAAAAAAAATAATTAACTCTGAGCCACTGTCATGAGAATTGCTTCATTATCTTGCGTATTATTAAACTTTTTTTCAGAATCGAAATATTTTATTGTCAAATTTGCAAAGGATGTTGATTTATAAGTCATTGTTGTAAGAAGAATATACAAGAAGAAATTTTAAGCGAATTTGATGGCAAGAAAAGAGTTTTAAGAAAAATATTCTGAAATGTAAGCGATTTTTGATTCTAAATTGAATAAATTCGAATACGCATCCTTTGTTAATAAAAAAAAAATCACGAAATTAAAATTTCTTTGAAAATATTGGGGGGAGGCCCACAAAAGGCCTTAGGCAGTTGTCTATTTATTAATCTGTTCCTGATAATCGGATAGACATTGTGGATTTTTGAATGAAAGGCTCAAATTTTGATTTAGATCTTTAATTTTGATATCAAGATCGTATACCAATTTTCATTTATCACGTTTATATGCGCATGGACAGGTAAATAAAATAAAAACCTACTCTTTGATGGATTTATTTCAAATTATATGCAGCTCTATAATTTGATGTTATAGTCAAGTTCTAAAATTCATCCATCTTACTTGTTGCGTTTTTGAGTTAGTGTTTTCACGTAAGTACGGATAGGTGTGATCAATAAACTGTCAACTATTTGATTGATTTCGTGTAACATTGGAAAGAATTTCGATGTGACAGGAAAATACCAAATTTCATCCGTCCAGCTCGTTGTGGCTTTTTTTTTAATTATGTTTAATAAAAGACATATTCCACAATTTCGAAGTCTGTGAGGTTTGGAGATCCGTCAAAATCTCGAGTTTGAATTAGAGCACTATTTATTTCTATTCTTTTTATAAAAAGAAATTGAAATAACGGAAAAATTTTCTGTTTCAAAAATTAAGTATGTAAGACATAGAAATATCACTTTCTCGCATTGTAAAATATTCCGGAACTGATCTCAAAACCGAAAGCGGACCTCAGAGGACGCAGAGTACAAATATGTATGTTTTAAGACCATCCAATTCAATACCTGCATAACATAAAATCCAGATCCGATATCTGTGCTAACCGTTGCACAGCTCTGTTCAAAATCTCTTTTTCAAGAACAAAGTACGATCCGTGCTACTTGCCCGTGCGGCAGTAGCCTTCATTTTGAGGTCAGTCCATGGCTAAATCAATAACAAAAGCCCTCTCGCCTAGGCCCTATATTCCGGGTGGCTCTAGTTACCCAGTTAAGAGTGAGAGGCCCCTCAACGGCCTTCTATTCGAAAAGGAGAAAATGCAACAAAAGGGCGCAGTATGTAGGTGACAGAGCGCAGTCTGGCGTCGAATGGGGTCAGCTGGGGTCGAACTCGGGCCAAAAACACGGAAAAAGAGCCTTCAGATTCGCTCTCAACCCCAATTCCGCATATCCTTTGAGCCCCAAAAAATTTTCGACAGTTCCTGATTCTCAATGGATATCTCATGTTTTCGGATTTTGGGGGCGACCTCGCTTGAAAAAATTCAGTTCGAGGAGTTCGCGATAACCTATTGCGATATAAACGACATGCATTGTTGTCCCAAATGTTAATGAACTGTGCGACTTCCTTGTTGTTATTTACTGTGTGCGTTAGTGTGTTAATGTGAGGGTAAAAATAGACACCAGAAGGAATATGAGATCGAATTTTTATGTCGGTGTCAGTAATCTAATTTTTTTATGCAGTGAAATTTCTTAATTGGAACATGACGGCACCACAATAAAAAAATCGGTTTCTCAAAAGTACGAATTTAGAAAAACTGGGTTTAAAAATGAGTACAGCAAGGAAAAAATGACAAATCTAAACTATAAGCTAAGGATTTTTTAAAATAAGAATAAAAATAGCTAATAATTAAGCAATTTTAATAAATAATGTATAATTATATTAAAAACTTTTAACAATTTTAAAAATAATAAATTTTAATAAATTAGAAGTTAATTTTCAATAACAAGCAAAATTTTAATTCAATTCAATAAAAAAATGAAATTTATTTATTTATTCATTTCAATAAATACTTTTATAGAATTAAAGTCGACGACTGAAAATGTTTATTCGCCTATGATCAATTAATTATTGTTCGCTCATTTTAGTTTTAGCTTAAAATTAAATCAGATAAATTTGAATTTAAATTATATTAACAAGAAATTTAAGAGAGCAGAGAAAAATTCGAATTAAAAATAAATCTGCTATAATATTCATAAACATAAAATGTTCTTAAGCAATATTAAATTTTCTGCATTTAATTGCATAAAATGTCGCATCTTATATCGCACTTGTTTTCAGCCAACAGATTTTAAACTGAGGCTAATGTTTTTAATTCAAGCATTAAATTACAATTTATGAAAGAATATTAATTTCAGTTAAAAATCGACCAATCTTATTTTAAGTATACAAATGTATTAATTTTTTTAAATGAAAATATGCCTAGGAATAATTAATTAATTATTCTAATGATAATTGCAAATATTTCCAAGCTAGAAACAAATATATTTATCAGCAGACGATAATTCTTTTCTTTTAAGTACAAATAGTTCATTTTAAATAGGACAAAATAAACTGAAACAATTATCATAGATTATGCAATTTAAATGAAAATATTTCTGGCATTATAAAATCATTTTAAAATTTCTTACAATTTTCAAAGAAATAGAATAATACAGAAATAATAAATGAAGCTATAAAACAAATATGTTTCAGCTAAAAATAAAATTTATATTATTTTCATTTCTGAATTCTGAATTGTATTTTGTAAGATTTAATATATTTTTCATTGAGGAAGAAATACGTATTTTATATTTCTTAATTGCAGATTGTTTTTACTTAATCAAATTAAATTCAAGGGTATGTTACGGGGAAAAAAATTAAAAACTAATAATAATTAAATTTTTTCCATCCATTAATTCTACAAGATTATTTTTCTAAGTAAATCTATTTACCTAAATGAATTTTGTTTTATAGATTGAACTATGAAAGAAAAATGAAACATGTTTCAGGCTTGTGCTGCCATCTATGAAGTAACCTTCATAATAATAAATATTTAGATTTTTGAAGTAGGTAAATAGAGCAAATCCTGTTTTCCATAACTTTCATTTCCAGTTGTTTCACATTTAATTTCAGAGTCTCACTTTATTTTGAAATATATTATTATCTTTTTAATTAAATTAAGTAACTTCTTTATGTTCGTTTTTTTAATGTTTATATATGTTTTATAAATGTATTTTAAAAATACATGTATTTGTATAATATATTTCGTTTTTTCTAGAAAAGGAAGTTAAAAAAATAAATATTTAAATACAACATTAAAACTTAAATCAAATCAATCTAAAAATTAAAATTAATTTAATTTCCTATCTGAATTTCTTATTGGGAAATAATTATTTCAAGTAGGATTCTCTTTATTTTCAAGAACTATTAAAGATGAATGATGGATACAAAAAAGGGACAAATTTATGTAATGGAATTATGTTATGACCATATCAATAACTCTCTTATCAAATGCCGACATTATTTTGTAGATTAGATACTGCATTATTTTTTTTCAGTCTCCACTATAAAAGTAAAAATAAAATTGAAAGATTAAGGTAAGATGATATACATCTAAAAAAAGCGACAATTATTTCGTATTAATGCTGTAAAAGCTAAGAAATAATACAATTTAATTGTTTCTAATAAAACAAAAGTTATTTTTCGAGAAAAAAATTATCTAGTAATAGTCTGCATTTTTTTTTTCTCTATTCTTTAATCTAATGAGTCAAAATGTTCTTCCTCAAGATGCAAAAGATTTTTCAAAAAGTAGCCTTCTGTTCTAATATTTGTTCTGTTTTCGCACTATTTTTTCAAGTTCATTTCGTGTATTCTGAAGTTATTCAATAGTTTACATGTACAAATAATTAAATATCACTTTTCTCTTTTTTTTTAATTATTTTTTCCTTTCATTTATTTAAATTCTTTAACACTTTTACAATATGACTTTAATTAATGTCAACAGCCTAAATAAATTCAAACGTTATCCACTAATACCATCTGAAATAAATTCGATCTATTCTCAATAGAAAATCGTTTTCTGATTAAATAAAAACGATTAAATTCGACGAAAATGACTGAACGAGTAAACACGTGTACTCAATTCATTTCATTCATAAAGATATTGCCAGATTTCGAACCAGGGACATTTTTGTTTACGTGAGACTAGACGGCTGGGTCGCTGAGTCAAAACATAGTGTCCTTGACCGCGAGCACGCATGCACACAGTTGTAGTCTGGCGATTCGGATGTTTAAAGGGAATAGAAGGTCTATCTGCCCTTCTATGACCTCAGTTGACTTTTTCGTGACCTTTCAGTGCTTAGCGCTGAACGCGTGTGACCTGCATGTGTCTTCGATGCGGCCCCCTGCTGCAAATTTTATTTCTGGCTGGCTGGCAATGTGCCTTCGACCGCAATCCTTCAATTTACATTTCATTGTTAACGTTAACAGTCAAGGACAAAGGAAATTAAAATCACTTGCTAGAACGACGTACTATTAATTGCAATATGGTTCTGGATTCTAATTTCATTGAAATCAGTTGGTACTTGAGTTAATAGCATTTCGTTAAAAGTTTTTTTTTCTTTTCATTAATTAGTGATATATTCAAACAAGAACGTTTTTAATGAAATTGATTTATTTCTTATGTTACTCTATAAATGATTTAAAAATATAATGCAAATTTGTAAAAACCATCTTCGCAAAAGAAGATTTTTAAGAATTAAAAGATAAGAGTTAAAAAAGAAAATGAGTTCAATATCTTATTTTTAGTTGCTGTTAATTGCCAGTTTCATCTCGGATTAATTTATTAAGTCATTATCACCAAATTTTAAATAAAAAGATTTTATAAAAGTATTAGATCTTGTTGATTTTATCAGCTTATTTACAACATATAAATAAATTAGACAAATGGAAAATAGGTTAAATAATTGTAGTTTGAATGTAAAACTGTAATTGGAAGGTTTGTTGTAGGTTTACGTTTTATTTCTTGTTGTAAATGGAAGATTTGGTGTTGTATTTCATTTATTTATTTATTTATTTATTTTTGATGCTATGAGAATTACTAAGCAAAGATATTTTATTAAAATAGGAGAAAGTTTTTTTAAATCTTGTTGTTAATGGCCAGTTTCATTCCGAATTAATTTATTAAGTCTCTATGCCCAAATCTAAAAAAATATGTTATAAAAACATTAGATGACATTGTTTTGCCAGCTTATTTATCATATCTAAATAAATTAAACAAATTGAAAAAATTTGTGTGGAAGCAATTAGAAGATTTGTAGCAAAATTTCACTTTTTATTTTTTGCTGTAAATGGAAAGTTTGGTGCTCTATTTCATTTTCTTTTTTTCAGTGCTGACAGAATTATTAAACATAGATATTGTGTTGAAATATGAGAATTTTTTTAAAGTCTCCGCAATTGTCTCATTAGAGAGTACTCGCTTTGGAGAGTACAGCGTCATTTACCCACCTTTTCCACCTCCTGATTTGTTATGATTATATACCAGTTCTAGAAAAAGAATAATTAACTCTCAAAAGATGAAAATGTGCTTTTTCTATTCAAAAAACACACAAAAAAAATTGTAATAATCTCGATTCGTTTTCTAGACTATTAACCATTTGAAATTATCCCTAAATCTAGCAATGTGTGCAGTATTAGTATCCGAGATGAAAGTATAATCACTTTAAATTTTATTTTTAATGATCTCCTCTATCCGATTTGTTTTATTAACAATCTCTAGGAAGGACGATTTTTTAATTTTGCATGTATGAAATCTATTTAGAAAATTATTCTTTTATTTAGTTTGACGTAATTAACGCCTTATTTTGAAATTATTTTATGAGTCTTTGGGAACAGCCTCATACTTTTGAACAATGTTCAAATAACGAAGCACCCTATTTTCCAAACTTACATATGACGCAAAATACAACCTCAATGGAAGAGGATCTAAAATTTGAGATCCTTGTATCTTCAAAATGAAAATCTGTTCAGTTTTGACGACAATATTAACAGATTTTCATTTATTTTGATAATTTTTAAAAATTATTATTATTATTATTATTTATAAAGATATTGGATCTAAAATTTTTGAATTCATTAAAATCTTATTATAAATACAATTATTTTCCTGTGAATTAATCAGAAAGGCCAAGAATATATTTCAAACAATTTTTATGTCTTTTATTTGAAGAGAATTTAAATATTGACGCTTATTATTTCATAATTTAATTGCAATTATTTGTCATTTCGTTTCCAATTGTTAAGAAATTATCATATAATTGAAAATGCATTAAAAAATTCATTATATGTTTTACAAAAATATGTCAAATTAGAAATTTAAGGTAAAATAAGTCAGAATAAAAAAATCTTAAATAATTAAACTAATTTTTAAAGCATTTCATTATGATTATTCTTATTCGCTAGATTTTAATATAACTGAGATTCAAATTTACTAACCGAAATAGTTCAATTTCTCATCGTTTTATGAAAATTCGTATTTACACATCGCTACTGTTTTTTTTTTTTTTTTTTCCTTCATAAAGGTAGTAGTAATTGTTGTTTTGAAATCTTTTTTTATTGTTGTTGGGGGGGGGGACAATTTTTAAACTTTAAATTTTAAAACTGTTTTCTTATTTAAGAAAAAGATACTGATAAATTTCCTCTCATTGCAAAATAATAAAATATGTTCTCCAATTAACATTTGAATAATTTCGTTAATAATTAGCAAAATTTAAATAAATAAAAACATTTTTTTAATAATACGAATCTCTAAATATTTAATACAAATCCTCTGTCAATAAAAAAAATAATTACCTCATTTAATTAATGTTAACAAGCAGAAAGGATTTTTTTAAAAAAAATCTATAATTAATTGATAAATTTATTTTAAAACATCCGTCCGAACACCAACTATAAGAATACCAATTGAAAGGGAAGTAAACCACCCCTATATTAAAATCGATGTGTACCGCAGCTGTTCATTTGAGCAACAGGTAAGCCTTCGGTCGGTCCCAGTGATAAGAAGATCAGGTGAGAGTGGAAGAGTCCAAAATAAAGTTATTTTCTTCCCCCTTGTTCTAATTTCCGCGCAAGTGAACTCACCCGCTCGTTCCTTCCACTTTCACTCACGTTTACTTTCCATGCCCCTGGCTGCAGGCACGTTCGACTGCTCCTGCAGGAGCTTTCCAGTGACCCTCAGCGCAGAATGCACCCGCACGCAATGTGCTTAACCCTTTCACGTGGAGGAGAAACTCCCGCTGGCATCCCTCTCTCCGAAATGACTCAATCTTGTGGCGGCTGACGTCACTTTGACGTCATCCACTGGTTGTGCTCGAACTACTTGCGCGCGCTTTGCCTGTGCTGTTGGATTGAACTGTCGCAGATGGTTGGACAGATACACGTGCGGTTGTGCTAGATGAATTTGTTTTCTATTTGATAAAAAAAGAATACGAACTGTTAGTTGAAAAATAATGGTCTTAATGTTAGTTAAAAATTAACTTGCTGAATAGTAATATAATCAAACCGATTTTTGCTTACTGCTTTTTAAATTCGATTTGATATCTGTGTTATACAATTGTTCGTGTTACCATCTATATTGTTAAAATGTTCTCTTTCGCTTTTAAAAATAGGCATTTATTTTGAAATTTTTTTTAAATCGTTAATAGTAAAAACTTAATGAAATTGTACAAGCATTATTAGCATTATTAGATTCGAAAATATCTTTAAATTTTTACATTTCGTTTGTTTTATCAAAATTTTTTTGATTAAAATTATGCATCATAATTAAACAACTTTGTTTTATTTAATCACAAATGCAGTAGGCTGTGATCAAAAATGATATTTCAGCACAAATTAAGAGTAAAATTCTTTTCGTTTGTTTCAGTTTGATAGAAAAATTCGAAAAAGAATGATCTATTTATTATTATTTTGAAGATAAGGCGGTATAATAATAAATACTTTAAAATGTTAGATGTGGTTTAAAGAAGGAATATGTGTTTTTTTTATCTCATACAATATTTTTTACAAATAATTAACTAATCGAAACGTTACTTAAATTCTCACTTTTTAACAGCTAATTAGTTGACGATTTTTAATGTTAATCTAAAATGATTAAAATGATAAAAATCATTGAATGTATTTTTATAACATTATTAATGTACCATTAAAATTGTTAAAAATTATATTGCTGTACAAAAACATCACAATACAAATTGATATATTGCTATTGTAGTTGTATTCTACCCATTTCTACTAAAATTCTAGAAACATTACTCTTCTTCTGAGACATTTGAACAAAAGAATTTTAAATAAAATAATGTAATATTTATTATTATATATCATCATTTTAATTCTATGGAATTTATTATTTGCACCTGCAATAATAATTCTATTCATAATATTTCTCAAAAGTTTTTTTTTTCTCTCTTTAATTTTTGTAAGATTTAATATGGTTGCCATTGTGTTCTGATTTGTTCCCAATTTGAACTAGCAAATGTGTACAAAAATATCTGATGGAAATAAAGTATTAAATTCTGACATCTGAGTTTTAAATTATATTTATCAAAACAACAAACTGTCTTTGACGACCGTTTGCTTTACTGGGAATAATCGTGTTTAGTTTCAATTAAATTTCTAGACATAAATTGATAGTCACAATTCTCTCAACAAAATATTTTTATACAACAAAATTTGATAGATATTGGAGCCGTGCTTTTTTTTTTAAGCTGTTATTATTATTCAAATTATAGACAAATTTATTCTGTTTATTATGCATAAAGAATTCTTAATACTGATATCACAGTGTTTATTAAAATGTGACAAATGAACCATTTTTCTGAATAATTCATCTTTCGATTGAGTACTTTTTTATGGGTGAGGACTTCAAATTCTGATTCCACATGTTAATAATGAAATATTTCATTAATATATGAGTACATTTAACATTTTCAATGGACAGTAATATACTGAGGATTAAATCGAATTGTATATCTTATTTTTCTTGGTATGTTCATGTAAATAAAAGTAAAAATTAAAAATATATGCACTAAAACATCACTTATGTGCCTTTCGAGAAAATAACTTAAAACAACTTATAAATGAAAAGATGTATAATCGAAATTTAATGCTGAATGCCTATTCATTTAAATATTATTTTAAAGTTGTTTGTTTTTTTAAGTAATAGTATATGAATACATAATTATTGATACATGATTATAAAATAATTACTATTTCATGGCTACAAAATTTGAAAATAAAAAATAATTTTTCATTTTAAACATGCAACATACAAATGCAAAAAAAAAAAACCCACTTTTTATTGCATATCTTGAGTATTAATTTCTTATTTTATACAATTTATGTGCATGCAAGTTAGCTTTTATTTATTTATTGTTTTAATTAGCTGAAGGGGTCTTTCCAAAATTTTCTCGCATATTTTCCAATAAAGGTCTTATCCTCCGCCCCCTTGTTTAGCATTGTAAACCTTAAGTAAGGCTACAAATGGCCATTGGCGAAGAAATACAGATCTTTTTTTTTTTTTTGCTATTATTTATTTATTATCATGTGAGAACATGATGTTGTTTCGGTTCGGGGGTTTTGAAGCTCGAAATCGCTTACAGATGGCATCATTCGTATCGAATCATGTTTCATTTCAAATTATTGATTAATTTAAATTAAATACCAGAAATGTTATAATATTGTATTGTCAACAGAAACATGCAATTATTAAAGATTTCAGGAAACTAATGCAGTAAATTGTGGGAGAGGGATAATCGATTATAAAATTTCATCTTAATAAACATGAAATAAGTTAATATCAATAAAAATGTCCACTTATTATTATTATTGTTTTCTTAATCAGGTTAGTTAAGAAAATCGTTTGCTGCAATAACTTGTCTATGTAGAAGAATAAATTACAAGTTTTAATTTTTAAAGAGAAGCATTTTAGAGATCTTTTAAAATAAATTTAACAGGGATATTATTTTAAAGAACTTAATTTAAAATAAAATTTAAAAAAATATTTTTCTTTAATTATGATTTTTTTAGATGCCGAAATATAAAAAAGTTTGCTTTGATCATCAATCTGGTTGTTAAATACACTAATATTTTTGAAAACAAGCTTTTAAATCATATTTTGCTTAGAACCACAATTACTTTTGTTTTCTCATTTCAAATTGTTACTTTTCAAAACAATTTCGCTTACTATTATTAGTAGAAAATATTTCACTGTTGATCCAATTTTGATTAATTTGAATTTTCACTGAATATTTCTAAACTTTTTTTTTTTTTTTGCATTAAATAGTTAAAACAATATTGCAAATTTTTGTGTGTAATATTTTGAGTGTTAATTTCATAATTATATATATATATATATATATATATATATATATATATATATATATATATATATATAATTATATCGAAATAAAATATATAAATAATTAAATAAAAATTATAATTAATTTACATGCAGAAATAATTATTTTTTTTAGAATAATATAAGAAGACTGTAACAAATTACAGATATTTATATGCTCATTCCTGATTACAGGGTGCGATGCCACAGGTGGCGTTTTATTTATTTTATTTATTAATTACAGATATTTATATTACAGATTTTTAAATTACAGATATTTATATCTGTAATTTGTTGCAACTTTAAAGTTTTTGTATGAGTAAATTCTATGGCATTTTTATGTTTCATTTTTGTTTTTATTTAATGTTGGAATACGGAAAAAAAAATTCTTTTAAAAATACTATAATTTTTAAGCTATTATTAAAAAAAAATTAGAAGGATGGGTTTCTTTATGAACTTTATAAAATTAAAAGAGGTTAAATTCTTGAAAGAAAGAAAATTGAAAACCATTTTTCTCATGAAATATCTAGTTGTAAATAAGAATATTTCTCAAAAGAATCTTTCCAATTTGAATTCAGGTATTAGAGCTATCGTTCTCAAATTCTGTGGAATAAAAAATGTATAAATAAACAAAAGAATTAAAATGGAATGCTTAGCAATTATACATATGAATTGCTAAAAAATCTCAAATAATTAAAATTAAAACTATCTTTCAAATTATTAATTGCACACATTTTACTAAAAAAAATAATAAAAATAAAATAAATAAATAAAAATAAAATAAATAAATAAAAATAAAATAAATAAA
>JAPMOR010048019.1:106218-203641 GCA_026543865.1 Argiope aurantia | reverse complement strand
ATAAATAAATAAAAATAAAATAAATAAATAAAAATAAAATAAATAAAAATAAATAAATAAATAAAAATAAAATAAAAAAATAAAAATTAATAAATAAAAATAAATAAACTAACTAAATAAATAAAAATAAAATAAATAAATAAATAAAAATAAAAAGAGAGAGAGAGAGAGAATTCCTACACTAAAGTATATTTAGTAATAAATTATTCTTCTGGACTATATTTATGCAAACGATAATTTATATCGCACGTTTTCATTTCCACAGACACGAGAATTTTGAATTGCATTAAAGCGTGGTGAAACGAATGTTACGAGAGAAAGGGTAACGAAAGTGCATTGCATTCGTGAGGTTGTTTATATCTCAGGCGTTTAATTTTTTTGACAGGTCTTTCACAAACAAGCCTGTGTACGAAGACCTCTAATCGCGATTTCCCGCGCCGAACTCAGGGTTGCAAACGATTCTTGTGCTGTGTCATTCACCGGTCTTTCACCTGTAAACAAATGCTCATTCCTGATTACAGGGTGCGATGCCACAGGTCGCGTTTTACCCCAAACGTAGCCTCGAAAACGAAAGTGGAGGTCGAAAAATATCTTAGCGAGCGCACACAGCCCTGAAAAGGGCCTGACTGTATCAAACTGACCTCAGATATCGCTCGATTCGTCCTTCGCTAGACAGGTAGCGTCATTGAGTTGACCTCTCTCTTGTCGAGAACGATGACCCTGGTGTTCGGCCTTGACCGTAACTGACCTTTGCGTGGGGCGATGACTTTTGTTTTCAGAGTTCCCTTGATTGGAATTTTGTTACAAGGTTTCCACTGAATGCTTACTTTGTTTCAAGTTTCAAGGGCAGATTTTTTCTACGTGCATTGAACCCCCCTCTTATCTTTCTTTCTTTTTTTTGTTTATTTGCTATTCTGTTTTTGTTTCCCCCCCTCTCATTGTGAGTTTCCATAATTCTTTGAGGGACAAAAACAAATATCTTTTGTATGTTATTTTTTTTTTTTTGAATATCTAAAAGGTTTTTTTTTCGGCAATTTTTTATGAAAATTTTCACATTATTGTCAAACGATTTTTTTATCACAAAATTTTTCTTGGAAATTTATTTTGTTATTTTCAATAATAATTTTTTTAATAAAAAATGGTTTGCAGTATATTGCGCTATAATAAATATCTGTTTTTAAGGTACATGTTTTTTAAAACTCAGATTTTAATTTATTCTGAATTTAAATATGATTTTAGTATAAGCAAAGAAATGCATCATTAAACAAAGGATCGTTTTCATTTAAATGTATGACAGAATTTGAAATTTTTTAAAAAAGGGAGAATTATTTCAATTCGTGACATATAGTGACGTCACAGTCACATGATAAACGTAACTATGTATATCATCTAACATGTAGCTTCCCAGTGTTTTATAAAGTGCTGTGATTTAGCTTTCCTTTTTTTTTCCTACAATGAAGGTTAATAAAAATGTATGAATTCGAAAATTAGATAATTAAATTTAAATTTAAATAATATAATGCATTCGGCCTATATCATGTGATAATAACACATTAATTCGATTGACAAAATACTTTTGCAATCGAAATATTTTACTCAAAGAAATTTATTAATGTGCCACTACGTTAAATAATCTATATCATCTTTTTTAATCCATTTTTTTATGGTTTATTAATTTAAAATATTATTTTCGACCAAATTTAAAAATTAAAATATATATATTTTTTAGACTAAATTTAGCAAAATTTTAAATGAACGTCTTTTTGTTTAATGTTATGCATTTTAATTTTAGATCATTATTTGTCCATATTTATAGTATAAATTATCGCTTGATAATTATTATTATACCGTGGAATTTTGTTAATTCGGATTTGGTAATAAAAATTCAATTTATCCTAAAATTCGAACTATGAAAAATTGCTTGTGGGGGTGCAGCGAAAAATTCGAATTGCCGACGAATTCAGTTTTAAAATTTTCTTATTAAAGAAGTTCTAGTGTATTAATAACCGTTTGAATGGCTCTATGTATTCAGATTTATATAAAGGAAGTTTGGAGAGGTGAGTGCCGAATAAGTTGTCGTTTTTATAACCTTGCCTCAGTTTCCAATTACGATATCCCTTCCAAATATGGCCTTAGTGTTTCAAAGAGAGGATATTAATCTAACGATTCTGTCATATTGTTAGTTGTCTTTGTGGCAGTTTTAAAAGACATTTTGGAAATCCTATGATTAGTACTAGGATTATGTGATACTGTATCAACATGATACATTGTATCGGGTACGCAAAAGTATCAGATACACATAACTAATAAATACCGGAAATATCAGGTACTCGGTTGACTCTATTGATACCAATTCCTAATTTTAGGGACTTCTTTCGTTTTCATCGGATCGACAATCGATCTAACACAAAGTATTACGTGGGTCTATAGAGCTTAGCTCGCAATCCTGCCAGGTGTCATTATGAGCATGAGTGATTTTTTTTAAAGCCCTCTCTCTATATATTTTATCTTCTACCCACCTATTAACCTTGCAACGCTTTTTAACCTATGTAATGATATCCATACAACTGAAGAATCCCCACTTTCACCTATACTAACTGTATCAGTATATCATTATATTTTCATTTCCTCTTTTTACCCATGCGTCAATCACCGTCCAAACCGAATCTAAAGGTATGTCATCACTACTTCTTCCAAAGAATAGGAAATTCAATTTAGAATCATATTTGTATCAGTGTCAAGCACAAGTTTTTGCGCATGCGCTCGAACCGATACTCCCCGAATTCATTCAGATTGGGAAAAAAATAGGTTACTGACTGTATCAGGCATAAAAATATCGAATGAAAGTATCAAGTATAATAGAGTATCAGTATCAGAGTGAATCTGATATACCCAAATCGTATATGTTCACAACTAAATAATATGTATTATTGACGACCAAGGAACAAAAACTGCAAGTCGCATAGTGACGATGCCAGAATTGATACAAGATGACCAAAAAAAAAAAAAATCTCTTGCAAACGTAAGGGTGCGTCGAGCACACGGAAAATAAGTATTCTTTTACAATAAAATAAAGATCTTGAACTCAGATGATGGTTACAACGTGGTTTTTATGAGTATATTTGTAAAGAAAATATGGCAGAAAATAAAATGTAGAACACAGGTTTAATGGCGCATAAATTTACAAAAGCATAACTATAAAGCTGAAGAAATAAAAACATGTGAAGCGTATATTGCTTCAGTTGACACATCATTTGAACACTTGTTTTGATTACACCAAAGGTTTGTTGTTGATCTTGTGTCTTATCAACTATTGTACTATTATGTTACGGATGAAAAATTGAGCAGCTTTTATTCTTACAACTATGCTGTTGCGCTTTTGTAAATATATGTTTCATTAAACCAAACTCACTGAGCAAGAAACCTCTGTAGCGATCACCCCATTTGCGTTTGCCACCCCATGTACAATTCCAAATAATTTGTCTCTATATCCCTGGTCTACTTTTAAAGTTTGCAAACGATCTTTCCGAACACCTTGTATTAAGCACTTACAGCATCCATCTCGAGAACTATATACCTTTGGTAGTAGTATTAATTCTCTTCTCAATTCTAGTTTCATCATTTATAATCTATTAAAAAACTTTTTCAAACATTATTTTATTTAGTTGCAGAAAAAAATTAGAATTTTTCGTATAAATAAAGTTTATAAAATTATTAATTAATTGGAGATGTAATAAATTGAATTTTTCTATCTGTATATATTTGCATATAAAAAAATCTTTTTTTGCAACTGAAATATTTATGCATATTTCTATATTCGATATTAGAAAATATAATTTTTTATATATTGAACTAATGTGCCAAATACATTTACATATATTTCACAATTATTTAATTCCACTTTATATTAAAATCATAATCTTTCCTTTTTTTAATACACTTTTATTAAATTCACTTGCTTCATGTTTATAAAATATGAAAATTTTGTACATTTGCGCGTTAATGTACACTAATTAGAAATTCATCATCAGATAATTGTTTAATTTAATTAAATCTAATTTCCATACTAGTGGCGTAACCAAACAGGAAACTTATCAAGATTAAAAAAAAATTATAAAATACGTTATAAAGTAAAAAAAAAAAAAAAAATTAAAAAAAAAAAACTGAAATAAAATTTTTTTCCTCTCTATTGAGTTTAAAATATTGAGCACGTATTTTTATTATTGTATTTAATCAATGAGAGTAGTCTCTCGAAAACTTTCTGGTATATTTTTTAATAGAGATGTTATCCAAGTGAACGTCTTGCTAAGTATTGGCGTACAACTGTTACGAAATATTAACCTTTGGCGTGAATTTAATATTTTTAATGAATCTATTGCGTGATCTTTGTCGAATGTATCTGGTGATTAATTCCTGTATGGGTTAAAGAATCCAAAAATTGAATTTTGGTTTTAGAGGCTTTCTTTTAATCTGATTGAAATAAATATTTGAGACATAACTACACTTACAGTGACAAAATCAATACCAAATGTGATATATTTAAGTCAGAGAGTTTTTAAGTTACTGCGTTTACATGTTTCAAGGACAGACCGACAAACGGTCAACCTTATGCTGATTTTGGTTCAAAATTTGGTAGATTCCTTTACTAAAAATGTTAAATCTGTATTAAATCTTATTTATCTAGCTCTTTTCGTTATATAGTTATTGTGATAACTTATATTCGGGACAGACAGACTTCCTCTGAACGGATATTGTTAAAAATTTGATAGAAATCTACTAATTTAATTTTAAACCCGTATACCAAATTTCATCAGTTTAGCTCATAGCATTTTTGAGTTATCTTTGTCACAGACAGCGTTTTCCAGAATTGTGTTTTTCAAACTCAGTGAGTTCTGAAAGGTGTAGATTCGCTAAAATTTTGAGTTCGAATTTTTTTAACGATTACACTATTTTCTTTATACTTCGTTGACGAGAAAGTAAAACTTATATTCAGAAATAAATGAAATTTTTAATTATTCAATTTTAAAGAAAGAAAGATTAAAACTTTATTTCATTATTCCTAATTATTTCATCATTATTATTTGTATTCTCAATTTATTTTTTTAAAAGGATAATGATCAGCGCAAATCTTGTGAAATAATACGGATTTTTAAAAATTACAAATGTTGGTTTCGAAAATAATCATCAAATACAGTATCACATAAGTAATGCTTGACAAGCATAATCAGTCCACTTTATCCGCGACTGACAACTATCCCATTTTACGCCCAGCGCTGAAAAGGTTTAACTAACCCCATTACGAACCGCCTTCGCTCACGAAATCGAGCATTACGTCCAACATATTCTTCCTTATTCAATGATGGGGCCGAACATCCCGAACACTCCAATTCAACTCCCTCCGCCTAGAGCGACCCACACAACTACCCATACACAGCATAATCATATCACTCAACATTCCCTCCATCATATTCCGAAATCTTCACAACGCCCCCTCCGTCCCCAAATCGAACGCAACAGGCGACATTTTCATAATGCAATCAGGGCGCAACTGCGGGTTCAGTGATCCTTATTATAGCGGACTCCCCGCCCACAATTTCTGCATAAACATGACGTCACGTGCGCGGCTTGAAGCGGAAGTGATCACCCGATGCGCACGTCTACCTGAGCTGAAGGTCGTGAGCGGATGTCGTGCGCCGTTTCAAGGTCGTAGAGCACGATTTCGCGGTCGGGGAGTCCAAAATAGCAAGGATTGGGGAGTGAAGAGCGCATCCTTTATTACCGATATCACGCCCCTGTGGTGGAGGATGGACTATTCCATGGTCGGCCGCTGACACAGGGTCTGCATGAAGCAATAACCTTGCTCGTTCGTTTCCTGCTGCTGTGTTGCTTTTGGAAATCAGGTGCCGGCTGGTGCACGTACTTCATTACATCCCCCCTTTTCATATCGCTATGGCATTGTACTTTCCGTGTACATGTTAAATAGGAACAAAGAAAAGGGCCTGAGACTCAACACTGATAAAACAGCTTAAAAGCTGTTATGTTTAAATGAATACAAAAATAAAACTCGATAATTAATTTTTTTAATAATTATTAGCAAACGCCTTTTAGAAACAGAATTTTTTAAAATTTAATTACGGATTAATTTTTTTAATTATTATTATAAGTAGAAAGTGGCAAGCAACTCAAAGCATTCCCTAAAATGTATTAAATAAGTTTAAATTCTTTTCACATAGAATAATTTGAAAATAAAAACAATAAAAAAAAATCTAGTTCATACATGCTATATCAATTTTCTTTAAAAGTTATAGGCCAGTATTTATGGTAAATTTGTGAAACTGATTACTCATAAAAATAGCATATGTTTCACCTTGTTAAAAATTAAAAAAAAAATCCGTCTATTTATAAGAAATTGATATATTATTTGATTTATTAATTGTGAAAAATGTTCAAAAGGAGTGCAAAAAATTGGAAAAAAAAAAAATTCCTGAAATACTGAGGAACGGAATTTTTAAATTTTTATTTTATCTTCGACATAGTTTTCCAATTAGATACTAAAATATTCAGTTAATATCATATTAATATCATATTTTTACCTTTACCTTGTGTAAAATGCAAAATCAAATGAAAAAAAAAAAACTTTACTTGTACATCAGTTTTTATCAGTTCCCTTTCCTACGCACGCATAAAAGATTATAATATTTAGAAACATTATAAGCTACAAAGACACATTGATAATTTGAAAATTTTAGGACATCAATAAAAATGTAATTTTTCCTAATATTCAAATTTTTTGAAAAATAGGTCTAAAAATGAACGCAGCAATAATAATAATAATACAAATTTTAAACTAAAAATGGTAGCAAATATCTATTTCTAATATTTAATAACTTTAATAAATAGCATGTAATTAATAAATGACCAATAGAAAATGTTAGCAAATAAATATTATAGCTGTTATACTATGTTGTTGTTGTTTCTAATGGCACTTGTCATAGAGAAACCCGCTGACTAAGTCAGCGATTAAGCCGAGAGAGCGTCTCTTGTCTTACAGTGGCCCAATCAAGGGCCAAAAGTGCGTCTTAGCTACTCACGCGTCACAATCCATTTTACGGAGCGGACTTCATTCATGCATTTCATTTACTCAACCCCAGATTGTAATTTAGAATCAAAGAACGATCACCTCTGAACCAGTAACCCCAGTGGTATTGCCCTCGACATGGAGGACTTTGTGACCACGACAGACTTATGCGCCAGCCGCCACACACACGGAGAGTTTTCAGCCGGTGGGGTCTGAGCTCTCAACCTAAGGTTGCGAATCCAATGTCCTACCAACCAGGGTAACCCGACGCTGCAGTTATACCAGTTATGCTGCAGTTATAAACATTTAACTCTCCTTAAATTAAGCGAAATAAACTGAAATAGGCAATCAATTAGACATGATAAAAAACTCAAAAAAAAATGAATGATTGACGAATTTGCATTAAATTAAGTTAAGAATACTCTTAATTAACTGGAAACTATAATAATAATAATAATAATAATAACGTATACAGTATTACTCCGCACATTAAAAATAATGTTCATGCCACCACAGAATGCATTAAAGTAACATGTTTTATCATACATGTAAAACAAATGTACTGAGATGCATTTATACCAGTGATAATTAATATTCAAGGCACAAATAACTAAATATGCCAATTTACTTTTGCAAAGGACACAAATATTTTATAAGAAATATAAATTATCCAAACGCTTCTTCAGTGCTGCCCTCTATTAAGGACTACAAAAATTCATGTTTAATATATCTAATATATTTTCGACTACAATAAATGTATTGAAATGTATATTAGAAACTGTACACGGCTGCTATCTATGGAGAATTATGGGAACCTATATTAATCATAATGTTGTTTTGAATGCTTTAATACAGCTATGTAGCAAATATATTACCACCAATTATTATAATTGCCTGTAATGCTATTATACTCCCTATTAAAATCTCACTATATATATTCACAGTTATAAAATTTTCATTAGCTTTTCCTCATTTCGCTCTGTTTAGTTCTGTGTTGATGTGCTCGTCGCTTATGCTTGTACATAAATCATACCTCTCGGGATGGAATAAACAGGAACTTTAAAATTCGAAAGTGTCTTTTCTATCTTCGGTCACGATTATGCTTCAAAAAAAGTATGGTCACACACACACATATATATATATCGAATGGAGTAAGTGGTTAATAAACGTGAGAGTGATTTTCATCATAGATTAATTAAAACTATACTATTTTTCGTTTTATTTGAAATGAAATGAAACAAATTACTTTAAAATTTTCCTTCTACATCATAATATTTCTATAAACAAATAAATGCATAAATAAAGAAAATACAAATATTTTTTTAATTAATTTTATATGTCAAAAGAAAATTAATAAAAGCCAAGAAACCGTCTTGAACATAATTTTTAAATTGAACATTTTATCCACTTTTTTTCGGCATTTCCGCTATGAACTTATATCTTCATCAGTAATGGTAGAAAACATATTGAAGATTTATAGTCCATGCCCAAAAGCTCATATTTCAGCTTTTAATAAAAGTTTTATTTAAAATGTATATTAATAAATTTAAAAAAAATAATACCAAAACTCTTTTTTTGAATTAAAGTATTTTCATTATTTTTTTCAAATATTTAGTATCCAAGAAAAATATTTTCAAATTATCGTATTTTCAGTGCCAAGACTACCATCTGATGCTAGATGTAAGCAACCTCCCGAATCTAAGTTTGTAAGATTTCAGTTGATAATCAATAAAAGGAACAAATTTTATCTAATCCTTTTAAGTCCATAACTAAGAACCCCAGAATAATTTTTTTTACAAAATTTATTGAAGATGTGGGAGTTTGAAATAATTATGGTACGAATAGAGGAAGTGAAATGTTAAGTTTTTACACATGTTATTCGTGCTGCCATCTAGTAATGAAAAATTTATTCCAATATAATTCGAATGAAAACTATGGAATGATACAAAATATCTTAAATTATCTCGGATGATACAAAATAAAAATTATATCTTAAATTGATTTATTTTTAGTAAAAGTAAGAATTACCAGTGTTTACGCTAAGTTAAGCTGAGCTACCTGAGTAGCTTAAGCTTGAGTGATTTGACCACCAATCAAAATGCACCAGCGAATTAGAGTAACTATCACCCAACGAATATTCTTTTGAAAAAAAATAATTAAAGGGAAGAAAAAAAAACTTTCATTTTTTGATAAATGACTTACAGTGTTTTCAAACAGAAAATTGAAATAAAATCACCATAATAAATTTTTATGCTCTTTTATACCAATTAGCTGGTTACATAAGATGGTCCAGCACTTAACATAAATAATTTACATAAAATGGGGAAGAAGTAGAGAAGAGAAATTATTTATAAAAAGTCTTCAAAAACTTTCTTTAAAGAATTTATTGAAGTCAAACATGACATACGAATTAAATTATTATACTATAGATAGAAGGGGAGACATAAAATGTGTTTTGCTCGTGCTGCCATCTAGTAAGAATAAGAAATATTTCCGGTAGAATTATGGTATATTAGGGCTGTTATATAATGATACAAAATGTAAACTTTATCTCAAAATTAAATTTCTTTTAAAACTGTTATTTAGATGGATATTTCAAAATTTTCTTGCACAGAATTTGTTGGAATCAAACACTGAAACGACAAATTAGTAATTCTAATATTATAAACAGAAGAAAGAAGGTTTTACTACTTTATGCTGCCATTTATCAATCAAAATATTTTGAATGAAACTTTAAACCAAAATATGGGTAGCGTAAAAAAAATTCTCTTAATGATGCAAAAGAAAATAAAAATAAAATATTGCCATTGTTTTTAATTAACGCACTCAAATTAGCTTGTGACGTACTTCACTTTTATCTCTATAAAAAAGAATGTTCTCCTCTCAATTTTTTCCGTATACTGATAAAATTTTGCGGATGCTTTATACCACCTCTAACTTTGAGCCATATCATATAAGTATACGAGAAAAAACTAAATAGTTTTAAAATAGATGCGCACTTTCTAAAGCCAATTCCGTATAAGATAACAATATTTAGATCATGAATGCACATAATTCCAAATCATATTCATTTTGCTTTTAGGATTTTTTTTAGGATTTCAGTTCCAATTAATTCTCGATTATCCATGGACGTAATATCTGCCGCTTTCTGATGAGAAATGGGTCCATTCATGCTGATATCTGTAATATATATCACAGCTGCCAGATGAAAATTGTTATATAATTACCAGCATAGTTGTATTTAAATTTTAATATTTTATGTAACAAGCAATGAGTTTGCCATTATAATGCATTTTTTATATGAACCTCCATTAATACGGTGCTTTCATGGATTTGGAAATTTTCTCTTTTAATATCTGTCGATTACTGAGAGACTACTATATTTTGTGATATTTATTACATATAATATAATTTTCCCACCCAACTTTGTAAGTTTTTTTACGATAAAAATTGGCTTACTATTAAAATATACTTACATATCATCCATGCCTAATTCAGAAATTTTTATATCCAGTAGCCCTATGACCTGATTACTAATATATATATATATATATATATATATATATATATATATATATATAATATGTATGTATGCATGTATGTATGTGTGTGTGTGTGTGAAAGAGAGAGAACAGGTATATTTTATTACATTTGACTAAATTTAACAACAATTTTTAAGATACGGGGTCCCTTTCAAACTAAGGTGTAAAAAGCATTTAAGCACAATTTTTACGCAATTTTAAGCAGGGAAAAGCATAATTTTTAAGGTGCGGTGTCGAACAGGATTGCATCCTATTTCAGCAGTGACCTTGGCACCATTTCATCAATTACCATTGATGGATGGTCTGCGAGTATTCATTCTTCTATTATTACTCTTCGGAAAATTCTGCATTTCATGTTTCAGGTTGCAACTACTTTAAATGTAAACTTGCTTCGGAATTTCTTAAAATGAATTCGACGAAATGCTCGGAAATATACCATGAATTCTCATCGACTGTTTTATGATCCATCTACAAAAAAAAAAAAAATTGACAGATAAATACAGGATCAGATGTTAGAGCATTTTTCATTTGTATAAAGGATACTGGAGCCCCTGAAATAGATAATTAGTGGAAAAAACTAATTTTTCTTGTAGCGTAAAATTCCTATCAAAGTAAATATACTTCCTATCAAAGTAAATATCTTTTTGAATTTTTTCAACTGAATTCAAAGAGATTTTTTCTTAAGAATATCGCAGATTCTCAATGACCTGTTGCAATGATCAGTTTCTGATTTAGTAGGAGAAAAGATTGAAAGGAATATTTGATATGGTATTTAAGCATTGAAAAAAATAAGACGTTGATCCTTTCAAAATAGATAATTGCTGTAAATAACCAATGCTCTTTGGAATGCAAGGAGTGAGATCATACAGAACAATCTTAAAAGTAAATTCGTTTTAGAATAGAATTAATTCAAAGAAATGTTCAAGAAAATACTACTAACTATTAACAAATTGTCAGAATAATCAGTTTTAAGATATAATCAGAGGAAAAATTTCAGAGGAGCATTACTGAATCAGCTATTTGAACTTTTTCTATTTAAAAAAAAATGTTCCTGATCACAGTTTATATCAATCTGGGCTAGTATATTCTCATATTTTGTTCCAAAGTATTCGTTATATCTTGCTGTTTTCATTTTTAGATGCAAATTTAATTAATCGATTCTTTGGAGATATACAATTTTTATCGAGGTTTCACATAAGTAACAAGAACAAAATTCTCTTAAATGAGATTCACATGGAGATTTTATGCGCGAGAGGCAAACAAGTTGAATGAAGATTCCTCAATGACCTTGGTTTCCTTTTGTTAAAAGACACTGATGGTGTAGAGTAGGTGTGGAGTACTTACTACATCCGCCCCTTCCATTTAAAAAGAGATTACCTGGGATGGGGAAGTGATTTTCTACAGAATACACCTGCAGTATGCATTTCCTCAGAACTCCAAATAAAATAGTAGATGAACTTTGACCGAACGGGTATTCGTGGTCGAAAGGTTAAGACACCGGACAGTGGTCCGATGGATCTATTCCCTACTCGGGTTCGAATACCAATGTGATAGCCACGAGAATGTGGCCATTATTTTAGTTTCTTCCCAGATGAAATTGGCTATGAATTGAATGCAATAAACCCTCGGTGAGTCGTGTTAAAAAGCTTGAGTTTCAACGAAAATATTGATACAATTTAAAATAACAAACAGTATAAAAAAGCAAATAATTAATAGGTCATTTAAAAAAAAAAAGTAAATTAACAAATTTGTGAAAGTAGGAATCCATTGTTAATTAATGATATAGCATGTATTTATTCATGTGCAATACATATTTCACATGAATAATTACCTGCTGCCAATTTTATTGGACTGCCATCCCAAACATTTCACTGCCTACCTGCTAAATATAGACTGAAAGGGGAAACATGAGTCGGTTGTAATAAGGATGTTCGCGTTTAAATGAAAAGCTGTTAATTTGAGAGGAAAAGTTTTAAAAACAATTACAAGTATTAAAAAGATGCATATAATGAGAAGTCGAAAGATAATATTGCTCAGTTAAGTCATGAGTACATTTTTAAAATGTGTAAGCTTGGAAAAATATTTTACGTTTTTTGCTTACTTAAGCGAGATTTTAATAATTATTCCTAAGAATGTTGTCATACGGAAGGGAATGTTTAGTGAAACTTTCAGATTGATATTGGCATTGTGGTTATAAAAATCACACTTTGTTGAAAATAATAAAAACCTCGAATAATGATATAGTCTTTTTTTAGCCGTAATTAAATCATGGTCCTGTCTCCCAATGCGTCAGCTTGATACTAAATTTTCTAGATTCCACATTGCTCATAATCTTTTAACAAACAAATATCTTCTATTTCGCGACAGAGCTCCTTTCTGTTCGAGTAACAAGTGATTTCAAGGATTCGTCATATTTTTTATTGAATGTCCTGAATTTAATCTTCATCGTTTACGTTTTCTTAACTCCTCATCACTGGACATGCCAACGCTGTTGAAGGAGACATCTTCACAAAAACCTTTTTAAGTTTATAAAAGCAATTAGTTTTTCCATTTTATACGGACTCCGTTTTTTAAAACTAACGCACGACCGTTTCGTTTTACAGTTTTAACATAGACTTTTAACGTACCTTCTTTTCTTACTGGAGGTTTTTAGATTTTTTCACTCAATCATTTATTAACCATATGTCTGGAGCAGTGCAGCCTTTTCTGGCTCTTGTGCCAGTAATGCAGATTAAAAGTTTTTATAGACAGAAAATGAATTCTATTCTAAAATTGCTGTTCTACGATTTTAAACTATATTATAATGATAAAATTTCAATAAAAGGCAGTAAAATTAATTTTGAAGCTAAAACTTTGCCTCGATGATTATGCATGAACACGTCTGATGACTTTTAGGCTGAAGGACACTGTTGTTTGATGTTTTTGAGAACCTCAGCTACATTATAACATTTTTATGCTTTTTCAATTTTTTTTTTAAATTCGACATGAAAATGAATTTCAGTGTGATATGAAATAATACAATAACATTTAAAGAATAGAATTCTTTTTTCTTCTTTTATTTCCACGCTTTCGGGAAGGTAAAAAACATTTTCAAAAAGTCTTTACGAACTCTGGTTTTTTATATATATATATATTTATCGAAGAATAATGCAGATATCGACACGAAACTTTTACTTGATATTTCTTTCTATATCCTAACGATAATCTTTCTATCTTAATGTTAATCTTTCTATATCACACATACTTAAATGAAATTTTAAAAAAATCGTAGTATCTTTCCAATTTTTCTTTTAAATTTATTTCTACCTTATTTATGCAATTTTAATAGCCTACGGCTCATCGTTTAATGTCTTTTCCATAGCTATAACTTCTTAAATTTAAACATTTCCGCTCAACTTTTTATTTAAACGTGGAAAAGTGATGTTAAAATTTTTTAATTTCCTTCCTCTCTTATCCATTTCGATATCAGGGAATAAATATAGTGATCTAATTTGAATGGTTATTCCAACTAATTAAACACACACACACTCCTCCTACAAATACATCATGCTTCCCCCCCCCCTCGAATATTCATAATTTTTATGAAAATTTGTTTGAACTATAAATCCTAATTTTGTTTCTTTATTTTCTATTTTTATTTATTTACTTATTTTTAATTCTCAGTTCTTTTTAATTTTGATTTTCTTATTTTAATTAGGTGAGCTTTTGCATATTTTATTCTATTCTAAGTATGTTTTAAATTGTCATTTTTAGATGATCGAATTATGTGATCACTCAGTTTTTCAGTTTGCTGCGCCAACCGATGTCTTTGATAATGATAAGTTAATTTAAATTATTTGATTAATTAAAAACTACTTTTCATCATTTATTCAACATTTACTTATTATTTTACACAAATCTTAGATACAGAATTTGCAATACATATTTGCTTAATGTCATTTAAAACTAAGTACAGTTTTATTCTCAGTTCTTTTTAATTTTGATTTTCTTATTTAAGTTAGGTGAGGTTTTGCATATTTTATTCTCTACGAAATATATTTTAAATTGTCATTTTTTTTTTTTGCATGATTTTACGTGCGGGAAGGGTTGACGGAAATCTTGAACGCAATGATTCACTGTATTTGAACCTTTTAAATATTATAATATTAAAAGGAAAAATATTTAAAAATTCTGTTTAATGGTGAATGACGTTTGCAAAAGAAATTGGACATAAAATTGCATATCATTATTTTACACATAACATTTTTGAAAATCAATTTTATGTAAGATAATTATTTATAAAAATAAGATTAAGATATTGGTATAATTTTTGAAATATATTAACAGAACTGAAATAGGCTTTATTTTTGCATATGACATTATTGAATAATCTAATAATAGTAAATTTTAAAACTAAAGATGATTGATTGTTGTTAAGTTTTTTTCTTGTTTGAATATCAAATGCAGCAATTATCATAATTTCGTGTAAATCTTTATTTTAAAATTATTTTCCATTCTTTTCTATCAATTGATAATGCTTGAATTCAAATTAGGCATATACTAAATATCCCCTCAATTAATTACATATTCAAAATTTTCGGATTTTTCCATCTGGAAAATCTCCATTTCGCAGTTGTCTCTTAAGCAATATTCTTTCGTGGGACCAAACTTTTAAATCAAGATATTTTCATATTGTCTACTAGATGGCAGCATAAGCATACTATTTTGAATTACTATTTTGCATTACTATTTTGAATTTGAGTGACCGCATTCAGTTTTTTTTTTCCTCTTAAATATATATTCCTTTATTCGTACAAAAGGATGCACCTAATAAATAATATAATTAAGTAATCGCATTAATTTTTTAATAAAAATGTAACAATCCAATCAAACGGAATTACCATTTGATGCATAAATTGACGGAATCGTATATCAATGACGGATAGACTATTGTAACTGTTAATTGGTGAGATTATAACTTATAATGCTACCTTACGTTCTGATGCATTTTTGTATTAATATTGAATTATTTAATAATTAGAAAATAAAAATAAATAATTAGATTTTTGGACCAGATATGACAAAATTTACAATATTTGGAATTTGTATATGAACAAATGTTCGTCAAACTATTACTAACTTTTATTAATTAAAATTAACCCTTTAAATCTCAATACGAGTTGACTTTGTTTCATTTTTTTGCATTTTTTTTTTGTTTTATCTGGAAAGATTTACAAAGCTGTGTTGGAATGATAAAAGAAAAAGAAAATGTGAGGTTAAAATAAATAAATATGTAGGAAACAATTTTTCGCCTTTATTTCAAAGAAAATTACATTGATTCAAATAAATTACTATTATATACCCTTCCAATTTTGTATTTAGTGAATAGCCTACAGCTGCTTTAAATTTTTTAACATGCTGGAGCTTCAGGAGTGTTTCGAATGACATTATCCTATTTATCAATGTAATCCTCTTTTATATCAACCAAAATTCAATTCAAAGTATTTCGTAGTGAAATTTATTAAAGGAACATTGAAAATTGTTTAAAACAAAGATCATTATTCATTAATCTTTCGAAAGAGAAACTTCTTTTGAATATCAAATTTCAGCCGGTAAATTTCTTAACATGAATATTCATATCTAAATTTTATTTCCATTTTGCATCAACAGATGTCACTTAAAAATATGATTTTTTTTAATTTAAAAAATATTCCCTTGAATACTGTTTGTCTTAATGCAATTAAATTCCATTACTTCGAAGATTTTTTATTCGAATTCTTCGGAAATTCAAAGTTTTTCTTCGATACTCTCTATTAATAAAAGGTTAAATATTGTATTTAAATTGAATTAACTTCAGTTAATTCTAAGTTTAAAACAAGAAAGTAAAACTATTTTTTTTTTATTTCTGAACTTTTTTGATAGGGAATTGTGCCAACTAATTTTATTCCCAAAATAGTTGTTTTTATTTCAAGGAAAGATGAATTCAATGAGAACAACACTAAAAAATTTCTCATTTTTTAAAAAGGTTTTCAAGTAATTAGATACTGTTTATTTTAGCACCTTTATAATAAAGTATTGTATATTATTTATTCAACGCAAATAATTCAGCAAATTTTTCGTTACAGTTATTATTTTTTATTATTATCACCATTTTGAGTATTAAAATTATTTTCGGTAAATTTATTTATTATGCATTATTTTTAAAGCTATAAAATAAGGAAAATGATGCATAATCATTTTTACTGAAAGCGGATATTTATTGAAATCAAATCAACTTTAAATTGGTAAATTCCAATGCAATGCATATCAAAATTAATTAGAAATCATCAAGTTCACATACTAATCGCAATTAAATGAAAACATTTGATGCTATCGCCCTCTTTTCACTTTTTTTTCAATCATCTTGATTTTTGAAAATTCATAAAATTTTATTGACCTACCAATAAATTTTGAAGTTTGTTTATCAATTTCAAATTGCTTTATATAATTTAAGTGCATTTAGTTCTCTTTAGAGGTGCTATCGTATTTAGTTAAATTTTCGCAGCATAATTAACTAAAAAAAAAATCTTATTCAAATATTGTTATTATATCTTCACACCAGATGGCAGCTCAGGAACAAAATGAAAGTTATGCTCGTAGAAAGTTATTATTAATCGATTGCAGTGTGAAATAAGGTTAAAAATTTAGAGTCAAAACACATGGGAGACCTTAAAATTCCTGCTTTAATTACAAATAATTCTATTATCATTTTTTTAGAGTTTTATTCATAATTTAAGAGAACGGTGTTCTTTGATATTTTTTTTATCATTATCACTATTTATATGTTAATTACCAAGTTCTTTATAATAATAATCTTTGTAATCATAGGCAGTATTTTTTTTATCATTATCAGTATTCATATGTTAATTATCCAGTCCTTTATGATTATAATATCTTTGTACTCATAGGTATTATTTTTTTATCATTATCAGTATTTATATGTTAATTACCCAGTTCTTTATGATAACAATCTTTAGTATTAACATTAGTTTATATATCTCAATAATATTTCTCATAGGTAGTATTCTTTTTATCATTATCAGTATTCATATATTAATTACCCAGTTCTTTGAGAAAATATAAGTTTTTATATTACAGAAAAATTTAATTTAAAATAATATAAAGATTTTACTTAAAAGTGTGCAGAACAATTTTAAAAATTTCTTAGAAAAATAAATTAAGAATGTAACTTTAGTAAAATGTGTTCTTTCAAATATTCTAATGATATATTTCAAAATAAGTTAAAAAATCTGTAGTTTAAAATATATTGAAAGAAAAAAGGAAAAGAAAAAATCACTCGAAGCTTTCCCGATAAAATAAACTTTACAAAAATTTAATATTTTTTTTACACAATATTAATATATAAAAGGAACAAGACGTAGCGTTTTCGTATACATTTAGCCACTCAATATGTTAAATTTAATTTGTCTAAATTAGTGAAATTAATAATAACATGATAATACTATGAATAAATTTTCCTGAGAGTGCTTCAAATACTATATTAATCAAAAAAGTTTTTCGATTGTCAATAATATTTCTAATGCTTAAAATTTTATAATTTTACTAATTGCTTATTTGTATAATTGTTTAATAATTCGAACGTGTAAAAAAGTAGTGATGATCAGCTTTTAAAATGTATAACTTCTGTCCGCCAAATTACCTCCAGTTGCTTCATAACTGTTAATGGTGCTATTAGTATTAATTATGCTGATAATTCTATGAAATTCCTGGATACAACCTGAAACCTTTTTGTAAAATTCTGCTTTTTCAAAATGTGTTCTTTGCTGTTTTTTAAAATATCTAATATCTGTTTAAAACCTAGTATATTATCAAAATTATTAGGAAAGATGCGAGTTTCAGTTAGAAAATATGATCAGTGAAATAGCAGCTTGTTATACTTTTTCATTATCTAGTGATAAACTTCTGAACAAAATTAGTTCAAATGTCACTGATCGATTTTTCTTTCGAAATAAATTAAACAAAATGCTGTCAATCACATTCAAATTTTGCTCCATTAATCTCTACTAAGAATAAAAGCAAATGTCTGTATTTGCCTGTCAGCGCTCTACGGTACAGACCATTGGACACAACAAATGTGCATATAGTAACTACTTTTCAAAACTTAGTTAGAATTTTATTTCGTTAAAAATTAAGAGATATTTTAATATCTTTCTGTTAAAATGTATAATAGGTATTTCTAACATTCTTTTCAAATTTGAGGTACAATTTTTTTTCCGATTGTATCAGTTTAAAAAAATTTGAACCCTTAATTTTTGATATTAAAATTCATAATGGTCAAAAAAGTAATAAAATATTTAGGAACAAAACTAGGAAGCGTTTATTTACATTATGGAAACAAGGTTGGAGTAGTTAAATCAAACACATTTTTCTTATCATATATACAACAGAATTCGGGAAATGAAGCTTCGTGATATTAGTATTAGTTTATATATCCTGTGATTAGGCTTGTGCTGTTTCGATTTGTAACCACATCTGAACATTCAGCACCATTCTTTGGCTTATTATATATGAACGATTTCATACACGAGTTATTTAGAGTTGTAGAAAGAAAAAAATCTTGGGATGATTGCTTTCTAAATTATCTCTTTCAGTATGCTTTTTATGTGGATGTATAGCGGTTCAATGTTTAAAGGGCAACTTATTTTTAATTGTAATTTTTTTTTAATATTTAGAATCAGATTTTCACTATATTTTATGTAAATCAATACTTTATAATTATCTCATACACAAGCAGATTTATCGTTAAGTGTTTCTAAAATTAAATATTTTTTTTTTTTTAAATTTCCAAGACGTTTTTAAATATGTATATTTTTTCTTAAATTTATTCCATGCACCTTATCATATACTATAAGAACTGAATATGGAATTTTTATTAATTTTTAGTATTAAACATATGAGAAATCTCAAAAATTGATTAAGCGGAACTTTGAAATTAAAAACAATAAAATAAAAATACTACTAAATTTTTATATGCTCTCGAACTACAGCTCTATTAGTTGGTTATATAAGTTGGTCCAGCGGTCCGGCATTTAACATGAATAATTTACCTAAGAGAAGGAAAGAAATAGAAAGGAGAATTTGTTTAATGCTTATAAACAAACTTCTGAAACCTACTTAAGAGAAATTTACTGAAACCGAGCATTGAACATTGGAATAAGATATTATACAGTTAAAAAGGAGAAGTAAAATCGTATTGCTCGTGCTGCCATCTATTAATAAAAAAAATTCTGAAGTATTTCCAGTAGAACTATGGTTTGCTAGCGCTATTATCCAGTAATGCAAAATGTAAGTTTTATTTCGAAATCGTTTTTTTTTTTAATATACACAAGACGGTCTTTCTTAAATAGCTCTTGGAAAAGAGTTTACTGAATATTTAGAAGAAAAATTTAAAATTTCATTGCACAAAATCTGTCGGGAATCAAACACTAAAACTACAAGTTAGTAATTTTTCTTTTAAAAGAGAAAAAGGAAAGTTTTAATATTTTTGTTTGTGCTGCCATTAAGAAATAAAAATATTTTAAATGGAGCTTTAAACCAAAAATGGGGAGCCATAAAAAAAAATCTGTTAATCATGCAGAAAAAAATGCAAATAAAATATTAGCATTGTTTGTTATTAATATTCTCCAATTAGTTTGAATATGTTTCACATTAATCTCTATAAATCCAGTGAAGATATTATACTTTCAATTTTTCCTTATACTGACATAGTATATCGCATATTGCGCTTCAGATTACGGCAGATGTTATGAACTTTGAACCATATCATGTAAGCATATGAGGAAATCGAAAAATATAGTATTCTTATAATTAGTTTTTGAAATAGCTATGCATTTTCTAAAGCAAGAACTGTATAAGATAACAATATCATAATCATAAATGTACATAATTCCAAAACTTATTTATTTGCTTTTAGGACTTTTTCAGATTATAGTTATAGTTAATTCTCGATCATCAGCGAGTGTAACAATGGCCTCTTTCGAATGGGAAATCGGTTCGTTCATGCTGCTTTAAGTAAAATATATGTCATAACATGAGCAATAGGCTGCTAGATGATAATTGTCACATTATTTCCTGCGTAGTTGTGTTTAAGCTTTAATATTTTGTGTAATAAACAAAGAGTTTGCTATTAAAATACATTTTTTATGCGAGTATCCATTTAAATGTACTTTCAAGAATTTAGAAATTCTCTAGTCTGATATCTGTCGAATTATTGAGAGATAACTATATTTTATAATATTTATTACATATAATATAGTTTTCTTTATAACGTTGGAAGTTTTATACAATAAATATTCTCTTATTGTTAAAATATACTTACAAATCATCCATTTCTAATACGGAGGTTTCTTTAATTCAGTAGATTTATAATCGGATAACTGCCAGATTACACTCTCTCTCTCTCTCTCTCACACACACACACACTCCATCTCTCTCTCTCTCACACACCCACCCACACACACTCTCGCTCTCACACTCACACAACTCTCTCTCTCGCTCTCACACACACATACACGCACGCGTGCGCACGCACATACACAGATATACAGAGGGATATTTGACTGCATTTGACTAAATGAAAACACAACCCTCACATTCCATGGCTCCATTCAAACCAAGGTCTGAACAAACTTTTAATCAGATTCGAAAAGGGATTGCAAGTCACGTAAGTAGTGACCTTGGTTCCCTTTCATTAACTGACATTGTTGGATGGTCTATCAATAAGTATTGACCCTTCTATTACAATTCTGTCCAAAGTTAATAAATTCTATAATCTAGGAGCTTCAGATTACATCTATCTCTAAAGTGCTCTTACTTCCGAAAAATACCACGAATTGTCACGGCCATTTTACGATCCAGTTAGGGAAGAAAATGACTGGGAGGAAAACAGGGTTAGGTATTTGAGCATTTTTCGTTCGTATAAATGACGCTGGAATACTTAAAATGGATAACTGATGCAAAAAATTAAAATTCCATGACACACATATTGCTATGAAAATAATGAATTCAAAAAGATTTTTTGTAAAATCATCCCTGATTTAAACCCCCCTGATCCCTGTTTCTGCTCCTGCAGAAGATAAGATTGAAAGGATTACTGGATGAGGTTTTTGAGCATTTCAGGTTTTGTGCCTTGAATAATTAAAAAGCTGTAGTTTGAAAAACAGACAATTAATGCAAATAATCAGTGCTCTTTGGATTACAAGATATAACGTCATACACGAAAATCTTAAAAATATATCTGCTTTGGAATTTCTTCGAATTAATTAATAAAAGTTTTCGACAAAATACTTGGAATTTCCAACGAGCTGTCACAATAATCAGTTGTAAGATATAGCCAGAGGAAAAAAATCTAAAAGCAATACCGAATCAAATATTTGAGAATGTCCCTTTTCTAAAAAAGGTACTGTACTTGATCACAGTCGATATCAATTTAGACGAGAGTATTTTCATTTTTAGTTAAAAAAATATTCTTTATCTCTCACCGCTTTCCTTTTCAGATGCAAATTTCCTAAACCGAATTTCCGGATATATGCAATCTTTATTGTGGTTCCATAACATAGCACAAATGTTCCTTCCTTTGAATAAGGTTTAAAGGAGATTTTATATGCTAGGGAGAAATAGGTTTCAATGGTAATTCAGCAATCACTTTGGTTTCCTTTTGTTAAGAGAAACTGAGGGTGTGGTGTAGGTGGGGATTACTGACTGTATCCGCCCCTTCCATTCAAAAATCGGGACAACATGTTAGCTGGGAAAGTAACAGAATACACCTGCAGTATGTATTTCCTCGGAACTCCAAATAAAATAGTAAATGACCTCCCGGGTATTCGTGGTCGAATGGTAAGACACCGGACGGTGGTCCGAGGGATCTATTCCCTATGCGGGTTCGAATCCCGTCGATTACCAATGTGATAGTCACGAGAATGTGGCCATCATTTTAGAATCCTGTCGATTACCAATGTGGTAGCCACGAGAATGTGGCCATCATTTTAATTTCTTCCCAGATGAAATTGGCTATGAATTGAATAAAATAAACACTCGATTAGTCGTGTTCTTCAGCATTTAAAACCATGTTAAAAAATTCAGTTTCAATAAAAATATGAATATGATTTAAAGTAAAAACAATAGCAAAAAGGAAATAATTGATAGTTTTTTTAAAGAAGTAAATTAACAAATTTTTAAACGCAGGAATCTGTTGTTAATTAATAATACAGTTGAAATGTATTTCACGTGAATAAATACTTACTACCAATTTTATTGGATTGGCCATCCCAAACAATTCACTGCATTCCTCCCAGATATAGACTGAAAGGTGAAGCATGAGCAAGTTGTAACATGGATTTTCGAGTTTAAATAAAAGGATAATAATTTGAGACGAGAAGTTGTAAGTGTTAAGATTATAAATATAATGAGAGGTTGAAAGTTGAGATTGCTCAATTAAATCAGAAGTAATTTAAAAAAAAGTGTAAACTTGGAAAAATATTTTACATTTTTTACTTACTTGAGCGAAGTTATATAGTTCTATTTAAATATGTTTCGCATAAAGGAATCACTAATAAATTTTCAGATCGATATTTATATTATTTTTTAAAAAAACCAACTATGTTGAAAATAATAAAGATATCGAAAAATGGTATAAATAATGTACCTGAATTCATAGTCAGGAAAAAATTTGTTTTTCTAAAATTGTTGTTCTACGAATTTTAACTATATTATAATGATAAATTTAGAATAAAAATTGAGGAATTTAAATTTGAAATTAATATTTAGTTTGAATAATTATGCTTGAACACATTTTCAGATGAATTTTAGGCTAGCAGACACTATTATTTAAAGTTTTGGACAACTTCTGCTACATTGTAACATTTTTTTTTCAAATTTATTTTTCACAAATTTTTTTAAAGTCCGACCATTATAATGGTGCATGAAATCGTACAATAACACTTTAAGAATGGGATTATTATATATTTTTTTTGGTTGGACTATGAATCATAATTGTGTGTGTAGTTTCATTCCACCAAATGTAAATAAAAATTGCACGTGAAGCGTTTTTAGATTTTGAAATTATGTGATCGATAACTTATCCCAGTTTCTGCGCCAACCGATGTATTTGATAGTCAGAAGTTAATTTAAATTATTTGTTTAATTTAAAACCACTTTTCATCATTTCTTCAACATTACTTAATTTTTTAATAAAGCTTCTCATTTACAGAATTTGTAACACATATTTGCTTAGTGTCGTTTAAAATTATGCTCATTTCTTATCTTCAATTCTTTATAAAGTTTGATCTTCTTATTTCAGCTTTGAGCTTTTACATATTTTATACTATTCTAAATAGATTTTAAACTATCACGTTTTTATTTATTTTATAATTTCGATATGTGGGACGAGTTGATGGACTTCTTGATGATTCTTAGACTCTGAATATTATGTTAAAAGGACAAATATTTAAAAAAAAATTATTCCTTAATTAATGACGTGTGCAGAAGAATTTGGATATAAAATAACATTTCTATGTTATTTTGAAACATATATTTTATGTAAGATATATATTTATTGAAATTAAAATTAAAATATTGATAAAATTTTTGAAATATATTAATAGAACTGAAATATGCTTTATTTTTGTATATAATAATTTTTCATAATTTAATAATAGTCAATTTTATAAGTAAGGATGATCTATTGATTGCAAAATATTTTTTTTTTTTCATTTGGGTGTCAAACACAGCAATTATAATCATAATTTCGTATAAAAATCTATTCTGAAATGTTTTCCTATCTTTTTCTATTAACCGATAATCTTTAAAATCAAAATTATAAATATGTTAAAAAATGCCCCTTATTTAGTACATGCTCCAAAATTTCGGATTTTCTGTCAGGAAAAATCTTCACTTCGCTGTTGTCTTTTAAATAATATTCTTTTGTGGGATCCAAATTTAAATCAAGATAATTTCATAGTGTTCATTAGATGGCAGCATGAGCGTTTGTCTATTTTAAATTTCGGTGACCGCATTCATTTAGTTTCTTTCTTAAAAGTATATTCCTTTATTCTTACAAAATGGATTCACCTTATAAATAAAATAATTAAAAAATCGAATATTTTTAATAAAAATGTGATAATCAAATCAAACAGAATTACCATTTGATGCAGAAATTGCCGGAATCGTCTATCAGTAACGGATAGTCTATATTGTAATCGTTGATTGGTGGAATTATAACTTGTAATGCCACACTGCGTACTGATGTATTTTTATGTAACTTTTAAAATAATCTTGAATTATTTAATAATTAGGAGATCAAAATTAATATTTAGATTTCTGAACAAGATACACTATATTTTGAACTTGTATATAAAGAAATGTTTATCAAATAATTATCAACTTTTTATTAATTATAATTAAAAATTTAAATTTCAAAATGAATGGTCTTAGTTACTTTTTTGCATTTTTTGTTTCAATTTAGAAAGATTTACAAGTTTGAGGTTAAAATAAATAAAAATGTAGAGGATTTTCTTCCGTGCCCATTTAAAAGAAAATTATATTAATTCAAATAAATTAATTTTACAGATCATTCCAATTTTGTGCTTAGCAAATAGCCTACAGCTGTTTTAAATTCTGGGATGTGCAAAATATTGAGCTGCAGTTTCAGCAGCCTTTAAAATGACATCATTATCGTATATATAAATGTAACCCTTTTTTATAATTTAATTTTAATTAGTTTTATTTAATTAATTTAATTAATTATAATTTTTTAAATTTAAATTCGATTCTAAATATATCATAATGAAATTTATTAACTGAAAATTGAAAATTAATTAAAACAGAACAAGAATACCGTTATTTATTAATCTTTCAAAAGAGAGGCTTTTTTTGAATATCAGACAAACTTTAGCTGGATAATTTCTTAAAATGAATATTCTAATCTATATTTTATTTCCGTTTCGCATCACCAGACGGCACTTCAAAACATGAATTCCCCCCCCCCCTTTATTTCTTTCTAAATTCCAAAAGTTTTTTTCTTTTAACTTTCTACTTTGAACTTTCAATTAATAAAATATTAAATATTGTATTTAAATTGAATTAATTTCAGATATTTTTAAGTTTAAAACAAGTTAGTACAACTAGTTTTTTTATTTCTGAATTTTTTTTATCATTAATTTTATTTCCAAAACGATTGTTTAAATTTCAAGGAACGATATATTCAATGAGAGCAACAATACAAATGTTCTTATTTTTTAAAAGGTTTTCAATTAATTAGATGAAAACTGTAGGGTTTATTTTGGCATCTTATATTAAAAAAATATATATATATTATTTGTTAGGCAAATTTGTCGTTACAGTGATTATTTTTAAAATATAATTATCACCATTTAGTGTATTAAAATTATTTTCGGTAAATTTATTCATTATGCATTATTTCCGAATCTATTAAATAAAGAAAATTATCTATAACCATTTTCACTGAAACCGAAGTTTTAATGAGACCAACCACATCAACTTTAAATTAGTAAGTTCCAATGCAACACATTTTAAAATAGATTAGATATCATCAGGTTCATGCATTAATCGCAATTAAACTAAAATATTTAATGTTATCGCTAACTTTTTACGTCAGTTGCAATCAGTTTGATTTTCGAAAATTTATAAAATTTTATTGACCAGTTTATAAATTTTGAAATTTATTTAACAATATCGAATTTCTTTCTATTATTTAAATTCATTTATTTCTCTTTAGAGGTGCTATCTTATTTCGTCAAATTTTAGAAGCATATTTAAATAAAAAAATAATATTATTATTCAAACATTGTTATAATATCTTCACACCAGATGGCAGCTCAGGAACAAAATGAAAGTTATGTTCATAGAAAATTATTATTAATTGATTCCACATTGAAATAAGATTAAAAATTTCGAGTCAAAATTCATGAAAGACTTTAAAGTTCCTGTTTCAATTACAAATTTAGTTCTATGGAAATTAAGTTTTTTTTTCAGTGTTTTATTCTTAATTTAAGAGAACGGAAACGTTTGAAATCATAGGCAATATATTTTTTTTTTTCATAATCAGTATTCATATATTAATTGCGTAGTTCTTTATGACAGCATAAAGTTTCATATTACAAGAAAAGTTAATTAAAAAAACAGAAAGAATATTACTTAAAAGTGTGCGTAACAATTTTTCAAATTTTTTAGTAAAATAATTTAAGAATGTGACTTCAATAAAATAAGTGCTTTTGCAAATATTCCAATTAATATATTTTAAACTAAATTAAAACGTTGTAGCTTAAAATATATTCAAGGAAAAAAATCACTCGAAGCTTTCCCGATAAAATAAATAAACTTTAAGAAAATTTAATATTTTTTTAGACAGTATTAATATGTAAAATGAACAAGACTTAGCGTTTTCTTGTAATTTTAACCACTGAATATAATCAAATTAATTTGACTAAATTAGTGAAATCAATAATAACATCCCATACATTCGACACGAGATCAGACGGACTCACTGCTCATTAAAAGTATCTCCCCAGTCCAGGGCACATCATCTGCCAAGCCACCGCTGAAAATGGAAGGAGATAGCCTCAGGATCGTGGCGGGTACTCGAAAAATTGTCAAATTATGGTATGATGATACTATGAATAAATTTTCATGAGAATGTTCCAAATATTGTATTAATCAAAAATTCTCTATCGTCAATTATATTTGTATTACTTAAAATTTTGCTGTTTTACTAATTGTTTATTTGTATAATTGTATAATAATTGAATAATAATTGAAAAGTGTAAAAAAAGCGATAATCAGTTTTTAAAATATATAACTTCTGTCCATCAAATTACATCCAGTTGCTTCATACCTGTTAGACGGCGCAATGAGTGTTAATTATGTAGAATATTGTAAGAAATTACTGGACACAAGCTGAAAATGTTTGGAAGATCTATATTCACAAAATCTGTGCTTTGTGGTTTATTTAAAATACCTAATATCTGCTTAAAATCTAATATATATGTAAAGTTATTAGGAAAGCTAAGAGTTTCAGTTAGAAAATATGATCAGTAAATTAGCAACTTTTAATATTTAATAAATAATGCCGTGGGTTGACTTTCTTTGGAAAAAAAGAAGGTGCTCTCAATCTTGTTTAATTTTGGTCCCATTAATTTCAACAAAGAATGAAAGCAAATGTCTATGTCTTTCAGTCCTTTGCAGTACAAATCATTGGACACAGCAAATGTGCATTTAGCAGCTATTTCCCAAAATTTTAATTAGAATTTCAATTTTTTGAAAGGATATTTTGACATTATTTCTGTTAAAATATATAATAGATATTAATAAAATTCTTTTCAGATTTAATTTGCTATTTTTTCTGCTTTTGTTAGTTGAAAAAAAAATTAAAACCATACTTTTTGATATTAAAATTCACAGTTAAAATAAGCAATAAAATATTTAAAAATAAATTTGGGAAAATTTTATTTAGATTATGGAAATAAGATTAGAGTAGTTACCTTAAATACATTTTTCATATTTTATATACAAAAGAATTGAAGAGATGTAGTTTCTTGATAATAGTATTAGTTTTATTTCCTGTGATTAGGCTTGTGCTATAATGATAAATCTCAACTGAACATTCAGTCCCTTTTTTTCTTTTTTAGATACAATTTTTTTTCATGCACGAGTTATTTTAGGTTGTAGAAAGAGTAATTTTAATCTATTCATGGGTAATATTGCTTTTGAAATCTCCTCTTCCAGAATACTTTTAATGTGGATATATTATGGTCTATTGTTAAGTCAAAATCTTACTTTTAATCACAATTTTTTAAATTTTTAATACTAAGAATTAAATTTTGATAATATTTCATTAAAGCGAATACTTTTTAATCTTCACACACAAACGCATTCGGAGTTATTGTTAAATGTTCCTAAAATTAAATATTATTATTATTATTTTTTGAATTCTAAGTTATTTTTAAATACGTATATCTTTTTCCTTGATTTATTCCATGCACTTTATCATATATTAGATAAGACTGAGCATGAATTTTTTAAATACATTTTTTATTGTTAAATATGTAAAAAAATCTCAAAAATGGATTAAGTTTGAATTTAGAAAATATTAAAAAAATTTTTACAAATATAATTGGTAATTTTATACACAATTTCATAAAAAGTTATTTTTCAGAAAGTTCATTAAACCTCTGTTCATTTCACACCCCTGCTCCAGTTTTTAAAAAAAGTTCTGAGTTCGAAAAATATATGAACAAATGTGGAGAAATACAATGTAAAGAAAAATATTGATTTAAAGTTTTTATTCCTTCAATAATATCAAATAAAATTCATTTACCATATAAATTAATTTATTAGTAACTGCCTAATATAAAAGTTGCAAACATTTGGGGAAATAAGTTATTATATTTGCATAATGAACGTATAAAAGAAGAACAATTTAAGTTTAATATATCATATATTTTTATCCTAATAATTCTAAAAAAGTATATACCACAGAGCTGACCCATGCACAATTCTACTACTAATATAAAAGCATCATATTGATAAAAATATTTATATCTCCAATAGTATAATTTTAAAAACTGAAAAATTTTTTTAAATGAAAAAAAAAATTATTAAAAAGTCCCTTAATTTGAAATTTTATTCGTATAAAGAATAGCATTTCATATTATAAATATGCCAATATTGAAGAATCGCATCTATAAATTTGTTTAAATAAATAACTTAAAAAAGGTTTCAATATAAATTGATCTATCAGTTTAATAATTATAAAGCTCTTTGCTAGAGACAATCCAAAAAGAGGCGTGGCTGTCATGTTTTCCTATCAAGAATCATAATTTTTAAATAACATAATAAAACTTCAGGTACTAGGAAAGGTACAAGTATATTTAAAATAATTCAACCATTACATGAATCAATAATAATAATAATAAAACACACATTTCTATATTTCGATATTTTGGAAAACATATTACCCTAAAAGTATTTTTATAGTATCAATGAAAACAGCAGATGGCAGCAGTGCTATTCTTTTCTAAGGGATTTTTACAGGATTTGTCCTGAGTTGATTCTCATTTATAAAGATAATAGATGGCGCCACGAGTACTTAAATTCCTTTATTGTAGATCTGAAGGAATTAGCTTCCATTTTGAAAAGGAGGGAAAATAAATATAATGTATCTTTGAAGGAGATGAGGTACTTTCTTGCAGTTCTCCGAATAATAGCATTAAATAATTACTATATAGCAATAAATTATTAGCATATATTATATACATTTAATAAATTACCTTATAAATAATATCATTCGAAATATTTTGCCAATGTGTTTCATTTCTGTATGTAATTTTGAAAAATAATAAGATATGAAGTTATAAATATGAAGAAAAAAATACTCATCAATAAATTCTTAACCTAATACAAACAAAGGTTAATATTAAATGCCTGTTTTGAGATTCGTAATAATTTTAAACTAATTAAAATTGATTAGATTGTAATTCAATCTGGAATTTTGAGTATAAATGAAGAGGATAAATATTAACCGTAAAGAGCTAGATAGATAAAATTTAGTACACAGATTTAACATCCAACGTGTAGATCTATATGAAGTTTTGAATCAAATCCGTCCAAGTGTTGATAATTTATTGGCCTGTACATTTGTATGCAATTAAGCACGATAACACAAAACCTCAAAGATTTGAATAATGAAATTTAGTGTACAGTTTTAGTATCTGAACAATACATTATTGTCCAATTTGAATATATCTATCTAATGTTTGAATGAACCCATTACCTTGTACTTTCGCAAGTATGAAAACGCAATGATTTTGGTGCACAGAATTTGATGCACAGTTTTTAACATTTAAAATATAGATTCTCATGAAACTTTTTATAAAATCCGTCAAGGAGTTGATACTACAAGTTAAATTAAATTTAAAACTTTTTCTTAAAAAAACTTTGTTTTGAATTTGAAGAGGAAAAGAACTTGGGGATTTGCCTTAGATATGGGTCGCTTAGAAGGCTTAATCTGAACAGTTGGTTACTTTTTCCAAGGATTTTCTTAATTTATATTGGTTTGAAAAGCTAATTCTACTTGACTGTTAATTTCGATTGCAATGTTTGGCGATGTTCGTGGCGCCATCTCCTATTCTTTAGTGGAAGCAATCTTATTTTTTGTTGGTCCTCCACCTGATTTATATAATTTTAAATCGGAAATAAGCAAGAATGGTGGAGGGGGGAAGAGAAATAAAAACTTTCAGGAACAAGTTTAATTTTTCAGCTCATTTATTTAATTTATTGTTTCATTTGGTTTGGTATTTAAAAACAAGATTGTAACTATTTTACATTTTGGAATAAGTTGATAAACTAGAAAACGCATTGCCGCTTCTTTTTACTCTATAAAGCAAAACAGAAGCTTGCTATATTAGAAACTTGCGAAAATTTTAGAGAGGCCACTTCCAGTACTTTATAAGCGTTTGCATTTAATTTCTCTTGTAAGTAAAGATAAAATTTTATAATTGAATTTACCATAAATCTCCGATCTATTAGAAGTTGACAATGTTAAGTGCTTTTGTGCTATGTTTTTATATTTTCTATGAAATTTTATATGCTATACTTTTATATCCTGAACGACGATGCATCATTTTCATATTTTCAGTATTAAATATCAGGTAATTGTTCGATTTAATAAAATTTGGAAAAGTGATATATTTTATTTCTCCTAGTAAATAAATTCTGAAAAAAAACAAAAAAAAACACCCGCATTATTTTAAGATTCTATGATGCTGGTAATAGTGAATTATGAATTAGAGACTAAAGATAAAGCAATAATTAAATGAAAAAAAATATTGTGATTTTTTTTTTCGTATTAATAATAATATATTTAAAAAAATTGTTCTTATTAATAAACATCCAAGAACATTAGTAAACATCCAGCTGGTATTTAGAAAAACTATATGTGTAGAAAAGAGACACAAACTAGTTTGGAAAGTTACAGTTAGGGTAAGTACTCACATTCAGAATTGGAATTTAATCTTAAGAATGCGATATTTGTTACTCTTAGAAAAATGTTGTCAATAAATTTATCTTATCATTAGTAATGGATTCAAACCTGTTAGACACAATAAGATTCTCATCTGATTACATTTCATTCAGATAACGAACTGTGATGTCTTGGCAACGGCATGTTTGGCAAAGCAGATGTTTACTTATGTACACTTGGCAAGGGAGATGTTTGTCCCGATTATCACAAAGTAAACAAGAGAGAGAGTGCTCAGTTCTCTTCTCTACTGTATACCTATACAGAACGATTATTGCACTGAATAAAATCAAACGCATTTTATTAGAAAAAGCGTGAAATTATGGCCTGAATTATTAATTAATTATTTTTCTGATTATTTTGCTTTCTAAAAAATTCTTGCAGCTGTACATCGAAACTAAGGTTTGTTTATTTTTGATTAGAATTAATTTCGTCTCGCATTTAATTATGATTTAAAATTAGGATAAAAAATATCGTCTGCTTGAAAATATTTTGTTATTCGTTAAGAACGTTACTGCTGTTAACTTTGTTTATTCAATTGCTTTTACTTTGGTAATTCGAGTTTTTTTTTTTATTTGGTCTTTTGAATAGACCAGAGTTTATATCACAGAGAACATAATATTAAAATTTAGTTATTTTGGAATTCGAAATCAAAACTGGTAGATTTTAGTCTGCAATTATTTTTGTCAGTTAAATATTCCATGCATTTAATCTTCAAAAATTATAAATGAAAAAAAAATTATGAATAATTATTCTTTCTAGAATGTTACTATTATACAATGTATTTAAAAAAAAGCAAGAAACAATTTCCTTTTGATTAAAAAATAATTAGAGAATTGACTCTTTAATTTGACGTTTCGTAGGGCAAAAGTTTTGTCCAAAATGTTGCTAATAGTTGACAGCCTTTATTGCTAAAGATCCTAACTTATTACTTTCAATGATAATTGTATTGTTTATTTATTAAAATAATTTACTCATTTTTTTAAATTAATGTTTTCAAATTATGAATGTTTTTAATGATTATTATCTTTATATTATGTATTGCGAATTATTTATTATTATTATTTTAATTATGCATTGCTTATTAAAATTATTAAATACTAGCCGCCTTTGGCGACCAGTCGGTTCGCCAGTATTACCTCTCGCTACAATTTTCAATTAAATATTTTAAGTAACTGGTCTCTTAATAGATTCTCAAACAAAACATCTCTAATCTTCAAATTTTGATAGTCATACCAAACTTATACTGTTGTTTAGATCGTTTCGTTCAATTTACTATATATATTTTGCTAATTTATTGTCATTTTCAGTAAAACTTCAACTTTAATTTAAAGTGGAAATGATGAAATTGCAATTAATATAAAGATATTTTTTCAATAAAACCAAGCGTTTTATTTCATTTATCACCTTTATTGTTATTTATATATTATTATTATTATTGAATATGAGTATTGCAAAAAGAATCGCTCGGTATTTAAATCTTATGTGAACTACAAAATATTTTTCATAATTTATGTAATATCTCAAACAATAATTCAACAAAAATTTCTCAGATTCAGCATGAAATTCAGTTTTTAGTTTTGCTTTCAAAAGGATTGAAATGAAATCAATAATAATATTTTGTTCCGGCCTATAAATATATTTCAAAAATTATGAAGTCTAAATTTAATGCAGTAAGGTATCTTATTCTGAGAAATATTCTGGACACACCAAATTTTAAATAAATGAATGAATGTTTCTATTTTCCACGATCAACTAAGAATTATTTATGAAGTTTTAAATGTTAAAAATTTAGAAAAACTCAACATTTTCATAATCTTAGGCCAATTTATCTTGAGAAACCTGCGCGCTGATTGGCGTATTTTTTTTGAAACGATCGATGGAAAATCTAAAATTATCCTTTTTTTATTGAATAGTGATATTCAAATTTTCATAAATCAGTCAGTTTAAGTGATTGATTTAGTTGATTGGAAATAGACTCTTTTTATTTAAAATATTAGTGTTTCAAGAACATTTTGTTATTCGTGATTTCCACAGCAGAAGCTTTATGTAAAATCAAATATTCGTTATTTATTAGAGCATTTATTGAATCAAGTTACATAAAATATAATCATTTTCCATTTAGACCATTTTAGCAGATCTTTGTCTTACTAAAGGTTTACAAATTAGCTGTGTGGCCCTGATTTGAATATATATCCTGTTCATATTAAACAAAACTTGCCTTAAAACAAAACTGATTTATTAGATTAATAATATAGAGAGTGTAAAAGATCATAAAATAATTTTTCTTGAATTTATTTTTTAGAAAAAACAATATTTCATATTTGTTTCATTTCCTACAGACACGTGCCGAAAATTATATTTTTGCAGATTTCATTTCCAAAAAGATTTAATTTATTTTTAATTGGAGCTTTAATCAATGTGATGGCAACACTTTGAAAAAAGCTATTTTTTTCCCATGAATGCGAAACGTGCTCGTGCAGCTTAAATTTTATTTTTATTTTGTACGAAAAAAATTGTTGAAAAATATAGTTAAAATATTTATTTAAAAATTCAATAAAATTAGAAATTTAATTTTAAGGTTAAAACATTGGTATCATTTAAAAGATATATTTTTGATCTTTAACTTCATGTAAAAATCTTTTTTGTGCGGTAATAATTTCGGAAGTTATAGCAGAAACACGCCAAAATTTCGCTTAATTTTTAAATAAATAAAATTCTAATTAAAAATTAGAAAAAATAATCCCCAGGTGCACATTCCCGGCCTCCAAGGTATACACGTGCCACATTTGGTAGCTGTGGGTGGAATGGTCTGGCCTGTAGAGCGCCACACACACATTGAGCTTTATTATAAGTATAGATATAGATATAGATTAAAAGTGAATCTTTATTGCCACTTTCAAGTAAAATAAAAAGAGTTATTTTCTTTTTCTGTATTTGATTTAGAATAAGTTTTTCTGAAATCAAATTTTTTTGATAAATCTAATTAATTTAATGCTCTCATCTTCAAATTAGCCAAGTTCCACTACACATGATTCATGTGCTATCATGTGTTGTGGTTCATGTGTGTTTTCATTGAGAAATTATTAACGATACTAATAAAATTATCCGTTTATTAATCAATCATACAAATCACAGAGTTCCCGTTTTTTCATTCTTTAATTTGTTAGACCAAGTTAAAAATTTTTTTCCCCTATTACTAAGTATTTTGTGGCAGCGCCATTTTTTTTTTATCTGAAAAGTTTTGCTACTTTCATTAAGATGGGAAGTAAATCAAGATAAAATTAAGAATTCTATGATGATAAAATAAATTGGTAACTTTAATCAGCAATAAAAAAAATAAAATTTGACCCCAAAGTTTTTTTTTTTTTGTTTACAACCAGTACACATCAACGATGGGTTTTTTTTTGGGTTTTTTTTTAACGGAGCACTCGATCTCAACGGATCACTCTCACCGACTCTTAATCTTTAATTAATTAAAACTTCATTGCTATTGATTTAACTTCATGATCGCTGGAAAACAAAACAAAAAAAATTAATTCAAACAATAGGAAACCTGATAATACACATACAAACAGAATAATACAAAGCTTATGGAAAACTAGCGTGAGTGATTTTCTCACAATTTCCTCACATGCTCTCTAATAAGGATGTTATGCTGTAAATTGATAACCTTAAACAAGACTGTAGGGTTTCGAGTGCTTAGATTTTTATTTTTATGGAATGGAAAGAAAGTCAGCCATTAAAGCAAATCGTATCATTGCAACAATTATATAATTTCTTTTTTTATTTGAAGCTTTGATTGGGTATCTCAAAGCAGTCAAATGTCTACAATTCAACAATAATATACTACTGCGTAATGAAGTATCTTACTTGGCGTAAAAATAAACTCACTCTTATTTAAAAAAACCAAGGGAGCAATCATCCCGGAATATTCTTGCATATTCTTTAATAACAGTGCTATCCTATTCCTTCCCACATAAAATAATGGATCATTGGCAAGGTCACAAAGGCTTCGAGAACTCAGATTTTTATTTTCAGAGTCTCACATATGAGAGTTATGCGGTATACAACAAAGAAAAGTGATAGGTGCGTATTAATTGCATGACAATGGCGCACTATATTTACGAAATATCGACCTTTGATGAGGATCTAGCATGTGATCTTTGGTGATTAAATCGATGGCATGCGGCTGGTAACAGAAAATCGAATATGCATTTTGGACACCCTTTGGCCGGCCGGCTGAAATCAAAATTGTCTCTTAGAGTCGCAACTGAAACTGTAACTTCCCCAGTAATCTTAACTGAGCCATCTTTTCTGAAAATGAATATTTTTCTTTGCTCAAGTTTACATTTTTTTTAAAAGTATTTCATGGTTGACCAGTTAATCACACGCCATTTTTCCTGCTCCACCTAAGCCACTGTATAAATATTAGGAGAAATAATTAGAAGACTATTACAGTCGAAATTATTTCGCTAGTGATTATATTTAAAATGGATGAAACAACAGTTTCCATCCTTTTTAAAGAGCAAACATTTTTTCATTTTTAAGGCTAAAAATTGTCGATAATTGTATAATTTAATTCAGTCAAACATATTTCAATACAGTTTTTTAGCCACAATTTTAGTTCACCCTGATCCGCAGATTCAGAGGCTATGAATGAACATGCATATATGGCTAAAGTAGCTAGCTATATTTGTTATCGTAAATTTTAATGACTATTTTGGAACTGCAATAATAATACCTTTCTATTTAATGTTCATGTCAATTTCTTGAGACTACCAATTTTCGACGATTCTACTTCGTTAAGGTGTGAGACGTGGAAAGAAGAGTTCATTTCCTGGAATTCGTGGTCATTATTTGATCTTGAAGTCCGCCTCATTAGATACTTTTTCGTTCAGTGAATTTCCCACGTGTATACAATTCTTCTGACCATACTATTTTATTTTTATTTAAAATTGCACATTGTTTGCTTATATGGCTAATTCAAGTAGGGAAAAAAAAAACACTTTCAGGAGTGGCACAAAAAAATATTATCATATAATATAAATTAAATGTGACCGAGATTACCTACCGTTGTTTAGTTGATGATGATGTCGTGTCCGCGTTACCACGGAAAGGGGGCGCAGTAGCTTCTGAGGCACCGAGGGCAGAAGTCTGACTTCTAGCTCATATGAAGATGACAGTCACACATTCGTTTGCACTACCCCTTTGCACAGGGGGCACATTCACACACCTCACAAATAGAACACAGAAGGACAACCATATCCGAATCGGGATTCGAACCCGGAACGCCCAGACCACGGGGAAGATGTGCTACCCCTATGCAGGGATGCCGGCGCCGTTGTTCTGTTTGAAAATGTTATAAAAAAATTCAATAACAAATATAAAAAAATTATTTTAACATAAAAAATTCTTCTTCTGTAACAAAAGTACATTATCAAATTTTAAAAACAGAAATTTTCCATTTATTCATCAGAATTTGAATAAAAATTGTTCGAAAGTATTTTATTTTGAATTAGAATCTTTTTTCTACAATTACGATTATTAGAATCTTTAGAATATCTACAATTTTTTCACTTTATAAGTCCATTTATCCTGACGCATGCCCAAAATTGTGGAAGGTTTTCAAATCCATGACTGAACAGAGAAGCGTTTACTTTCTATTTAGGAATGTTATCACAGGTAGTGTTTATTTGTGTTAACGTTTTACTTGTAGCGCCGTCTAGTGTTTGAAATGTAAATATTTTTAATAGAAAAATTTGTTGCGAATTTTTCCCCTGAAAATAGATTTATTTGACAATGGGAGGGAAAGGAAAATGAAATCTAGAAAGATGCATTTTTGCATCGCAATGCATTGAAGGCCGTTGATCAGAGAACAAGGATCATTGATTCGTTACAGTTTCAAAGTTGAGCTGAGTTTTTTGAATGATAAAATGCAGATAAAAAGTCTAACTATTTTTTTTAACTGTTATCCTTTTCAATTTCATTCAATTATTTCTTCAATTTCATTTCATTCCCTTTCCAATTACTTCAGTACTTAATTCTTAAAATTTTCAGAGTTTTGTTTCAACTAATCGCACATCTAACATTACTACATTGGTGACACAATGACATTTTGAAGTGTAAGATACTGAAGATGAAGCAAAAGTGGTCATAAGTATGATATGAAAATGATAAAGAAATTAAGCCACGATGAATATCGAAAGATTGAAAATACTTAATCATTAATTAAAAACGAAAAATCACAATGACGGCGATAAAAATACTTCATGCTTTTATGATATTAGTTTGAACTCTAAGTCTTTGATTTAAAAAATTATCTGTAAACTTCAACGAATTTTTAGAAGCATATGTTTTTTATAATTTTTTTCTTATATTTTTTTAAGGATTATCATTGAAAAATATGACAAAATGAAATCTTTTGAGTTACCTTTGAGGAATTACCAAGTCTGAAGAATATAAAGAAGCGGAAATTGCAAGATGATATTGCAAGATTTGGAAGACACTCAATGCAGGGATGCAAAAGACATACTCTAGAGGTAATTAGTAAGATTGTCATATTCAGTGGGTTGACTGGGCTGCAGCCCATAATCATCATTCCTCTGTAGGCTCCTAAAAATTTATTGTACTGATTTTATTTTAATTTTGAGCTAAAAAATTATTTAGTAATAATTTTAAATATGTTTAAAATAAAAATATGACTAGGGTTGACAATTGGACAATAATTGATTTCTTAATGTTACATACAATAAACTAAAGTGCACATTTCAGTCATTTTTAAATAAATAATTTCAAAAAAAATGGTGAATAAAATACTGGGTATTATGTTTTATTGTATTATTTTAAATATAAAATGTAATATTTGGTACTGATTAAATGCATAGAATGAATAGAAAGAAATATTTTCCCTATAATACAACTGTTAAAGTTATCATTACAAGAACAGAGATTGTTGAAGCTGGGTTGTAAAGTATTATTTTGTAATAGTATTGTCTTTCAAGATCGGATTATTAAAAAGGCAAAGTAATCAATTGCCTAGGGGGTTGCAAGACTCTTTTGTGATGGTTTGAAATTAATCTAATTTTATTCTCTCAGTTAATCACTAAGGTTGTTTAATTGAATTTATTCAAATTAAAATCACGTAAAGAATAATTCAATTTCGAAGTATTATTCTAATAATATGCATAAGTAATTGCTATTTGCAAGTTTTATATTACGTAATTTTATAAATTTAAATAAAAGTTTATATAATTGAAAAAATATTCAATCCAGGTATTAAATATTATTTAGATCACGTTATCACTAAAATTTTTTTCGTTTTTTTTTAAATTTAAAATTTTTTTTAAAATTTTAGATATGCATTTTTTTATACTGGATATATTAAAGCAAACTTTTTGAAAATGATTAGCAGCTTTATTTATCAAAATTTGTTATCTAAAACCATTTAAATAAAGATTAAATTAAAATAGATAAAAAATATTTAGTTTTGGAAGCTTAGTTTTGGTTTTGGTTCAAAGTAAAGGGAGTCACTAGATTTGCATTGCTTAAAGGGCCCTAGGAGGTTTAATCCAGCTTGCTGCCTTATAAAATTGCATTGCAGCATGCAGAGCATAGGAGACTTTTTCAATCAATAATTTTATCAGATATGCATATTTATTGAATCATGGGTACTGAAATGCCTAGTTACTATTTAGATTGAACGTCAGATTACTGAAGTCTATAGAGTACATAACCCCTTTTAAAGTAGGTAACTGCGTTGAAAAGTGAATTATTTGAAATATTTTGAATTTTTAAAAAAATTTAATATTTTTAATGATTGAAAAGATTTCTTCATAAAATTGTTTGATTCTTGCTTCAAAGTGTATTTTTTGAGGAGGTTACCTTGATTTTATCTATGCATTTACATACGTTTTAATACTATTTTATCTCTTTAGATGCTATTTTCTCAAATTCTAATCATTATTAGAATTTTCTTACGAAAATCTCATAAATTAAAATCTAATCTCTTTTGTTCACGGTTGGTACAATAATTTCTCAGTATGTTCTGTGGTTTCTGAACTACACAGTAAATATTTTGTAAAAGTATTTTGAAGGTTTTCTAATGCTTCACAATGTGAAAAAAAAAAAAAAAATTAAAATTCCATTTATTTATTGATTAGTCGAACCCCATTATTCAAAGAATGGCTGGAAATGCAGCTTATTTCTTTAGTTCTGTAACCATATAATATATTTTTTAGAATATTTGCAAAATTTTGTGCAAATCATTTGGTAAACTTCTAAGCTAGAAGATTTTTGCTTCATACTTCTTGTTGCAGGCTTTTAAAAAACTTTGTCACTTAAATGATATATTTTGGTTTTTATAGATGTATTTGTAATCTTTTTATGCAAAAATTAATGGGGGCGGCTCTTATAAGTGAGAAGCCTCCCTCCTCATCCCTTCTTTAACAAAGGGCATTCACCTTTCCCCCTAAACGTAAACTAGAGTGGTTATTTGCGTTCGCATGTAGGGGTAGCCGTGGCCGAATCTGGTAAGGCGCTGGATTTATATTCAGGGACCAAAGTCCTCTTGCGGGTTCAAATCCCGTCGGCTACCGAGCGCGCCCGGTGAGCGTTTTGAAATTTTTTCAAAAAACTACAAAAAACAACAACAAACAAACAAAAAAAAACCCGAAGAAATTTTAGTTGCGATTGTCTAGCTAGTGTGTTGAATCAATAACGAGAAATACGGCGTTAAAAAACTTTTGAATAAAGATTTGTTAACTTGAATATATTCTATGCTTAATTTTATTTATTTTCTAATGGTTTGACATTTGAAATATTTTTTCAAAGTTTTAAACTTTAACACTTGAGTTTGAAAACCAGTCTAATATTCTGACTCGTAGCTAAAACCTATAAACGCTTTTGCACTGTCGCCTTATCAGTCACCTAATCAAAAACAATCAACAAACCCTCCAGGATCTGCTCTAAAACTTAGGTATGAAAACGGTAGCCTTCAAGTGCGTAACATGTTAAGATGTGTTATCTGTTCTCAGTATTCAACATATGAAGACCAAATGAATGTAACATGTACCGCCATCTAGTTCATAGAAATAAAGTTAAACTAAATTAAAAGATATTTGAATAAGTGTAAGAAATTATCAATTCTATTCGAATCTTTCATTTAAAAATCTTTATGCCATTAGAAATTTCGATTTTAATAAATAATATTAATTAATAAATAATATTTGGTTATTTATCTCTATCAATTGATTTATTCACAATAATTACAGTTTTATAAGCTTTTATATGCTCTTTTTATTTTGTTCTTCTAAAGGTAATGCTTAAAAAGTTTGGCTATAAAATTAAGGAACTATTGACTATGAAAAATTCCTTTTTTATGTCCTGTATTATATTTAGCAATCTTTCTGGAAATATATTTTACTATATTGTTGATAGAGCTTTATAAAGTATCTTATATTTCAGACAAAAAGTAGTAATCGGTAAAATGATAGTTAGAAGCGCCATCTAGTTTTTAAAAGTGAAATTTTTTTAAAAACATTAATCCATAATTGATTTAATCAAATTCAAGGAATCACATGGTCCAAATAACAAACTGTGTATGCTAAATTTGGTGACTTTCAGTTCGAATTTTTGGTTCATATTCAGAGGTTAAACAGAACAGTGAAAAGATAATTAATTTCATAAGTAATTTTATAAGATCAAAACTTTCTTGTGGCATGGATATTTAATTAATTATTCTATCATTTTCATTATTTATTTTCTCAGTGATGCAAAATCCATAATTAATTAAATTCCTGAAGCCATATTTATTGCTCTGTCTACTTTGTGGTTTTTATATGCTCTAATTGTAATATTTATAAAATGTTTCTATATATTTTTCAGTTTTTTTTTTCAAGAAAACACAATGTGTATGATCTGAATCTTTTCTTTAAATACATTCCAGAAGTTAATCAGCTAAACGTACTTCAAAATCCATAAAACTAATTTTAATCCATAAAACTGTGAATTTTCAAATAAAATAAAATTTTAAGTACTAATAAGATCACTTGAATCAAAATTTCTTCACGTACTTAAAAAAAAAACAAAAAAACTGCATTGGAATGTTTTTCTTTATAAATGCATACACAGCAAGAATAAAAAACAATGGAATGTAATTGCACTATCCTAAGAACTACTTACTACTTCACCCAAACATTGCCCCAAATTTTACATTAGGACAATAAAACACAATGGCAGACATATAATATAAATAATAAAGCTCAATAATTGGCTTACTGCCAACCCTGTTTTATTTAAAGCATGAATGAACATAATTTAAGAACTGCTGGACATATTTTTCATACTGCAGAATAATGGAAATAATATTAAAATTTTTTAATAACATTTATAGTAATTAATATTTTATAAATATTTGCTTTTTATAAAAAAAATCGTTTGATTCCACAGATTTATCTATTTTAGATCTAAATGTTTAATTCGACATATTAATCTAATGGCAGACGATTTAAATTTTGGAACTGTGAATTAATAAAGAAAAAAAAATTGAATCTGTTTAGAAATGACTTTAAAAATCAATAGTGAAGCAGGTTCATGATATTTTGTTGGTAAATTTTCTTTTAGAATTAATTTATATTTGTAAAAGAAGATTTATTAAAAAAAAATATTAATTTTACTTTAAACGGTAAGCATTTATTTCGTCTGTTTTATCAACAGGCAGAAATATATTTTTAAATAAATAATAAAAAGAAAGAGAAAAACCAGGAAAAAGCTGCCATTCTTTGACACATACACTGAATTCGTATTCTATGAATTCAGAAAAGTTATATATTCATTAGATTGATTTGAAATTGTAATTTTTCTATTCCCTTTTTTGGCATTGACAAATCTCGTTTGAATTTCAGTAAAGTTAAATGATCCCATACATATATCGATTATATTAATACACAATAGAAATCAATGCATACAATGGCTTCTTTCCTTTATAAGTAGGTTACAAAACAATTGATTGGAAACTGAATAATTATGAATTTCAGATCAATTCACAATATTTTTATACTGAACTATCGCCACTCTGTATTATTAAAACCGTCATGTGATTTAAATAATTTCATCCTTATAAATTTCATTCTTATAAATAATTAAGAATTTCCTGTTTATTGAAACAATGAGACGTCATTCTTTTTTCGTATAAAACTCAAATTCTTGAAAATTTTATCGGCCTTAACAAATGTTTCGTAGCAAAGCGAAGAACAACTAAATTTTCTGAATACTTGAATTTTCGTTGAGAGGAAAGTAGGTGTTTTTTTCTTGAATTACTATCTAATTATGTTTTCTGATTTTTTTTAAAAAATTCCTTTTTTCCATTAAACAACTGTTATTTTTATAATTCCTGAATTAAAAATATGCTGGAAATAACGTTATTAATGTAATTAATTATTGTATCTATGATTTTTTTAGGTGGAAAGGTTCTTCAGATTTTTTCCTCTATAATTGTTTTAAATTAATAGACTTCCCAATATTGATATTAAAAATATAACAGTTTAATACGCTTGAAATTGCTTCGACTTTGCGGTGAAGTTATTTCTTGAAATCATATGATCTAACAAACGTATTAAAAGTTTTTAAAGTGACAAACTTTTTAAAAATAAATAAATTCATCAAGAATCGAACGAATTAAAATCTTTATTTTCTTTGCAAAAGTTTCAAATGTCTCCGTTTTTAATTTCCATCTTTAATTGTAAAAACAATGTAAAAAATTTTTAATTAATTTTTTGTTGAAATTTTGTATAGTTAGGTTAATTTTTTTTCTAATTTTCACAAGGAAAATATTTATTTATTCATTTATTCTCCTGTTCTAATTTTGATGTGAAACTTATTGAATACGATTGCAACACACAATGCTGAAAAATTTTATACTATCAAAAAAAAGGAAAAAAAAAAAAGATATAGAAAAAGATTCAAATCTCTTGTTCAAAACGTTATAGTGTTACAATGCTTTTCATTTGATTTGTCTGTCTTATAATTGTTTGCCTTGATTTTATAAGCCGTTTCATATTTTGCGTGAAATTAAATTTCCTTTGTCTTAAAAAATTTATTTTCCTTTATCTTAAGATTTTAAAATGTTTTTGTGTAGTTTTACGCTTTGAGATTATTGAGGAAAGTGTTAAATTTTTTAATTTACTTTTAAATAATTAAAAATTTAATGAAATCTTTGAGATAGTTTTTTTATCGAACATCTTCCACCCAATTTGGTCCTATTTGGACGCGATGGTTAAGAGCAAATTGGAGAGTTTGTTAATGTGTATAGTTATGTGTTAATGCGTGTATATGGACTTGTGTTAATGTTGGCATGTATGGATATGTGTGTACAAATATACATACTAAACGTAAATAAAAGTGCTATGAGATAAAACTGATACAATTGTAAAACTAATTTTTTAATTTTTTAAAATGGTGTTAAAATGTTTTTGTGCAATTTTGTGTTTTGAGATTATGGAGGAAAAGTGTTAAAATTTCGATTAATTTTTAATTAATAAAAATTTTAATGAAATCTTTGGAAAACATTCTTTTATTGAACAGCTTCTATCCTATTTGGTATGTCCTGACTTAATGACACATACCAAAGTACATACCGAGCATGTTGTCTAGTTTGTGAATGTGTACGAATATGTATTAATGTGGGATATGGATATGTGTGTATAAATATACATACATCTGAGGATTACTATTGATTTATATTTGATATGTTGTATTATTTGTCAACTGAAATATGGCAGCCTCAAGACTGTTTGGTTTCCATTCGAAACACCCTTTACCAGCTAGAGTTGAGAAAAAGTATATCTATCCAGGGCAGCGTGTTAACCAACCGTATTTTTTTAAAACTATGGAGATTTTAGGGATTTCTCATTTGCTCCGCTTTTATTTGAAGTATAATATAATCATTTAATTGGTAAATGTAAAAAAGTTGTTGTAAAATGTTTTTGGGGTGGATCTACTAAATAAATAGAATATGTATTTATAGATATATATATATCTATGTATATATGTATTTATGTGTTCTTACATTTTTTAAAATTAATCCATTTTAATTATTACTTGGAAATTTGTATACGAAGGCATGCTTGCACTACCCATGTAAAGCATTTGGAATTATAAATTTCTTATAAGAATCAAAGGATACGCATTGTTTCACTGCAACTATGGCAAATATTAGGTTAAATTGAATATTTCTTATAGTTCTAATGAAAAAAACAGACTACTACTTTTTTTATTTTCTCCGTCATTTATTTAATAAAAGGTAATAAATACTGATAAAAATTTTAATTGAATAGAATGTGCTACTTTGTTTCTTAAGGAGTTTTAATTTTTTATTACTTTGAATTAAAAAAAAGAAATAAAAGATAAATTAAAATTTATAAGAAGTAATGAAAAATCTATCATGGCACCATCTCTGTTTCCCATTTAGAATTACGAAATGCTATTTAGGCAGAACAATATTTTGAACATTTCATAATAAGGGAGGGAGAGGAAGCAAATAAAGAAAAATAAAAGAAAAATTAAATATTCTCTAAACTGTATTCTGATATTTGCTTCTGATATATATACTTCTGATATATTATTCGTAAAAAAATATTACGTATTTAAATTTTTTTTTAAAAAAAATTCGCATATGAAAGAAATATTCAATAATTTTCCGAGAGAAAAATTGAGTCTTTTTTTTTGCTTTAAGAATCTTATTTTTTTAAAGATCTAAAAAAAGCAATATTGTATACAGACAGAGAGGCATTTTCATTATGTGATTTCTTAATATTATTATTATTTTAAGACCCTTCAGATACTGGTTAAGAATCTTGGAGAAAGGAAAATAAAATATAGGTTTTCTTGTAAAAAAAAAAAAAAAAAAAAAAAACGGAGGGAGGAGGGATTTTTTTTTCTTCTGTTTTCTTATCTAAAAAAAGAATTTCTGGAAAATTCTTAAAGTTTTATTTCAAATTTATTTTAATTATTTATTTTTCTCTTCATAAATCTTATATCAGTATAAATCATCTAAATTGCAGATTATTCATAATGCAATTAAGTTTTTGGCAAGTTATATAATTTCATTAAAAAAATGAAGGCAGAAGTTTATTTCCAATAAACTCAGATATTTCAGACAAAAGAAAACTGTAATTGTTGTTCCCTTTTTTGAGAGAATCATGGTCATTAAATTATGCACAAGAGATTTAATTGAAATTAAAACAACCAATATTCCCAGCTCTTTACCATTTGACCGGACCAAATCAGACCATCTGCTTTCATCAGCTCCTAAATTTGGCATACATAGACTTTGAAGAGTAGGATTCTACTTCTCGCAGCATTTTTTTTTGAAAATTCAATTTTATCAATTTAAAATTAATCGAAATTCTGGTGTTTTCTCCAATAATTTTCGAAAATATTATAATACAAAAGTGATTTTTTATATTATGTTAAAATTCAAAAAAATATCATTTCATTATACCAGTTTTTCTCTGCATAATTTTTCTACTTTCAATTAATTTATAAAATTATTTTAAGCATGATTTTTACAACAATTAATTTCATTGTTAAAATGACACTCAAATCGTTTTCATTGTTAATATTAATATTTCATCCTGTCTTTCCCCCCACTTCGATGACAAAGGTACGTAAATTTGGCTAATTTTTTTCATTTTGAAGGGGTTTCAGCTAAAGACATGCTTTTAATGAAATTTTTGAAATTTTATTGTATTTTCAATTTAAATTTTCAGAATCAAGCGATTTTTTTTTAATTCACCTGTTTTAAAGTATTGCTGTTTTTTCGTGTGATGTAATTGGATGCATAAAGATATAAACAGAAATTTAGAAAAATGCATAGTCCAGGTAACAGATTAGCAAATGGTTTTTAAAATAATTTGATTTATATATTTATCAAAATTTGCTTACAAATATTTTGTTATGGGAAGTTATTATGACCAAGTAGCACTAGATATTTAATTGAAATTTTTAATAACAGTTTATTCTAACGAACCAGCTGTTGGTATATGATAGATCCAAGTTATTTGATGTTTGAAGAATGTTAAATTTTTCAGCTAGCCCTTTTTGTTCTCCACCGACCTTCTGTATCCTTTATTCTGACTTGGTCGTCTTTCTTCTTTCACATAGGGTCACCTTACTTTTTTATCTAGGTTATAATATGCTGTACATTGAGATCGCAGTCCAAGCATGGGTGAACACAACAGGGCGAAACCTATTTAGGTGACTCCAATCCAAATCCTCCAGTGACTCATCTTGCGACCTTGGCTCCCAAAGCGTAACGGGACATCCACAACTCGACCCTCTTTGCTCTAGTATCCCTATTGTGGTGACCTCGTCCTTCTCCCTCAAAAAGGGGGACTTTTGTGCCGCGGCCCGGGCAAGGGTTAAAATCCCGGCCAAGCGGGGTCAGGCCTGGGAAAAGCGGTCGTCAGCCTTCGCTGGGGTCAGGTAACGCTGAATCGGGGTCTTCGACTGCAGCTAACCCCGATTCGGGTGTGCCCTCGGCTCGGCTTTCACTTTTTGGATGGTTTCATTTTCACTCGCTTGCATTCGTGAACTGTCGGACAAAGTTTTGTGTCCCTTTCTATCCCCCTCCCCCATCAATAAGGTCGCGGTCATGCTGTGTTGTTGACTTTCGGTTGTTTAGGAAGATTCCTGCAAAGGAGGGCGTAGGAAGAAGCGGGAAAGTGTAGGTGAGGTGAAGGAATTGGTTCAATGACAATGGAAGGCATTCAGCAGGTGTTTTTCGGAGATTTTCCTGTGTTCCCCTTTCAGGTCCCATCACCTGCAAACTCTTGAGCTGAAATTCTTTTGCTACAAATAGGCCAGTTTTACCCTTTGTAGAGCAGAACGTTTCTAATTCTAGCTATTTGGGATATGACATCGTTTCACACGTTTATAAATAAGCATCGTTTGCATAAATTCATGGATTTCAATGCAAAACCTTACCAAGTATATTTCGATTTCTTCCTTAAGAAAGTATATGGTTATTATATGCTTAAATATAAAAGTGTAAAAAGTCATAAAAAAGTTATGTGTTTTTATTTTGGATTCTATATGGTGCATGACATTGTTTCACATACTTATAAATAAGAATCCTTTGCAAAAATTCATGAATTTCTTTGCAAAATTCTACTAATAATCTTATTAGTATATTTCGATTTCTTCCTCAAGAAAGTATATGGTTATTATACACTTAAATATATCATAAAAAATTGTTTTTTTACCGTGGATACTATTTGGGATATGACATTGTTTCACATACCTATCAATAAGAATCATTTGCAAAAAATGCATGAATTTTTAAGCAAAATTTTACTAAGTTTATTTCGATTTCTTCCTTAAGAAAGTAGTATATTGTTATTACACACTTAAATGTATTATAAAAAAATATTTTTAAGTTTAAATTCTATTTGGGATGTGACATCGTTTAATATATTTATAAATAAATATCGTTTATAAAAATTCATGAATTTTAATGCCTCTGTCAAGTATATTTCTGATTTCTTTCTTAAGAAAATATATGGTTATTTCACTCTTAAATGCATCATAAAACAATTATGTTTTTCCAATGCAAAATTCATATGGATATATGTATATCATACAACTCTTATACATTTCCATTCAAAGTACACTTGAGTATATTCTTTTTTATTCAAATATGATTCTATTTTATTCATAGTGTTAAAAACATTTATGTTATTCGAATAAAAAATTCAAATGAATATACTACGATTTTTTTCTTGCCACTACATACAGTTACACTTCCATATGTGAGTAAAATATCTACATATTCTGATTTAAAATTTAATTGAGTATATTCTTATGTTTTGTTTACAACAATTTATTGTTATTAAAGTCATAAACTTTTTTTTTTCACTAGATTTGACGGAATATATTTCGATTTCTTTTAAATAGGAGTATATTTCTATGACGCTCAATTTATATTATTAATATATTTTCTTATTTATTAATTTTCTAGAAAAGTTCATGTAAAAACCTTTTATAAAACCATGCGAGTTCTATATACTCTCAATAAAACGTACAGCACTGCAGCTAGTTTCATCAAATTTCTTTTAAAACAATTTATCTGATTGTTTTTACAGCAATAAATAAATAAATAAATAACAATTCGAAGATGATACTTTTGTTTTCTTTAAATGAGGGAAAACGATATTTAATTATTTTGTTCTCAATCCAATGGCTTTTTCAGAACTGTAAAAAAAAAATCCCTATTATTTTAAATAAAGAATGATTTTTAAATGAATAAAACGAATGAATTTATTCAAATAAGATTGTAAATTTAAACGTAAATTTAAAGGTTTATTTAATTTCAAACGTAAATTGAATAGAATTTACTGAGCTCCACTACGGGACCCTTAGTAACATGAACTTGCAATCCGAGGTATAAAACAAAGGAAAAAAAAGGTATATTGAGAAAATAAACTAAGCACCAATCTTGGAAAAAATCTTAGAAAAATTCCCCCTGTTGTATAACAAATCATGAAAATATAAAGAATATTGATGATGTGTTTCTTAATAAAAATTGTGCCTGTATACGTACAGTGGTTCAAAAAATTGAGAGTACACAATACTTTTACTCGATAAATGTGACTTTCAATATGAATAACACATTACCGGGAAGTGCAAACATGTTTTTATTTTTACACATAACAAATGGTTTAATTTAGAGTAAAAATAAAGAAAAATCAGCGAAAAACTTCTAAATTGAATAGTTTCAGAAACATTTTAAATAAACATACGCAGAAACCAACTTTCTCTTTCAAAACCAACAAAAAAGCATTTCTAAATAATACTTTAAAAAATCAAAAGATTAAGATAAAATTCTTCAGTCTCCCCGTTTCTTAGCAACCTTGTATTTATAAATTACTTTATTTCAAAATCGTCTGCATCTATTCTATTAGTAGTTTGAAAAGCCAACAAAAATTAAATGGAAATTTTTATGGAAATGAAATAGATATGTTTGAAAATATTAAATTTGAAATTTTACGATGAAATAAAACTATTTTTGCGGATTAATTCACACCGAAGCCACAGCGATGAAATGGCAAAATTTCAGTTCATTTCTAATTAATTGAATATTTAAATGACTTCGGCAGTTTTAAAATTTAAAAGTATTCTTTCACTTAACAAAAAGTTTAATTAAGTTTTTAAATAATAATGTTTAAAGTTTGTTTGAATTATCTCCGGTTGTTTGGAAGGAAATGTGAGACATGCATACAGTGGCTCAAAAAAATTGAGAATACACCGTATTTTTACTTGATAAATCCGACTTTCAATATAAATAACACATTACCTGGAAGGGCAAACATGTTTTTATTTTTACACATAACAAATGGTTTAATTTAGAGTACAAATAAAGAAAAATCAGCGAAAAACTTCTAAATTGAATAGTTTCAGAAACATTTTAAATAAACATACGCAGAAACCAACTTTCTCTTTCAAAACCAACAAAAAAGCATTTCTAAATAATACTTTAAAAAATCAAAAGATTAAGATAAAATTCTTCAGTCTCCCCGTTTCTTAGCAACCTTGTATTTATAAATTACTTTATTTCAAAATTCTCTGCATCTATTCAATGAGTAGTTTGCAAAAATTTCATTGGTGCAAAATTGCAAAAATTTCATTGGTGTATTCTCAATTTTTTGAGGCAAAATTCCGCATATGTTTATTTGAAATACTTTTGAAACTTTTTAATTTAGAAGTTTTTCGTTGATTTTTCTTTATTTTTACTCTAAATTAAACCATTTGTTATGTGTAAAAATAAAAACATGTTTGCACTTCCAGGTAATGTGTTATTTATATTGAAAGTCGGATTTATCAAAAATACGGTGTATTCTCAATTTTTTTGAGCCACTGTATGCATGTCCCACATTTCCTTCCAAACAACTGGAGATAATTCAAACAAACTTTAAACATTATTATTTAAAAACTTAATTAAACTTTTTGTTAAGTGAAAGAATGCTGTTAAATTTTAAAACTGCCAAAGTCATTTAAATATTCAATTAATTAGAAATTAACTGAAATTTTGCCATTTCATCGCTGTGGCTTCGGTGTGAATTAATCAGCAAAAATAGTTTTATTTCATCTTAAAATTTTAAATTTAATATTTTCAAAGATATCTATTTCATTTCCATAAAAATTTCCATTTAATTTTTGTTGGCTTTTCAAACTACTAATAGAATAGATGCAGACGATTTTGAAATAAAGTAATTTATAAATACAAGGTTGCTAAGAAACGGTGAGACTGAAGAATTTTATCTTTATCTTTTGATTTTTTTTCTTTGATTTTTTAAAGTATTATTTAGAAATGCTTTTTTGTTGGTTTTGAAAGAATTTTTAATATTATCTAATTAGATTACAAATTATTGTCGCTAAAAATCTGTTGTTTGTTCTACAAACTAATAAATAAATGATATTGAAATTATGAAAGTATAGCATTCTGAATATTGAGAAATTTGGAGTAGCGATTTAACGAAGTCCAAAAGAAAATCTATTTCTTAATTCTTCTCTATTACTTTATTCTTTGTTCTTAAATCTTCTCTATTTCTTTATTCTTTGAAATTTTTGTTTTATTTTTTAAAAATATCTTTTGGCATTTTTTAAATTTATTTAAAGGGATTTTTTAATTGATTTAATTATATTGAATTAATTACTGCCGTTAAAATCCAATATCTGTTATTTTTACATGCGTCTTTTACGAATTAACCAATGAGTGGTATTGGAATTGAGAGAGAACAAAACAAAGAATAGTGAAGAATTTAGAGTAGGGATATAGCTCAGCCTGAAAAAATGTATATGTAAGTCCATCATTCTTCTTCTTCTCTGTCTCTCTTTTTTTTCGTAATTTCTATTTTTAAAATATTTTAATCTTTTGATTTTTTTTCTTTATGTTTTTAACGTATTATTTAAAAATGTTTTTTTGAAAATGTTTTTAAGTTTATATAATTAGATTAAAAATTATTGTTGTTAAATATCTGTTATTTGTTCTACAAACTAATAAATAAATGATATTGCAATTGTGAAAAGTTTAGTATTCCGAATATTGTGAAATTTGGAGTAGCGATTTAATAAAGTCAAAAAAAAAAAGAGTTTAATTTTTTTCCCCTGGGTTTTTAGCTTTTTAAATTTTTGTTTTATTTTTTAAAAATATCTTTTGGAATTTTTTAATTTATTTAAAGGGATTTTTCAGTTGATTTAATTATATTGAATTAATTACTGTCGTTAAAATCCAATATCTGTTATTTTTACCTGCGTCTTTTACGAATTAACCAATAAGTGATATTGGAACTGAGAATAGTGAAGAATTCGAAGTAGAGATTTATCTAAGCCTGAAAAAATGTATAAATAAGTCCATCATTCTTCTTCTTTTTTTTTCGTAATTTCTATTTTTAAAATATCTTAATCTTTTAATTTTTCTCTTTAAGTTTTTAACGTATTATTTAAATATGTTTTTTTATGGGATTTTAAAAAGTTTTTAAGTTTATTTAATTAGATTAAAAATTATTGTTGTTAAAAATCTGTTATTTGTTCTACAAACTAATAAATAAATGATATCGCAATTATGAAAAGTTTAGTATTCCGAATATTGTGAAATTTGGAGTAGCGATTTAATAAAGTCAAAAAAAAAAAAAGAGTTTAATTTTTTTCCCCTGTGTTTTTAGCTTTTTAAATTTTTGTTTTATTTTTTAAACATATCTTTTGGAATTTTTTAATTTATTTAAAGGGATTTTTCAGTTGATTTAATTATATTGAATTAATTACTGTCGTTAAAATCCAATATCTCTTATTTTTACCTGCTTCTTTTACGAATTAACCAATGAATGGTATTGGAATTGAGAGAGAACAAAACAAAGAATAGTGAAGAATTTAGAGTAGGGATATAGCTAAGCCTGGAAAAATGTATATGTAAGTCTATCATTCTTCTTCTTCTCTGTCTCTCTTTTTTTTCGTAATTTCTATTTTTAAAATATCTTAATCTTTTGATTTTTTTCTTTATGTTTTTAACGTATTATTTAAAAATGTTTTTAAGTTTATATAATTAGATTAAAAATTATTGTCGTTAAATATCTGTTATTTGTTCTACAAACTAATAAATAAATGATATTGCAATTGTGAAAAGTTTAGTATTCCGAATATTGTGAAATCTGGAGTAGCGACTTAATAAAGTCAAAAAAAAAAAAAGAGTTTAATTTTTTTAAAGTAAGTCCATCATTCTTCTTCTTTTTTTTCGTAATTTTTATTTTTAAAATATCTTAATCTTTTAATTTTTCTCTTTAAGTTTTTAACGTATTATTTAAATATGTTTTTTTATGGGATTTTAAAAAGTTTTTAAGTTTATTTAATTAGATTAAAAATTATTGTTGTTAAAAATCTGTTATTTGTTCTACAAACTAATAAATAAATGATATCGCAATTGTGAAAAATTTAGTATTCCGAATTTTGTGAAATTTGGGGTAGCGATTTAATGAAGTCAATAAAAAAAAAGTTTAATTTTTTTTCCCCTGTGTTTTTAGTTTTTGAAATTTTAGTTTTATTTTTTTAAAATATCTTTTGGCAATTTTTTATTTATTTAAAGGGATTTTTTAGTTGATTTAATTATATTGAATTAATTACTTTCGTTAAAATAAAATATCTGTTATTTTTACCTGCGTCTTTTACGAATTAACCAATAAGTGATATTGGAATTGAGAATAGACAAAACATAGAATAGTGAAGAATTCGGAGTAGCGATTTAGCTAAGCCTGAAAAAAAAATGCATATTTAAGTCCATCATTCTTCTTCTCTTTAATTAATTAATTTTTTAAAAAATTTTTATTTTAAAAATATTTTTTGGCAATATTTTTTATTGGCTTTAAAAGAATCCTAAAATTTATTTAAAAAAATAAAATTGTGCATAATGGAGAGTTTTTTTATGTAGTATAATATTGTATATAAAATGAGCTTTTGTATTAAGAACAAATCATAATAAAAGCATTTGTTTACTTACCGTCAAGTGTTAATATTGAATAGATTCCTACTTATTCATTTACGTCATATATTTAAATTTTCTGTCACAAATAATGAAATATACTAGCAAACCTTTAATAAAGTTTTTGTAACAATTAATTAAATCTTAAATTTTCTATTAGTAAAAAACAAAAATTTCACCCCAAGCAACTTTGAATATTATTTCATCTTGTAACAAATAATTTTTTTATGTTCTCGTATGGGTAGTGCAGAGAAAGTATTGAAATCGTTGAAAAATTCCAACTCAAGATTTTGACGAATCTACAAGTTTTATATCTCCCCCGAGTTCGAAAAATGTATTTTTGAAACATGTTCGTCTGTCTGTCTGTGACAACGATAATTCAATGTAGCTTTGAGTTAGGAGGATGAAATTTAGCATATTATCTTAGCATCAAATTTGCAAATTCCTGTCAAAATTTAAGTAACATCTGTTCAGTGAAAGTCCGTCTGTCCGGCTGTTCGAATATAAGTCAACACGATAAATACAAAACGAAGAGAGCTAGATAGATAAAATTCGGTACATAGATTTAACATTTATAAGGTAGACACCTAACAAATTTTGTGCCAGATTCAACTAGGGGTTGATTGTTTATCGATTTGTACTTCCAGTAACATGTAAATGCAATAATTTCAAAACGCATTGATTTAATTATATATTTCTAATAAAATTTTTGTGGCTATAATTTTAGTTTTGTGTCAAATTTTGGTTTCAATCGAGTGGGAAAAAAATGGATCCAAAACACAAATTCGATTTCCGGATACTATTCACCGCATGTCAGAGATTAATCGCCAAAAAAATCGCTAAGGACGAAACGATAGATTCAATAGAAATGCTAAATTCAAGCTAAAGATAAATATTTCAATCTCACGCAAGACTTTCTCTGAGATAATATTTTTATCAGATCGTATGCGAGAAAGTTTTGAGAAACCAGTACTGCTGATTTTTCTAGAATATGTTTAGAAATAGGTTAAAACAAAACATAGTAGCGCCTAATCGATTTGCTAGATAGATATTATTTATTTGGCAAAGTTTTTAAATTAAAATCATATTAAGGATAATATGTTAAGTATGATTTAACTAAGTTAAGTATGATTAACTTTAAGTCCCAGAAACCGGAAGAGGAAATGTTTTTGCTTTAAATGTAATGGATTCCTAATATTGCACATAGAAAACGTGCAATCGAACTTCTCTAATTATCAGAAGCTCAATTATACGATTATTTAATTATCCGAATCTGTAATTTTATTACATATCAGTATTTATCACATTATGCAGTGCTAAACCATTGATGATAAATTCATTAAAATAATAGTAATACTATTAAAAAACTAAATAACAAAACTAAATTATAATAATAGACTTAATGAACTTTTTGAACATTACTCAATTTATAAAAATTATAAATATTGCAATTATTTTTATGAAAATTATAAATATTACAATTATTTTTACGAAAATTATAAATATTTACAGTTATTTTTTATATCTTATCTTTATTGCTTTAATTTAGTGAAATAAGATTTATTTTTCAATACTACATGACATCTTTTCTTTTATTGTAATTTTGAAATTAATTCAGTTTTTTGAATTTTTGAATATCCGAATCTGCCCGACCTTCTCGTTTAATTCGGATAAATTAATTTTATAGTAATATTAATTTTCAAAGTAAAACACGAAATTAAATCCAGATATAAGTTTCTATATCCGATTAATATCTAAAATTTGAATAGAAAAAGCTTGTCATTTTTTAATGGAAGGTGTGTAAAATACAGTCAGAGTGAAGTCTGTATTCCCCGTTGCCTGATTACAAGTCAATTCGATAACTACAAAACGCAAAGATCTATATAAATTAAATTTGGTACACAGAATTAGCATCTAAGATGAAAATTCTTATGAAATTTTTCAAATCAAATTATAAATTCTGAATTCTTATCGAAATTCTTATCAAATCAAATCTGTCTTAGGCTTGACCATTCTGTAAGTTTATATTTTTAGAGGCATGTAAGTGCACTAACTCAGAAATTCATATATTTTGGTTTCCGTATATTTGTGTGTTAACCGCATGCTAAGAATTAATCGCCAGAGATTGCCCGAATAGATTCAGTAGAAATACTAGATTCACTTCAAAGAACGATATTTTGTAAGTATTTTTCGCTAATGTCATGTAAGGCATTCTCCGCTTTATCCAATGTTCGTAATTTTATGTAGGGGATGGAGATACTGCCTTTATTAGAGAATGTATGAGGAAGTCCTGATTTCCCCCCTTTTCATATATGAGGAAATCCCGCCTTTTCCCCCCCTCAAAATAAAATACATTTAAAAATATATCTTAAAATAAATTTTACAACATTTTTCATTGCTCTGATTAGCTTTACTAGCGGTGCAAATATATTAAATACATTTTTTTGTGCATTTTATCACTGGTATGCAATTAAATTTTAAAAAGAAAATAAGGATCGCCGAATCAATTGTAAACTATTGTCTTGCTTCGATGTTTCGAACGAGAGTCTGGAATATCGTTCAATTTTTTTACAGTCTAAAATATTCATATTTATAGACATGTTAAAATATACAGAAATAATATATAACAATTTAGATTAAATGCAATTATTTCATTCTTCAAATTTAATTGGTAAGCAATGAATATCTGAAGTAAATGTTGAGAACCGTGATGTCATAACTTTTTAATAGACAACTAATAGATTTAATATTCCCCAAGAGATGGCAGCACAAAAATAAAGCAAACGTATTTGGTTGGTGTTTTCAGATTTTTTTTTAAAACATATGTTTTTATTATTTTATTTAAACAATTACCTGGTTGCTTTAGTAATGTATTAGAAGTTCTAAACTTTTGAAGGAAACACATAAAGAATTTATGAATTAATTTTTAATTCTTTAAGAATGAATTAAAGAATTTATAATTTTTTTCTTCTAAACAAAATTGGATACAACCATCACAAAAATAAATGTGTCGAATAACGATTATATTTTAACAAGCAAAAAGTTTAATAGATTTATTTCTGGATATTTTCAATTTCAATTGGTTGCAATACACGATCATATCAATTAATATTTTTAAATGTTTGAACAAGACATTAAATAAATTTATTTGATGATTAACACATATAAAGTCTGATATTGAGGTCTGATGATAAAGTCTGAGTCTGATGATTCTGAAGATATCAATTGTCGTAGAAGTCAAAATTAAAAAAAATGACCTATAAATTTCAATTTTCATTTTCAATTGGTTGCAATTCATAGTCATATCAATTAAAATTCTTAAATATTTGAACAATACATTTAGGTAAATTCATTTGATGATTAATACAAATAATGCATGTAGGCGACTTATTTCTGGATATTTTTAATTTTAATTGGTTGCAATACACGATTATATTAATTAAAATTCTTAAATACTTGAGCATTATACTTAGGTAAATTCACTTGATGATTAACACATATACAGGGTGTGGCAGAAAAACCCTGGCTAACAATTTTTAATATAACTTTATTAAAAATTAATAAATTAACAAAATATAATAAATAATAATAAGAATAGACAATTACTAACAAATAAATTTAATCAGTTACAAAGTGGCCGCCTTTTACGGCGATTCAGAGGCGCAAACGCTTGTTGAAATTTTCAGCAATAGGCTGCAAATCTTCTACCTTTAATCTATCAAATTCCCGTCGAAGAGATTGCTTTGTAGAGTCGAAACTTTTGTGAGGTTTAGTGCAAGTCATATATTAAAAAATTGAATACACTGTAATCCATGGGATTGAGATTCGGTGAATATTGTGGCCACTTTCCAGATGATATTACGTCCAGAAAATGTGACTTGCAACATTCTTGTGTGTTTTTGGCTTTAGAGTTGGTGTGGAATCTTATTGAAATGTCTAGTTTACATTACCGAAGTACTTTTTGGCCCATAGAAATACAACAGCTTCTAGAATTCCCGTTAAACATTTTTGATTTACTCTCATGTCCATAAAGTAAGAATGATGCAAGTTCAGGAAAAGAAAGAGTCAAAACAAATGTGACTTATTTGTAAAGCCTATTTTTTAAACAAAAGGTAAAGAGTAAAAAAATGCTATATGTTTGATATCATTAATAAAAATTGTGATTTTTTGCTCCCTAGAGCAAATTACAAAAAGAAAAAAAAACTATTTACAAAAACCAGTATTACATGTTGGTATGATGGTTAATACATAGTATGTATTCCGGACGGATGCAACACAGTCCGTACAACGTCTAGGCATGCTAAGTATCAAATTATCGATCTGATCTTGGGGAATATTACACGACTCATCAAGCTATGCTCTCCGAAGTTCCGTCAGACATGTAGGAGGTGGTTGACGGGCTGCAACTCGTCGGCCAAGTATGTACCACACATGCTCTACTGGATTCAAGTCCGGTGAGAATGCTGGCCAGTCCATACGGGTGATATCCTCCTATCGAAGACATTCGTTTACGATGTTTGCATGGTGAAGGCGGGCGTTGTCATCTATAAACACGAATTCAGCGCCCATGGCGCCCCAAAACAAACGTACATGTTGTTCCAGAATGATGCTCCGATAGATTTGGTCTGTCATGGTTCCAATTTGAACATGCAGGTCAGTTCTGGAACCCAGAGTAATTCCTCTCCAAACGAGCAATCCTGCACCACCGTAACGGTGTCGTTCAATGATGCTCTCTTGGTAGTAACGGGTACCTGGCGCTCTCCATATGAAAGTCCGGTGAGAATCAGACTGCAAGCTATACCTGGACTTGTCGGAAAACATCACACAAGCCCACTGTTGCGATGTCCACATTGTATTCTCTCTACTCCAAGGTAACCGCAGCGACAGTGAGTTGCAGTAAGTGGAGCACATATGACAGGCCTACGAGCATATAGACCAATCTGCCCTAAGCATCTGTACACGGTCTGCCTTGAAACTGTCGCACCAGTGGCTAAAGAGAGCTGACGAGACAGGTCTGATACTGTGCTCCGTCTGTTTCTTTTGGCAGTAACTGCCGAATACCGGTCTTCATTCGGTGTTGTTATTCGGGGACGACCTGTGCTGTAACGTCTACTCACATTACCATCATCTTGGAATCGTTGCCAAAGCCTGGCGATGACACTATGGACGATTCCAAGTTCCTCGGATACTTTCAGCTGGGTACGCCCACATTCCAGACGGTCGATAATTTTACGGTCCAATACGATAATCATCCAAATGCCTTCTTTGTGTCATAACTATGGAGTTATTTCACTGAAAGGCTCATTAAGCCCTTGCGAACAATTTCTTTTCTTTGCCTGTATTCTTTATACATCACTCTCTTACACTCTCCTCATTGTGACGTACTATCGGTGTCATCTGGTGGCTTCCTGCAATTCGCATATGATGATTTTTGAAGATGTGTGTAGTCATTTTACGGATGATATATGTATTTTAGAGTTCGATTTCCGCGTGACTCTGAATTATCCTTAATTTATGGGCATGAGTGTATTTTAACGCCCTCATCCACAAAAACCAGAGGTGTTCCGCCGACTCCGCAAATTCCGCCCCAGATCATGACTGATTTTGGATGTTAGCGATGTTCAACAATTACCGAGATACTTGGAGGATCTACATACCAGATCCTATCGTTTTGGGTGTTATGAGCTTGTCAGACGCTGAAGAGTTTCTCATCAATGAAAAGAAACCTCTCCCAGATTTGACTTGCAGTCCTTCTCAGAAATTTTCAGCATCTTTGCAGCCTTAAGAGTTTGTTTTCTTCAGTGAGAAGCAAAATTTTTTGGAATTTGTAAGGCTTCAGTCCAAGCTCTGTGTTTGCTATTCACCGCACTGATCTATCATTTATTCCCATTTCAAAAGTGTTCTTTCTCAAGGAAACCCTCGGATTTCATTCAACTCGCTTTTTGATGGACTTGCGCTTATGTTCCTATTCACATTAACATGAAAACACAAACTGTATGTTTTCGTTTCTCATTCCAAGCTCACTGAAACAACAAATTGCATTTGACACCGTTTTACGAGGCACATTAAGCAAACGAAAGATCTCACACTGACGTTTTTTTTTTTTTTCTTTTTCGCTTAAACTGTTCTAAAACAGCATATCTTTTGTTTAACATGGAAGAAAAGCCAGAAAACCAATACGTAAACTGAAAGATATATTATAAAATATTTTGTAATTGAAGTGGTAGACAAAATGAAATGAACACAAATTAAAAAAAAATTTGGTTAACTTCTATTCTATGATAGAATAATTTTGTCCGAGTTTTTTTACCGCGCCCTTTAGAACCAGATATTGAGGTCTAATGATAAAGTCTGAGTCTTATGATTATCAAAATATTAAATCTGATAAAAATCAAAATAAAAAAAAATGACCTCTAAATTTTTAATGCACACGATTTAAGCCACCTAAAGTGTGCAAATTTTGGCTTAGAATTAGGTGCGTTTGTCGGTTTCTCTCTGTGTTAATGCGATTATTGAAAAACAAAATTGGATAATGATAATAAAGAATGAAATACGTTCTATGTTTATTACAAGAAATAAAGAGCTGTCGAATTTTGAACTAAATCTGTCAAAGAAACATAGAATTGTGTGTTCATGTTAATGTGAATAGGATAATTGAAAAATGCAACAAGCTATATTGATGAAATTTGATCTATGCTGTTGATACCAAACTTATATATCTGCACTTAATTTTTCTATTCTGTCCGTCAAAGATAAAAGATCGATTTGGCGAAGATAAAAACATAATACGTAATACTATGAAAGTGTATGATCGATTTGAGAAAGGTAAAAATAATCGATAAAAAATCGATTTGAGTAAGATAAAAACATTATACTTAATAATATGAAAGTATAAGAAAATTCTAGGTGAAGGCGCTTATATTCTTCCCCTTGCTTATTTTCCAGTTTGGCCGCGTTGGCTTGGTAGTAAGGTTTCGGTTTCGGAACAGGGTGGCTTGAAGTTCGAGACCCGATTCCGTCGAAGAATCGTCGTGTAAATGGGTCTGGTGCGAGTTAATTCGGGTGGGGGGTCAAACGTCCTCCCGCTGGTGTGGTGTGAAAGTTTGGAGAGGAGGTGTCAGCTCAGGTGTCGTCCTCATCATCTGACAGCAATTCAAAATTACGAGGTCCGTCCCAAAATAGCCCTAGTGTTGTTTTAAAATGGGACGTTAATATAACTAAAGCAATAATTAATATAAAGTTAATATAACTTTTCCAGTTTTCTTTCAAAATTAATTGCACGTGATTTTGATAAGTTAAAATAAATTAAAAATCTATTAATTAAATATTAATCAATTTTATGAAACAACTGCATTGTACACAATGCTGAATATATTAAAGAATCTTTATGATAATAAAAAAAAAGAAATGTCATACCTGACTTTGCAACTGTAGTGATATAAATCATTTGTCATTTTTTTTGTCATATGCCGAAGAAATTATTCAATCATGATTTATGCCGTCATCATATTAAAAAAATACTGCATAAAAATTTATTTTTTCATTTTGCAACAATTTCTTGAAGTAACTATTCACAAAGCCCGTTGTGAAGTGAAGAAAAAGCAAATTTCTTTTATATTTATTTCTGTGGGACTGATAATGCTTTGTACTTGATTCCTCTTTCTTTATTCCATTTTTGAAGATCTACGCTTAGTTATAGCAACGTTTATGCATGCACAGAAACCTTTTCAACAATATCTGTGTGTATAAATGAATGATAAAAAAAAAAAAGATTTGCTGTAAAATATACTTAAAAATATTTAATAATTATTAAAATCTGCGAGTAAATGTTAGTAAATTAAAATTTGCAGCACTGAAAAGCTAATAGTTTGAATTATAAAGTGACGAACAAAATAATTATTATGCAATAATATCTATTAAACTTTCTAACGAAATACTTCAAAAATTCCAATAATTTTTGATTTATATCATTTTTAAAAAATGAAATATCATAAAGGGGCCAAAAAAATGCCATGCAACGGAAGCCATTTATATTTACTAAACCATTGAAAATGACTGGGAGCGAAAACAATTATATTATGCCCCAGGCGCATGTCACCCTCGCTACGCCTTTAGTAACCACTTCCACAATATGGCGCGGCGATAAAATATACATAATGCCACAATATCTATTAAAGTTTCTAAAGGAAAACTTCGAAAATTTTATTAATTTTTGATTAAAAGAATTCTATTTAAGATTTTGAAAGGTCTTTTCTTAGTGAGCCCCATCTGTCCCAGAAATAATTAAGTACCTAATTTTATAGTTTTAAAATCGTCTATCCTGTAGAATATATTGGATATTTTTTTTTTGTTTTCAATATGTTGAACAACGCTATTTGCTTATAATATCCACTAAACTTTATATATTAATATTCTTTTATTTTTATTCTATGTTTGAATATAACATTCCGATAATTCAACGGGAACTTTAACTAAAAGATAGTTGTATATTAAGCTAACCTATATTTCGATGGGTGTTATCATCTTTTTGCCAATGTGTTTTTTATTAACGTCTTTACAAACGAACCTGACGTGGATAAAGCGGAAAATTATTGAACTTATTTAATCGTGCGTTTTTCTAATTGCTTTCATCAAAGGAGGATCAATTACCTTTCGCCTGACGAGGAAGAGGAAGTGATATTTACCTGCACAAAAACATTTCAATTGAACGTCTTACCTCTACATTAATATCTTCAAATAAAGATTAATCGTCATACGAAATCCGATAAAAAGAAATATTGTGTTTTTATAAAAAATCTTATTCGAATGTTGAAAATATTGTATGTCGAATTCACTAAAATATGGATATTATATTTATATATGTAATAGCTTTCAGAGAAAGATTTTACTTTCGTCAAATAACTATTTTAAAGTAATGATTATATCGGAAAATAATTATACCCCAATATCCTTTTGTTCATTTAACCCCCCCCCCTCCCTCCCTTCCGCAGCTTAAAAATTTGTTTTTATCATTTGTTACATTTTAAAAATTATATATTGAGTGAAGTGTATAGATAAATCAGCAGAGACAGTTTATTAATGTGAACGTATTTAAAGTATTTCCTTGCATACAAGATTTTTTTTTATCAGAATACAATCCTTTTGGATTTTCAATTTGTTATTTTTGGTAATCGATACAAAATTATCACTAAATACAATTACAGTTAAAAAAGTTTCCTTTAATTGTTGATGAAGACGTCGTGTCTGCGTTACCATGGAAGAGGGGTGCAGTAGTTTCTAAGTGTAAAGACCCACAGGCAGGGAGGGGACTGATGTCTAGGTCATATGAAGATGACACGCTCACACTCGCTTGCATAATCGTTTTTTACAGGCGACTCTTTCACACACCTCACAGACAGAAAAACCATGCCCGAACCAGGACTCGAACCCGGGACACCAAGATCATGGGGAAGACTCATTACCCCTAAGCTAGGATGCCTGCCTTTTAATTGTTCATGAGTTAAATTTAACAGTTGGCAAGTATAATCCATCACTTTGAAGTATTTAACCTTGAGCTTTATTGAGAGTCATTTTCCGCAACTGATCCAAATATAGTGTTACTGTTGACAATTATATTTATATTTATCGATTGGAAAATAAAGTAATTGATAAGTCTTTCAAGCTTCTGTCCCAGAGAATTGAGGGTTATTTTCTGTAATCGATGCAAGAATATGGTTGGACTTAGTATCTGATGGAAATGGTACTCATAATTATCCATTGATAATATAACATTTGGTAAATATAAACTATTTCTTTGAACCATTTATCATCGAGACTTTTTAATAGTTAATATACAATTCTCAGTTGGAACGGTCATCTGGTCTTTTAGAAAGGCATGAGTTAATCGAATGGAACGAGATTAATTTAATATATAACAATATTTCGATACCATGTATCGAAGTCACTTCTTCCAACCGTGCCAGAATATTTCAGACTCTATATCAGCCTTTCAAGCAGCACAATCCATGGACACTAAAAATGATATAATCTCAAAAAAATTAAAGAAAACTTAGAAAGGTTAAATATATCAAATGGATTAGATTAAATTGAATTATGGCTCACAGCAGAATATGCAGAAACGAGAGAGCAGATGAATATGCAAAAAAGACTGCACAGAAAGATCAAATAGATACTGGTACAAATCTGTATGTTGCTTCCCAGCACGATTAGTTCAATCACTGGAAAGACCGTTTTATTGGATGCTAATCGTATACCGGATCAGTGATCCCCAAGCATGACAACGAATTTGGCGACTTTGGCGACCAAATAGATAATACTGGAATCTTCCAGAATTTTGGCGATAGAGCCAATTGGAACTGAGATACGCCTAACTGTTTCAGAACCTTCTCTGCCCTACTACGGAGACTATAAAAGGCCGACAGTCTAAGCCTAAGAGAATCTTGTATAGAGTCGTCGAGAGGTTTAGAGCCGTATAGTGAGTCAATAGCGAATTAGGTGGATTAATCCAGCAAAGCGCAGGTGCTGAGTGGAGCTGAAGCGATTTCTGAACTGTTCTGTGCGCCGAGTGCTGGAATTTATTGTAGAAGCAGCATCGAGTCGTGTGAGGAGTATCCAGTCGTGTAGTAGTGAGTTTGGCAGTTGGATACAGCTAAAGCGAGGAGTCAGTGGAGAATTGCAGGCATTTGGAGAGACCGTAGAGAGCAGCTACGAAGATTTGATCCACCTGCTGAATTCTGTATGGCCGCTGTGTGTGCTGTGGTTTTTATTATTACCGATTACTATTTGTGGGTTACTGTTTGTTATAGTGTGATGCTGTGTGTTTCTTGTGTAAGTCTCGGCTGTGCATTTGTTGTATGTGTATTCACGTCTTCGTGTCTAGTAAACGTCGTCTTTTGTTACTGAGGCCTGTTGATTGTGTTCCTTCATCGACTAACAAATCGAAAGAACACCGAATTCATAACAATACTATAGCCTCAAAATCATTCCAAATGTTAAAGAAGGAAATTTGGAGAGAGATAACTATGCAGGGACAGGATAGGCGGATAATGTCGAGAAAAGGGCGCATAACTTATAAATTCACTAAAAAATTATAAAAAGAATATTTCACCCAATGCTGGGAATGGAGGATTTCTTGAATACTTTTACAGATTCGAAAGGATGCAAGACAATGCATGTAAAAATGGGGAAATAGGCCTGGTTCAGTACTACATAACTAGATGTGTCTGACTCAAAGAAATTCGAGGAAAACTCATTATGGATAGTGATGATTTTAACAAAATATTATTACAATACTCTGAAAATTTAAAAACATTAAAAGAAATGATGGAAAGCCTTTTATCAATAATCTGATGCCAATGTTTGGATTTCCGAAGACTGGCGTAATGTTGATAAAAGAATGCCTACTTTCCAACAATAGATATTCGTTTGAAATTTCTATAATCCTTCGATGGTTAAGGTTATATGATTTGTGTTTGTCAGTGATATGGAAGTCATAGATTATTTAAACCAATATCAATTTCCAGCGATGTGGAAGTTGTGGATTATCTAAACCAATGTCAGTTTCCAGTGATGTAACAGCCTTAGATTATCTAAAACAATGTCAGTTTTCAGCGATGTAGGTGTAGATTATATGGTCGTAGATTATCTAAAACAGTGGCAGTTTTGTTGATATTTTGAACGGTTCGATTTGTCACTTTAAGAATCTTTGGAGTCGTTAGGTAGCGGGAAATTGCTCTTTCCGGATTTAAGATCTTGCAATTAGGATCTCATTTCAAGGAAGAAACCATTTCTTGACAGTGGAAGCCTGCCTGAATTCTTTTTTAAAAATAAAACAAAATTTTAAAAACTGATTTTCTTTATTATTATATTTCCCACAGTTTTTGCTGAAAAGCGGTTAAATTTAATTTTTTAATTAAATAAATTTCGATATTTTCGAAACTGGAGTGCACATTTTTACACTAAAGATGCAGTGTTTGCCTTGTAGAGCACACACACACACAGAGAGAAAGGGAGAGAGAAAGAGAGAGAGAGAGTTTTAGACAAAGTGAGACTTTTATTATTAGTATATTAGCATCATTAAATAAAATAGAGATGTTAGAGAAAATTAAGGAAAATTAAATTTCCAAATTGAATAGATCGGACATAAAAGTGCAGACTAAAAATCTTTATAAATATTAACATCTGTTGAGATTTATGGTAAGAGTTTTTATTTGGAAGTAAAAAAGATGTTGGATTGCAATATTATCTGTTAATTTATAAAATTTCAACATGTTAGTCTAATATACCACTATTAAAATGGTATAGTATTCATCTTTATTACTTATTGCCAATAATAAAATTGAATGTGTGTGTGCGTGAGTGTGATTGTGTATTTGAACTCTGCAGTTCAGACAGAATATCAAATTTGATGTATAATTTGAAAAGTGGCAGTGTGCATCTCAGATTGACTTTTTTGACATTGTATTTAATTAAAAAATAAACTAAATTTTGGCATTTATTCGCAATAACACTAGAAAATATTATTGAACAAAAATATATCTAATGTCGTTTTAAAATTTTTTAAAAAAATTGTCTTTTTGATGATATCAATTTAATAATTTTTCTAACTTTATTGAATTTTGGCAAGCTTCTAAAAATAATTTTTTGTTCGATTTTTAACAATAGATTACATTGCTGCTCTGAAATTTAAATTGTTTTTATTGTTTCATCAAATACTTAATCGCGTGATTTTTCTTCCCTTGTTGAAAGTTAACGAAGAAGAGTTTTGTTTAGTATCTGTATAGTTTACATAACAAATAAAAAATGAAGTTGCCATATCGCAAAGTTTATAAGATAGATGAACCCCACATTAATATTTTTAATAGAGCCATGATGTCATGGGATTGATCCCCATTAGAGAGCCTCATGTTCACATTGAACAGAGAATTTCTAACATAATTAACCCTTTAAAAGGTCATTTTTTGCTAGCCATGATATATTAAAATAGTTTTTGGATTAAGATTGGTTTAAGTAAAGTGATTCATTTAGCTTTTTAAATAAATTTAATTTGATTAATTAATAATATGGTTAATTAATAATTAAGAAACAAATTAAGATGCACCATTGTATGTGAGATAAGGAACTGAAACGTCTAGGTTTTTGTCTAATCGCAAAATTTGTCAGAACTTAGGCCAGTCTACATAATTTCAAACAAAGACTGAAAAATTTGGTGGGAAGCATACTTCCCACGGCCCCTGAAAGGGTTAAAGTAATACATCTTCAATGTATGGCAATTTCACGGTATCATGAATATGAAATCATATTTAAACCAATATCTCCGCAGACACAACTGGTCGCCAAAGGCGACTAGTTAATAATAAAAAGCAACAAATATCTAATAAAATTGAAATTTTCTTCTGTTTTTCGAATATTTGGAAAATGACTAAGTATTTTTATTCAATGAACTAAGAGTTCTTCAGTTGGACTTCTTTAATTAGACATAGTTACCTTGAAATATATAAGTTTTTATTAATCTATATCTAGTAAATTCCAAAGAAAAAATAGATAACCACTAATTATGATTTAGTCATCAATCATAATGAAAACAAATCACGAAGGACATTATTGGCACATATTCACATGACTCTCTTAATAACCTTTTAGCCAAAAAAACATCAAAATACTACACAATTTTTATTTAAAAACAAATAAACAATAAATAAGCGCCGCAAAAAGTGCGTAAATATCGTTTCAGCCAATGGCAGTCGAGTTGGAACTGAAGTTAGTACCGCAATTATTTTCCTGCAATATTAGAATGACAAAAGAGCGCCTAATGTGAGCAAACTCCTTTAGTCTAGTAATAACTGTTCAAAAACAGCGACTTTGTGTCCGTGACTTGATCCTTTTGATGGTATGGTAACTGAAAGGTTTTGAAAGGTAAATAAGTATTCTATTATCCTGATATTATTTGTATTCTTTTGCAACTTATATATATATATATATATATATATATATATATATATATATATATATTAGAATTAAGTTATTTTTATTACTATAGCTGATTCTTTTTAATTGTTATTTTAAATTTGGTATTTCCGTTGAAAGAGAAGGTGGTGCATGTGTCCTCTCAATATTATTATATATTTCCACATTAATCGACATTTTGTATATAGTAATCAAATATGATCATTTTGATCTAAATTTTGCTGGAGATCTACAATTTGAATGTGAAGTTCACTCATAAGATATTACTTATCATAATTATTATTGCGTTTAAATATCAGTTTTAAGTTTAACTTCGTCCTATATCGAATGGAATCTTTTATGCATTTTAAACCGCTTCTGTTCTCCAAAATTTTATACTTATCTCTGATTATGAAGTTAAATCAATAAATCAAATCTCGATTTGTTAGTTTGGGTTTTACTTTCTCGTATATGTAGTATAGAGAAAGTATATTAACTGTCAAAAAATTCGAACTCGAGATTTTGAAGAATCTCCACGTTCTAAACTTCCCTGAATTTGAAAAACACTTTTTGGAAAGTATCTGTCTATGGCTTTTTCTGTGACAAAGTTAACTCAAAAACACTTTGAGCAACAAGGATGAAATTTGGTATACGGCATTCACACCAAATTTGGATATTTATATTAAATTTTGAATAAAATCTGTTCAGAGAAAATTCGCCTGTATATCTGTCTGTCTGAATATCTGCTTACACGATAGTTACAAAATGAAGAGTAATAGATAGATAAAATTCTATACACAGAATTAATACCTATAGTCTAGACACCTATCAAATTTTTGAGCCACATTCGACAATGGATTGATCTGCCGTCGGACAGCCTGTTCTTTTAGAAACATGTAAATGCGATGACTCAAAGTCACAATGACTTAAATATATTATATTTAGTATGTGATTTTGTGATTATAAGTACAGTTTTGTGTTTATTTTAACTGTGTTCGAAAAATGCGTCTAAAACACACATTCGATTTTCGGATACTAGTAATAGTATGCCAAGGATTAAATGCCAAAAAACTCGCCAAGGATGAATTGATAGATTTAGTAAAAATTCTAAATTCACGTTAAAGGTTAATATTTCGTGACTATTGTACGCTAATACTATGCAAAGCTTTCTCTGGGATAACATTTTTATTACTGAGTGTGCCAGAACGTTTTAGGGAGACCATTTCCATATTTCATATCAGCTCCACCCTGTCTCAATCATATTTTAAATTATCTTTCGTAGTAAGATGACTGTCCTTAATTTAGATATTTGTTAAGCACCTGCTGACACCAAATTTTTATTTATATTTCCAAGTACGATGGATTTTTTTTTAATTTTTAAAATCTGCTTAATATTTTCCTACAACTATTTTTTTTAATATCTTTTTTAAGCAAGATGTTTCTGTTTATTTTTAAAATCATCTTCACAATTTTCTGCAATAATTTTTAAAAATTATCTTTCTAAGCACGATGGTTCTCTTGATTTTTTAAATCTGCTTCGCACTCTTCTACAAATTTTTTTTAAATATCTTTTTAAGCATGATAATTCTCTTTATTTTTAAAATCTACTTCACATTTTTATGCTACATTTTTTAAAAATATCTTTTTAAGCACGATGATTCTCTTTATTTTTAAAATCTGCTTCACACTTTTCTACAACATTTTTTTTAAATGATCTTTTAAGCAAGATGATTCTCTATATTTTAAAAATATGCATCGCATTTTTCTAATACATTTTTTTTAAAATTATGTTTCTAAGTACGATGGTTTTCTATATTTTCAAAATCTGCTTCACTCTTTTCTACAGTATTCTTTTAAAAAAATTATATTTCTAAGCATGATGGTTCTATTTATTTTTAAAATCAGTTTCAATCTGTAGTGAATCATATTTTTAATTATCTTTCAAAACAGGATGGTTTTCTTTGTTCTTGAGATATGATCCACACCTTCGGCGGAATATTGTCTTGGCGTAAGATTTTCTTGTAGGATAAACTGTTTTGGAACTGAAACTTCTCTTTGTTCTGATAATCATCCCTGAAGTTTGCCACGGGACATTTGACATTTTTGCTTTAACCTGACTGACTTCTACCTTAAGATTTCCTTTATTGCGGGTGGAGTCAGAATGGAACCTTCTTTAATCGCTGTGATAATTAATCAAAGGTTGCACAGTTCAAGTTAGAAACGCGCAAACATTACAAAAGTTAGAAAAATCAAGTCAGAAATGCTCTAGCATAAATAGTTTGGAGATGCTACAAAAATAAACAATTAGTGTGGTTGAAAAACTATTAATAACTAAAATGGGATGTTTTTTCTTCTACTTTCTTTTCAGTGTCGAAGTTATTGTGGGGGGCTAGGGGGTTTTCGGCTGCCATAGGAACAAAAAAATTTCGTGTTTAAATCATTTTTTAAAATAAAATAACACAAAGAGGCAAAGTAAATAAATAAATAAATACCACGGACGACATTTACATTTGCTAAACCACTAATAATGACTGAGGGGGGGGCGAAAAAATTATATTATGCTCCAGGCGCATGTTACCTTCGCCACACCAGTAGCTATAATATGGCGTGGTTGTTTACAGAAGAGAATCGACTAAGCGAGTAATAATCGGGTCAAGTATTATATACATATATATTTCTTCTTTTCGAGTTATTGTTATTGCTCCTATACACTGGTATAGGAGCAGTTAAACAGTTGGCGGATTAGCAAGACTAGATTGTTAAATAATCCTAAGGACTTCGTAATTTTAGGTGACATCCTCAAGTCCTCAAGATTATTTTTGATATATTTTGAAAGTCATTTAAATTTGTTCTTTAATTAAATTTAGAGGCCCAGTAATCAAGGCTTATTCAAGCTAATTTCAAGTATTCCTTAAATGAATTTTGGAGATTATTTCAGAAACATTCTTACTTAATGACTATTTGCAAGTTTTATGTTACTTTATAATTCAAAAAAAAAAAAAAAAATGCGGTGCTTTACAGTTTAGAAAAATATTTTATCATTTTATTAAATAACATTATAGATTTTGATTAGAAAAGTTTCATAGTTTCTTTACTATTTTGTTTAAAATTATTTTTAGATTTCATCTGTTCATTTTTTATACGCCATATACTGAAATCAGTGTTTTCAAAAGTGATCTGCGATCAGGTACTTCGCTGTTTTAATTTGCCAAAATTTGCAACTTAAAATAACTTGATAATAAGTACTATTAGATTACAGTAGATAAAAATATTTGGTTCTGAAAGTTTAGAGTCGAAAAGTAACTCCAAGATTTGTTTTTGCGGAGAGACTTCCCCCTCCAGATTACTTAATATATTCCTGTTGATTAGATCAAATTTGAAGAAAGATCTAGAAACTATATGCGCAATTTAGTTCTTCTCGCTAACTAACTTCTTTGGGTTATCATATTCATTTACATATGGTTGATAATATAGACAGACAGACTTCCTTCTATGGATTTTGAAGAAGTTGCACGATTTTATAATAAAGAATACAAATCACATTAAGGAAGAAATTATTTGAAATTGTCATGTATTCAGACAGATAGACAGATACAATTTAAAAAAATATCTTTTATGAATTCAAAAGTTTTAAAATGTAGAGATTTATCACAATCTGATGGTAGAATTCTTTAAGAATTACAAATTCTCTGTCTACGTGGCATTCATAACAAACAATTAAAATTCATAGTAAACAATTACTTTATCTTAACGAAAATTCAAAGGAAGTAAACTGCATACATTGATTTAATGGCAATGATTTTAGTGCATCATTGAATGAAATCATCAGCTCACTTGATACCATTTAAGTAATCTACTGATTTACCTCGATTTTCTGAGAGCAAATGATTTTCTAAATATTCCTTTAACGCATGTTGTTAAATTTTTATCTTATTTTGGTTTTAATAGCAATATTATACAGTATTCTAAGTGAATTCCAAATCTGCATTGCAGAATTCAATATTATATAGATTTTAGCAAGATAGTGCTCATATAATTTGCTTGTATAAATAATTATCAAATTATTTACCATTGTTTATATTACAATTATTTAAGAAATATTATAGCAAGATCCATGTCCACATAAATTGATTGTATAAATAATCACTTAAACTGTTTACTCATTATTTCTATTAGAATTATTTATGAACTAATTGTACATTCAGATTTATGTTTATTCAATTGTAAAGGTTCTGTCCTTCAATTGCTTCATCACTTTTTGCCTTTTGAAAACTTTTTACTTTCTAGGAAAAAAAAAGTCTTGATTCTTCTATTTGTAATTTATTTTTAAATTTTGCTTGTCACTGTACAGCAGCGATAATATGCACATAAAAAATTTATTTTATATTTTAGCAATTCGCCTATGTATAAATTCAGTAACTAAAATAATAAAAAGCTTTGTTACGAATTATGCTTAAAATATTTTTTAAATTATTGAAAATTGGAGAAAAAATGCACCGAAATAAAATTTTTTAATTATTTTGTAGAGCTCATTTTTGAGTTTGAATGCGATGCAAAAAGAATATATTTTTTAATACAATAACATATTTTAAAGTGCCTGAGAAAAATCATCATTTATATTTTTAAGTCAGTAGCTGCTATTAAAGAAATAACTTCTCATCATATTTCAAAGCTCTTTGCACAACATTCTGCTCTGTAGAGCGCTTTGAAAGTTTTTTTGCATTATGAAGTCGCATGACGTGCTATGTCATGATTATGCCCAGGATCTGTTCCGAAATTTTTAGGATCAGAAAACAGCAATCTTACTTGTTTAAGCAATCATTTCATAACATGAAATATAAGCAGTCAATGACCTTCTATAGTTGTTGCCGAGAGAAAAGGTAAGACCTACGGAAAACAGTATGGAATTTTAGTTTGTCTCGCCAAAATTGCCCAAAATTTAAAACGTCGCTGAAATGTTCTTCGGGAATAATTAATTGAACTACTACATTTGGCTATCAATCGCCAAATAAAAATTCAGAAGATAAGTGACCAGTTTCTTGCCATGAAAAAAACTTGTTAGTTGTCCAAAAACATGCCAAAAATCCACCATTTTGGATAGTTGAAGAAATGGTAACAAATATCGTTTCGGGTTGCAATAAAATATTGGCAAGTGTACATTTGGCATGAAATTTTAAAATAATTCAACTTTGGCGATTGGGTTTTAATCTTAAATCTAATCATCGATTTTTTTCCGACTTATTAATCTTCAGTTTTGGAATCCTTGAATTCGAAAAATCTTTTTTTGATATTAAGTGCGTCTGCCTGTTTTGGATTCATTTTCGCAAACAACAACTAGCAACAAGGGAAAATTTTGTACTTATTAATTAACTGTTTAAGATACAAAACTCGCCAAATGTAGCACCAAAACCGAACTGCTATTGCAATCCTGTGAGTGAGCTTGAGCTTTCTTCTAACTTACGAGAAGAAAAAAAGCATCTGCTCATGCTGTGTATACACACAATTTATAGGAAGAAAATCGTATTTTTAGAAAATTTCATTCGAATTGTTTTCGCCAACGAAATTATCGCCAATGAGTCGCCAATTTGGTTTTGATGCTACATTTGGTGAGCTTTGGCTCTTTTACCGTTAATTTATAAGTAACTGGGACTATCTTCCGAAAACTTTAAAAAAATCTTTCGTCTTGAATGACTACAGAATATAGTAAAAAATGGATTTTAGAGTTAGAATAAAAAAATATGTAGATTATATTTCTCGAAAAGAACATCCCAAAAGATCCAACTTTGACAAAATGAGCATTCATTTTTCAATGTCAGACTGTACCAAACCACCAAAAATGAAAATCAATTTCAAATGTTGGTGAAATCAAAGGACACGACGCAGAACTTTAACTAATCTTTCCCTAATTATAACAAAAAAAAAAAAAAAAAAAAAAAAAAAACTTCGCTAAATGTTAGCTAAAGAATACAGCTAGATTACAATATTTGGCATTTTATCTCTTTAAAATATTTCGGTTTGGCGATCGTATAATATTCTTTTGTTTAGCCTATATTTTGGATCTTGTAGGTCGAAGAGGAGAAGTAATATTTCAAAAAGTAAACTTAATTCTATTCAATATTAGACGAAGCCAAACACAAAAACTTGCCATATTTTGGAAGTGTACGAGAAAGTTCAAAGTAAAACAATCATGTTAGATTGCTTGGTGACAAAACATATTCCAAAGATTCTTTATGAAATGACAGACACAAAACATCCATATCGAGTTAAATAACAATCAGTGAGTTTTATGAACACACCCAGGCTTCTCGCCAAACACATTGTTGTCCAAAACCTTGCCAAAAGCCTGCCGATTTAGCTGATTACGAGATCACCAAAATTACATAGTAAAGTTTGGTGAAAAATCGCCCCCCAAAAAAATCAATTTTGGCGATTTGACTCAATTTTAAAATTGAGTACATTCATTTTACAAATGTACATACAACATTCTGATTAAATTGTACTATTTATTATGCAGATATATAACATTATTAACAATATCTTCGTATGCCGAATAACAAATATTGGATGTCCATTTTCAAGTTTCGATAAGGCCCTCTTTTAATTTCAGAGACCTTCTTCTTCTAATCTCTGAAGTCGTCTGTGGCTCGTCAGATTAATATATGTGGTGACAGCTTTCTCGCCTTCACACAAAGCGTGTCTGGCGACTTCACCTTCCAGTGTTTGTATCACAGCAGATTGGAATTCCCAGGCGGACAAAGTCCGTTTTTTGCTTGCCGTCATCAAATTCATCGCTTCCGTCGCCAACTGTGTGAACATGTCCAATATGATGGAATTCACTATTTCCAGAGCTCCTTCTGATATACTAGCATTGAAATGCCCGAAAATTTGGTGCAGCATACTTCGGATGTAGCGTTTGAAATTAACTTTACTTGTGTAGTTGAGCTGCTTGCGTTTTTTTCTTTCTCGTCTGGTATATAACCTATGGGAAGCCATTCTGAACAATTGATATTTAAAAATTCTTTCTTGTAAACAGTGAATAAACCTTTTAGCAACTTATTCAAAATTGGGATATAATCGAATACCAATCGGAAATGTGTTTCGTAATTAATGATCTTTGAACGAGAAAGTATACAATTTTTGATGATGTTGCCAAATAAAGAAACTATACCCGAAAAATAATGCCCACAATTGTTGCTTCGTGTTCAAAATTTAATAAAACTTTGACATCTTGATACATATACCAGAAGCTCGAGTTTTAAAATAAAAAAATTTCTTATTAATTACGAAAGTGTGATTAAAACTGGTGCAAACTGGTCAACAACAAATCTCCCACATTGTCATGAGCTCATTGTCATGAAAGTTTGTTACTGCATGCAGAGTTTGATAATAGTTGTTATTGAATTTATGTCAATGTTTGAATTTGGAATACGATTGAAATCTAGTTTAAGGTGCCTTTTCAGTTCTTCAAAGACACCAGCAATGTCACACTGCTAAAGTCAAAAATTAAGATGGCTGACAATAATTGTTTTAGAATTTTATTTATTTGGTCAACCATCTTAATTGGAGACATAACTTTGTTAGTATCCTTGATGAAATGAAGAGGTACCTTACCTTAAAATAGGTTTCCTTTCGGAATACATTTTGGAGAATTTAAATTTGGAATTTTACACATGGATTTATCGCTTAAATTTTGAACCACTTAAAGCTGCCATTTCTCTGTTTATTATCAGTTTATAGTTATATGAATGCAATAGAATACCAAAGGGTACAATTTGGTTGTAACGGTAACCAAAAGCGCAAAGAAAAAATTTCGCCAAATTTAAAAAAATATATTTAAAAAGCGAATCACATGCTATACAGTTTGACGAATGAAATCGCCAAAGTGGCGAAATTATTTTTTGGGCTTTTTAGACACAAGCGGTTAAATCTTTCGATTCCATATGTGCCATCTTGAACATGACTGGCTATTCTGGTTATGTGATTCACTGACGTTTATAAGAGGAATCTCCTTTCAGTGAGATTCATCTTACAACACATTTTTTTATTATTCTTCAATAATTTAAAGTTTTTATTAACATTTCTATTAATTCTATTAATTTTAAACAAAATATAAAAGTGCTATACATTTTTTATTCATTATTTCAATGAAATATAAGCACGCTTCTATAATAATTTCCGATACTTTGATTATTTTTTAAAAGATATTTTCAAAAGTGAGTAATTTGATTGTAAATATTATATGGTAATAAGTGGTTAGACTAAAATTATGATATCATCGCCAAACTTGATTTTTTTCGATAATTCGCCAAATTTATTATTAGACTTAGCTTTGTAATTGCATTTAAATATTTAAAATAATAACGAAAATCAGCCAAACAGTTATATAATTCCAATCACTGATCCGATATCACGAACTTTTATTTCATATGAAAGCTTATGCAATGGTTTGCCTGTTCTCATCCACACACCATTTTAGAAAGAAATCGAAAAAAAACTCTATATGTTTTGTTCAATTTTTGAGAAGAAAACTCGCGGATAGAGCTCTCCAGCCGCAACCTTTATGTATATTTCGAAAATTTTTGATGACATCTAAATACTCATAATGTTGTTCTCTATTCCAAGATATATGCCAAAATAAAACTTTGGATGTGCTCTTAACTTCAACGATTGAACCAATTCTGCCAATTTCCGTTGCCAAAAATTTATTTCGGGTGAACCGGAGTTTAACCCCCTTCTTCGCCAAGTTGCAATAACGCGCCAAAGCTGGCAACCTCCGTTTTCTCTAGACTGGCAAACCTATTATCTTTCGCCTTTATTATGCGCTATGATTGGACATCTGCTTCCTCGCTTTTGAACAATTCGCAAAACACGGCGCAAGACCATTGTTGGCGATTTTTGAAAATATTTCAAAAAAGAAACTGCAATCATATTTGATACAATGATATCTTATAAAACGGCTGGGAATTCAGCCGTTTGATATTAGAGTATTGCAGTGGAAATGATGACAAATAAAAAATCTCCAAAGATTGGGTCCGACAAAAGGAAAGGTTTAATTTAAACACAATTTATTAAGAGGAAATAAAATTGAACACATGATGAACTATTTACAGATATGACGGGGAAAACGCTCATTACAGGACCATAAACGCTCATTACAGGACCTGAGACCAGTACCGAACCAAAACATCTTACAAACATAACGACACGTATTTATCTCATGTCTTAATTCTAAAATTTGTATATTAACTACAGTTACCAGGTTAAATAAATGCCAGATACGATGCCGATTAAATAGTTAAATGTTTAATGTCATTTGAAGTGATTTATTCATACTAATGATGCACAATAGCAGGTTCAAAATGCATTGCATCATTTTTCAATAAAGTACGGGAGACAAAATAATTTGGAATTTATAACCTTAATGCTGAAATTTCCTAACAATATTTAAGATTAATCGCAAATAACGATGCTACCAGATCGTTTTTGCTTTTAAATTAATCATATACATTCACATTTCCGTCATGCTTATAAATAATCGAAAGTACATTCAAAATATTTTAAATCTAAACAGCAATCACATTTAAAATTAATCGAAAATATATTCAAAATAATCTTTCCGTTGCAATGAGTAAACGTCAGTGAATCACATGACCAGACCAGTCATGTTTAAGATGGCAAATATGGAATCGAAAGATATAGCCGCTTGTTTTTAGTCACCGTTACAACCGACAAATGCCTATCAAAGTAACAAGCTATAGGTATTCATTATGTGATCTTCACACAATATTTATGGATGTGTATCAAATTGTATGGCATTTTTCTATCTTTGCGCATGTGGACTCGACAACTAAAAATTCAACGAGTGAAATTTAGCATGCGATTTTATCACCAAAATTGTATATGTACGAAATTGGACGAAATGTATAAGATCCAAAATGTTTGTTAAATTTATTTCTCAACATCACGAAGCCTAATACGAAGGACACTCCGACTAATTTTTGTGTTGTTTATGTGAACAAATTATTTACTATCTGTAACGGAATAGCTTTAATATATGCCCCAATCGACGATTTTTTTTATCGACAATACATCATAGGGTTAATAACAGATAGCAGGATTGTCGAAACAATTTCTGGGCTACAACATGTGCCCCCCCCCCCCCAAAAAAAAAAAAGACGCGCTACAAGATATCGTCAGCGGGATACATATTGAAACTGTATCTCTGTAACATTTAGTATCAACTATTTGATAGCTGCTTTCCTAAATTGGGATTTTTTTTCTTTTTTCTGTTCATCTCTCGGTATTCATCCCCGTTTCCAGAATTTGGCAGGGTTTTATTTGCAACTAAAAAATAGGTAATTTTTGTTCACCGAACGCAAGCGAAATGTCGCAAAATAATTTAGACCTGCGCGTAAAAAATGTCGCCAAAAAAATTCTTGCGTTATGTTTGTATGCAAACAGGCACAGTTCTTGGAGACATTTTTTTTTGACGCAGGTCAGAATTGTTTGGCGATCTTTCACTTGCGCCCGGCTAACCGAAAAGTACTGGATTGTATTCTTAGTAATTTTAATCAAATTTTGATAATATTATTTTGTGCTAGATATATATGGACACTTCTGCATTTTTTAGTAACAATGATGTCATCAACGAAAATGATCGAAAAACTGAAACAAGGCATCCACAGCTTGGACAAAAGCGTGGAACCCAAAGCGGTGGAATCAGACGACGAGCCCCTGCCCTACGTTATGGATTATCTCACACCTGCGCTAATCGAAGAGGCCAGGACGCAGCTCAACGAAACCGATGAAATTCGCCCAATAGCTTTGGAGGAGTTAAAAAAACTTATCAAACGTAAGTATCTGTAATGCCGGGTTTACACTCGGCCAGTTATAAGACGATCAGTAGACAGCGCATGCGTAGAAAGGGATAGATTTATATTTGCCACAATTTCATAGCACAGATTCAGGCATTCCATGCTTGGCTATAAATTGTCATTTTAGCGTCCCTGAATTTTTCTTTGTCACTGCATACCGTATTAAAATGATGGATATTTACACAAAAAAACATGGTAAAAAAAGATAAACATACCCGAATTTGGAAAACTATGAAAAAAATGGCAGATAAAAAAACATAACCTCTCATCAGAAAGAACAAAGAGCAAAAAATGGCGGAATTTATTTTATAAGTGATTAATTTTTTCACTGCAACACCTCCCCCGCCAAATTCTACAAACGCATGCGCAGTAAGAAAAATACAGTACAGCAGCATATTGTTGTCCCTTCTTCTTCTTACGTACAGCCGACCACCCCGCCACCACTGAACGTAGCAGTATCGACAAGATTTGTTGTGGCCGACTGCATATTGTTGTCCCGTCGAGACAATTACTCGCCATAGACCGGACAGCATTTTTCAACCTTTCTACGCATGCGCTGCCTACTGGCTGTCTTATAACTGGTCGAGTGTAAACCCGGCATTAGGATAATCTTTGTATCATGCATTAAAAAGATTAGTGAAATTGGATATTATTACGTTCTTGGCTATAGCATTAATTTTCACTGATGATTTCACGTGATGTTAAAGAGCACGAATTTTATAGTCATGAAATTAAAGTCAATTATCAAATATGTAAATCTAAAAATTTTCGAGTTTCTTTTATTTTAAAGTAATGGTAAACTGATTTATTGAATATATATATATATATATATATATATATTTGCATGTTTTTGTTTTTTCTTAGATTATAAAAAATTCTATTTGATAGTTCATTGAAAAAATTAAAAGTATAATACTTCCTTAGAGCCTATTTATCCAATATTTTTAACAAATCGCTTATTTTGTTTGTGAATAGATTATATGTGTACTGTCCATGACTGTATTAAAACAACAAAACAGCCTTAATTTTAATTAATATTTAGAGGAAAGTTTTTAAGTTTATTTTAGTTTATCTATACTAAAGTCCCGTTTTAAAGCGACACTAGGGCTATTTTAAGACGGACGTCTTAATTTTGAACCGCGGTCAGATGACGAAGGCGATCCCTGAGGTGGAATCCCCTTCTCCACACCATGCCCCACCAGCGGGAGGATGTTTGGCCCTGACGGATTTTATGTGCAACAGTTTCCCTTACACGATGGTACTTTAAGTTAATCGGGTCTCGAACTTGAAACCCTACGGTTCACGAGTCGAGACCTTGCCACAGGTCACCGCGGCTCCGGGAAAATTTTCAAATGGAGAAACTCTGTTAAAAAAAAAAAGATCTGCAGAAAAATTTAGTGCTGGAAAGTCAATACTTTAAATACTTTTCGTCAATACTTTGATACTTTTAATACTTTTCGTCAATACTTTGATACTTTTAATACTTTTAGTCAATACTTTTAATACTCTTAGTCAATACTTTTAATACTCTTAGTCAATACTTTGACAACTATAAGTACAATATCTTAACCACGGGGTGTACAAGGAGGAATAGATGCTCTGGTATTGTATCCTACTAAAAGACTGAACTGAACATCTAGACTATCGATAGTCTTTGTTTTATATAACGTTTTAGAATTGACATTATTATTGTAGAATTTTTATCGAACGATCAACACGGTGATGTATCAACTCCTACATACATTTAATGCATGTATATAAATATCAACTAATAATAAAACAAACGTACTTTCTTAATATATAATAAAGAGATGTTTAAAACTGCGGCACACATTCATCCAAAACATGCAAGCTGCTACATCAAATTCAAAATATGTGGCTTCATTTTTGAAGGACTGTTTAGACGAACGTTAGTACATAGCAGTCTTTATTATGGACTGTATAAACAGCTGTTTTTTTTTTAATTGACGGTACTGTAGCTTGAACTATCAGCCGCAAAGCCACCAAATTTTGTACGGGGACTATTGACAACAAGGAAAAAAGGAATCCTCGAAAAAAAATTTGTTCCAAAAGTTGCCGATAGGGGAAAATGTGGCTCTCTACACTTTAAGACAGCTAAAATTTTGCATAAAATACAGGAAAAAAATTGCAAAATGCAAAATCCCGATTCCGTAGGCGGCATCAACGCCAGTTTTTTTAGTTATAAAAAAGAAGCGGGGCTTTGAAAATCATTTCAAGTATCAGTTGATTTGTAAAATGCGTCTCACTTTAGCACAGTGTGCATTACTTGTGAAACTCTTTTATCTTAATCAATCCAATGCAGCGGCCGCTCTTCGCGAATTCAGAAGTCGAAAAAATTTGCGTAAAGGACCTCTATCAATTAATGCAGTAAAAGCAATAATTAAAAATTTGAAAAAAAAAAGGTTCTTTTGCAGCTTGGTCTGGTAGAGGATGAAAACCGGTATCGGTGGATACGATCACAGATGTTGCGACTGCAATCGTTGAAAGAAATCAGACGAGCACTGCTGGTAATAGCAGCACACGTGGAGTTGCCCGACAACTGGATGTTAGTGCTTCAACAGTATGGAAAGTTTATTAATATAAAATTTATCAATATAAAATTAGCCTTTTGCATGAATTAAAACCTACAGATTATGATCTGCTATTACCCTTTGCTTTCACATTTCTTGCCAGGATAGAGGTCAACGAGGCTTGGCCTTGGACAATTCTTTGGAGTATGAGACCCATTTTTAATTGAATAGGACTGTTAACACTCAGAATTCTAGAATTTGGGCATCTGAACAACCTCGTGCATTTCAAGAAATCCCACTCCATTCTCAAAAAGTAACTGTTTGGTGTGGTTTTACAGTAGATTTTATCATCGGACATACTATTTTAAGATTATTAACCAAGCAGGGTCGCAGATATGTTCCGTAAATGCTCAAAGGTATCATGATATGCTGAGTAGTTTAGTCCCACAACTTCAGCAAAGGCAATGCTTAGATAAAATTGTCTTTAAGCAGGATGGAGCACCACCACATTGGTACACCCGTATAGCAACTGTTGTGCTGTGTCGCGGTTTTGTGTTACATGTTCACATCACTCCCCGGATCTAACCCCATGTGACTTTTTTCTGTGGGATTATTTAAAATCTGTCAGCTGTAGAGAGTATAGTGTACAGAATGCAATGCTTAGTCCAAGAAAATGAAGGTCATATTGAAAATAGCCTATGTCTTCACCGGGAAAGCGATTCTAATGAATAAAAACAAAAGAACAAAGAATAAAAAGGAAGTCGAATGGAATCTCCTCTTTTTTTTAAAAAAATTTGTAATCATTTACAGAAGTTATTTTTTTTAAATAAAGCACATTTGTGTAAAAATTAATTCTTCGTTATTCATTTATCTGTTTACTGTAGCTTTTAAAAATTTTATCGTGCACTTAAACTTAAAATTTAGACAAAAAGCGCCACATTCCCCCTATCGGCAACTTTTCGAACTAAATTTTTTTTTCGCTGATTCTTTTTTCTCATGTCGTCAATAGTCCCCTATAAAGTTTGGTGGCTTTGTGGCTGATAGTTAGAGCTACAGTGGTCTCTTAGTACCATCAGTTAAAAAACAACACCCTGTATATGTTATATCAGAGAATCTTTTCTCTCTGTTTACATGAGAAGAAACATTGGCAGGTAGAGACTACATGACTCGAATTAAATCTTGGTATCGACTAGGAACAGGAAGAAAAAGCTTGTCACTTGTTGTTGTTCGATACACATTCCCAGTGTACAAAGTCCCAAACGTCTGTGCATGCGCATATCCTTGACTTCAAATCTTTGGTAGGGGCACATTATCCCCAGCGATTGTCCCAAAGGAAAAGAAAAGGTTTTGTATGCTGATGGATCTATTTTTTTTAATTAGAAGGATTTCATCTCTCTCCTTGTTGAACTAAACTGTTCAACTGGATAATTTTAATCCTTCGTTGAATTTAGTCAGAAACAAGTTGATTAATTAATAATTTTAAAGTTTATATCCCTTTCCCAGCTGCAGCTGGTATTATAATGGTAAACTAGGATTCTGTAGGTGACGTAGGCTTTGATCATGAGTGTCACATAGAGCAATCTTCATACTGAGTTACGACTCATTACAGATAGACTCTTTAGTCAAGCAACAACGCCATTATTGTATTGTCCAGAGAAACTAAAACCTGTTTGTTTATCTGACAATTTCTGATACTCTGGGGTGGGTGGGGACGGATCGATTTACTGAAAAAGCGGAAAAGCAAGCATAGCAGCGTAAAAGGTTTTGAAGAAAACTATAAATCTTATCTTTCAATGACAAGGGAAAAGAATAGTGAATTCGTTCCCATTATTTTACCGATATCTTGTCTTTAAGGGGATGGAAAGTACCTCGAGCGCGGCAGTGAATGTCAATTTCATAACTTAAACCCCCATACGCTGATATAAGCGATTATTTTTTTAACTATTTATCCTTACTACACCCCTAGAGAAGGAACATAATTTTCAAGAACAGTAGCATAGAATAGATTAAAGATTTATCAACAGTTGTTGAAGCCGATGTTGGTTCTTAAAGTGCCGTTAAAGATAAACCAGGAATCGCAGTGTAGCTAAAAATGATGAATGCGAAGCTTCTATAAAATGTGGTTTATTGAACTATGTGAAAAGGCATGGAGTAGCCCCATTACCAACGGTATTAATCGAATTCAATCTTCAATTCTACTTCTGGTGAGTCATGACCCGCGACACCCTAGAACGAGCATTCGCCAACTTGGCGCATTAGTTGTAAAATAGAAAACAATAGTAATTGATTTTTTTTTTTTGCTATTTAGTCTCCTGATATCATAATTCTTGTCTCTTAAGATGATAGAAAACAAGTTTCCATCAGCATTTGGACTTGCTTTTGATTTTTTTTAGTGATGTCGTAACTTAAAACTCAATATTTCATGGGGGAGCGATATAGAATTCTGCCTAGGACACCATATATTGGATTTTTGTATATCATTGGAGGAGTAACAACATTTCTTCAACAGTAGCCTGGAATGGATGGAAAATTCATCCAAAACATTTGATTCTTCACAATCTGATTGCCTGATTCTGGAATTCTTTTCAGAGGACAAGAAGCTAGTGTCCATCATGGATGACAATTTTCTCTTGGCTTTTCTTCGGGCTAGAAAATTCAACGTTAAGAAGGCCTTCAAGTTGCTCCAAAACTACTGGCAATTCAGGAAAGATTACAAATACATCTACGACTGCAGTGACCTGGATTCGGTGAAGGAAGTGATCCTTAAGCCCATCATGGGGGCGTTGACACACAGAGACAGGAAAGGTTGTCTGGTGCTTGTTTTCAAAGTAGGTGAGCTCTTATTTTTTGAATATATTTTTTATTACATTTTAGTTACCAGGCTAATAACGAATGATATATTTTAATATGTCTTAGAAAATCCAGGTTTTTTAAGAAGTGATAAACTTTAGATTTGCTTTTCAGTGAAGAAATGTGACACTCACTACCTTTCACCTTTTCAAGAGATATAGCATAGTAAAACTTTGACGAAACACCCCAGTTTCAACAAAAAGAGCTATTTTGCCATTTAATTTCGTAAATTTTTTTGCTTGCGTAGGTAATCAATCAAAATGATCTATGTTTATTCTGCGAGTATAAATGAAAATATTATTCATATTTTTTATGATAAAACGTAGATCATTCAAACTGAATGGCACTACCAAATCTGTTTATTAATATCGTGGGTAAACAGTAAACACCAAAGGCGGCTGGCATATAATCCTTTTAAGTGCCAAAGTGTTCAGAATTAATTATATTTTCGGTATAAATTGACTATTCTTCTTAAAAAATATTGTATATTTACATATTTTGAATGTGTAATTTTGTTTCCTGCTTAATAAAAGTTCCTCAAATAACAATTCAATTAAACATGAATTTGTCAAGCCGAATACAAATATTATTGAAAATTTGTCCTTGAGATTAATTAATAGAATCTTTGGGTCAGTTGAGATGACAAATTTATTAAATTTTTTTTTCATATGATTTTTAAAGTCTTCATTTTTTTTAGAAACGATTGCATTTGATATTTTGCTTCTTCAGAGAGCGGGTTACAGTTTTTAGGAAAATGGCATTCATCAACAGGCTTTTAGGAAACGGCAATATTTAAATAAAAAGATCCAGGATAATGATAGACTTATCCGTGGATGATAAAATTTTTTGTCGAGCCTTATATTGTAATGTCTTGATCTAGACTGATCAAATAACGAAGCAGAATTTAAAGACAATTCTTTATTTTACAGCCCTATATATACAAAAAACAACTTGTTTTAATCTTGATTAAATAAATAGTTATTTACACCTGTAGTAGGAGACACAACAGTCGAAGTCTAAGGTTTAGCTTGAAACTCAGTTCTCCATCAATACGGAGAAACAACACCACAGGGAACTAACAGGTTGTTAGTCAACAAGACCACTCCAGGGGTAGTTCTCCGGACTTCGAACTCGTGGGCGTAGTCCAACAGTCTGCCTGCAATTCGTTTCTTCTCTTCTCCTAAAAAAATCTCCACACTTTATTGCGGCGACAATCTCCGCCTTTTAATGTACATTGGTCATTTGAGCTCTCTTTCGGCCAATCGGGGTTCAGCAATATGCTCCCTCAGCGGCACCAGTGGGTCATAGGAAGGTCCTTTTAGTGATGCACCTTTCATAACTGACTATTCTGGAACACGGAGTTATCAAAGTCCTTTCACAATGAGAGACATTTAGCATCCAGATGTTTGGACACCCCTTTCTCTTTGAAGGAGCTATTAATATCTCTTGAACGAGGAATTCCCACATGTGGTCTTTCGCTGTAGTCATTAATGAACATATGCGAAACCACCCAGGTGAAAATATCAACCATCTGGCTATCTGGAATAGTTTAGTAATTAACAGCGACGACGCAGCTGGCTGTAAATGTCTTATCGGTGCTGGGAAACGGGGAATGTTACAATATATTTAATTGCCATCAAATTCTTACTACAGTCTTACTTATAATGTGTACGTTGCTGACAGCGAACACTTTGAGTCCAAGCTAAAGGGATTACTACATCCGAATGATTAATAAATCCAAAATGTTTTAGAAATAATATAATTCAGTAAGCATACAAGGATAGCAGAAAAAACAGACCGCACAACATCACTGCTAGAATTCACTTGTTTTATTCCAAAACAGAAAATTCGAAAAAAAAAATATTCACATAATTTTTTAACATTTTTTTTGAAAAGCTACCGAGATTCTTGAATTATCAGACATTCTTTGGATAAATCTTTCATATGCATAATGTTATGTACTCCATTGAACTGATTGTAAAGGTCGAAGGGCTTGCAGAGTTTCGAGGGATGATGGTGGATTCTCATTTGGCTATCTTTCGTCATCATGCACCTCATGCTGTATGCCAACAACCTTCCATTCATCCTTACGTGACCAATTGCTTCTTTTGTAATTTTTTTTAGTTGTCTGCCATTTTACATCTATATTGAATCAATCCTCGTAATCTTCTTCAAAAAGATTTCTCACTTTTCAATAAATGAGGACCATTATCTTAATGGATCCGAGTAAAACCGCCATGACGAACCATTTGGACATAGAAATTGACCACTACAAGCAAATTGTTGATCACTAGAACCAGAGGATTTTCTATATATTTAGATATGCGAAATCTGTTATTCTTCCCTTGTTATTTCGATTAGAACAATTTACCAATCTTTACATTAATGATCATCAGAAGCAGCGATTGCTGCATTTCATTCTTTGCATAAATGAAAAAAAGTTGAAGTCTATTTGAAATCTATTTAGTAGTTTGGTTTCTATTATGCATAGATTATTCAACAATTTCATTTTTTTATATAGATATATAGGCACTTCATCACCTGCTCTCTTTTCAACCCCAACCTTAATGTTATCCGATACTGTACCTGATAGTCGAAAGTTCCAATTAGCCAGCTTTTAAATTCCATTGACGTTTCGTTCAATGTTGAAAGCTTAATCTTCTCCATAACAATAGACGTTTGACAAAAGACCTACTTCCGACTCAAAACTCAAAGCCCCACAATGAGAAAATTGTTTGCTCACATCTCCAGTATCTAAACATTGATTTAATTTTTCACACTTTGCCACCAACATAGCAATTTCACTATCATGAACCACTTGGTCTCGCTTGGTCTTTATTCGCATTTTTCTTCCTTCATCTGATGTCGCTGGACGTCCATCACTCAATTTTAACATCAAAAAATCATTCAGTTTTAACATGTGTATTTCTTAGATATTCAGACGATTTTTAGCCAAGAGATTCGTTACTCGAAATGGGTAAACAAACCGGAAAGTTATTAATTAGTATTAAAGTTATTAATTCATTTCGTTATACAAACATTAGAAAATTTAAAACAAATAATATTCTTTTAAACTCAGTAATTGATCTTTTCATTCTCTTTTTTGTCACAATTTCACCGTCAAGTGCAATATAAATACTTACTACGAAGTAATAATAATTTTCATTAAATAATTCAAACAATAATGGTAAAGCAAACCTCAAATGTCACGGGTCGGATGACTCGCTATCTACCTATCACAAACCGAATAAAACGTAGTGTTTACATAAAAAGTTAAGTTTTTTATAAAATAGATAATAACCCTTAATGTAATAGATAATAAATAAATTTTATAATAGATTAATTATATAATATAATAGATAAATTAGCTAACTGAAACTTCAGTTTGTGTTTGTGTGTGCTCTTGTGTTTGTAGCTGAAATTTCTTGTTTTCTACATCTAGGATAACTGGGTATAACAGCCTTTGCGGTGAACCGGAGTTTACCCCCTTCTTCGCCAAGTTCCGATAACGCGCTAAAGCTGGCAACCTCCGTACTCTCTAGACTGGCAAACCTATCATCTTTCGCCTTTATTATGCGCTATGATTGGATCTGCTCCCTCGCTTTTGAACATTTCGCAAAACACAGCGCAAGACCGTTGTTGGCGAGTTGGCGATTTTTGAAAATTGTTCCAAGCAGGGAGTTGAACTCTGGTCGTACCCAGCCTTTGTTGCTATAAATTTCTACCTCTTACTTCTTTCTTTTAAATTTCATAATAACTACAGTGAATTAATTTATCTGGAAATACAGATATAAAACTGTCTGCACCGTTTCTTGGTGATCTCTAATGGTTGGAAACCCGCTCCATGCCTTCCCTCATGTGGCTTTCATTTCGTTATACAAACCTTTACTTTACAAATTAAACATGAAGTGGACTCATTCTCAGAGGGGTGGTGGTGGTGCTGCAAATGCACTCATGCAAATGCAAACATGAGTGCAAATGCACTCATGTTTGGATAACAGTTAGGAAGTCAGAAGGTTAAAGAATTTCTTTCTGTTTTAGTATATCCTGCCTTATTTTCTCGATTACAATGTAATAAAAATATCAGTAGCAGTTAATGTATATTTATTCTCTCTCCTCTTGCAATCATTCTTTTGTTTTATATGTTTGCAGGACTCTGGGATCCCGAGGTCGATGTATACGAACAGGTGTTCCGGGCTGTGACAGGTGTTCTCGTCCATTCTATCACCTACCCGGCGACACAGGTGTGTGGCTACCGAATGATTTTTGACCTCAGAGGACTCTCCTGGAAGCAGCTGAAAATGTGCACCCCCAGCAATATTCTGCTCATGGTGCGATCCTCTCAGGTGAGTTTCAATTCGTCGTCAATTCTTCGGGAGTTTTGTTCAAACATCAGAAATTTCTGATAGCACATATTATACAGCAGTTAACATAGCAATACTTTTATTACGATAAAATCAAATCAAATACTCAAATAATATTAAGATATGCCGTTGATGTTCCTTATTACACTTGCACTGAACTCCAATTGAAAACCAAGTTCAAGAGATACAGGGAAGTAGCTACTGAGGGTAAAACCCTTGAGAACATCCGAGGGTGGAAATCTGACTTCTAGCTCATATGAAGATGACACTCGCTTGCATAACCCCTTTTTACAGGGGGCTCTTTCATACAATTCACAGATATAACACAGGGTAAACAACAACCAGGAATCGAAACCGAGAAGCCCAGATCACGGGAAAGACGCGCTACAACTAGGCCAGGATGCTGGCGTATTAAAATGTATAATGGTTCAAAATAAGCATTCTTACCCAAATCCAAGAGCAAAAGTGATAATGGTTTTTACAATGATTGTGGCATCAACTGTTGGTAAAATCGATCTCAGAACAAACACTTAGATAGCGCTTGCGATAGAAGTATGTTCCTAGATGGTAGTATCACACACTGACAACTCCTACCCAGCCTGAGATACCTGTTTGAATTACTTTTCTATGAAAACGATATAATATGTAAATTCTACACATACACACAAACACACGTGCGCGCACGCACACACATACATACACACACTCACCCGCACACACACATACAATATTTGCAATGTAAAGTTCTTATCATATACAACTTTATTTTTAGTTAAAATAAGAAAATTTGTAGAACTGAAGAGTTTTTATGTCTATAGTTCCTCGAAGAATGAAAGAATGTTTCAAACTATTTTTGAAAACCGCGGGAAGCCAATTTCTTCAATAAATAATTATTTATTATTTTAATATGCGCTTTACATCTTGGAATTTAAAGGAAGTCATAACCGACAATGAATTTCAGTCCCTCTCGATCTTTAATAGCTAGTAGCCAAGTTTGGAGCCAATTTTTCAATTCCTACTATTAGTTCACAGTCTCCCTATATATATCTTGTTCAAATTTTCAATCGTTAATAAAATACTCTTTTTTTCATCCACTCAAGTTCATGTACATTTTTTTAAACTTTTAGTTAATGACACTTGATGTTAATGCACTTTTTTCAAATATTAATTAATTAATTAAATTTGCCCAGTAATTTCTATTTGGTCGCCAAAGTCACCAAATCCGTTGCCATGTCGCCAAATGGTCGCCACATTTGTCAACAAGCTCTGAGATTATTGACGTGGCACCCGATCATAAATAATATAAGATATATATAAATAATATCAGAAGATAAGTAGGAATTCAGTTAAAAAATTGCCACTTAATATTGTAATTCTGTCATATGTATATACATATGCCATCAAAAACATAACTTGTAAAAAAAAAACCAAGTCTCGCAACTCAATTCTTTTATCGTAAAAAGTTGTGAGATCCATGTAATACCAAGTCGGTCATTTTATTCAGTCCCTACTTAAGGGTCCTTCTGTCTTAAGTTATTACGTAATTAGCTAACCTAACAACATCTTATAGTGCCGATATCAATATTAAAAATCTTTTATGGTTTAAATAAATAGATTGACTTGGCCATCGCATGAAAACACAATGTATCTTTACATTAAATTAGATTACATTAACATATTATATTAAATTAGATTGTTTAGTGCGAGTGCTATTTATTTAAACCATAAAAGATTTTTAATATTGATATGGTCACTATAAGATGTTGTTAGGTTAGATAATTACGTAATAACTTAAGACAGAAGGACCCTTAAGTAGGGACTGAATAAATTGACCGACTTGGTATTACATGGATCTCACAACTTTTTACGATAAAAGAATTATGAATGAATTGCGAGACTTGGTTTTTTTCTACAAGTTATGTTTTTGATGGCATCTCATTTCTTTCTGTAGATAGTCCTTTTCTTATTTTTGTATGTAGTCTTCCTCTTTTTCTTTTCCGGTACTACTTCTTGAGCTTCAGCTACAGTTTTTCTCATCGACACTTCGTCTATGATAAATAACACTACTTCTTTCAAATCTGATCTCAGAACTTGGAGCACTTCATGAGAAAGTGGCTTGTACTTCGGTGTTTGCTTGTGTTCTACAGGCAACTGCAATAGTCTATGTATAGTCAATCTATTCACATTGAATACAGCTATTCCTGTTGGAGCACTAATTGCCACTTTTTTTGTTTAAATACTACTTAACCCAAACTTTCAGAGTTTTTATTAAAAAGCTCTTTCCAGTGTCACCAGTTCCACTCACAAAACAGCGTAAAATGTCAGCGTTATTATCAGTTGTGTCCATTTTATTTGTCATCACATCGAAAACATTTTTGATCGGCATTAAATTTTGCAATCATACTTTGAAGATCAGTTTGCTCTTCTTCTACCATATTGATTCTCTGAAAGTCAACCATTGCATTTTCAGCTTCCACAGCTTCAAATTGAATTATTTCAAATTAGATATTGTTACAAACCTGAAATTTTGCTTCCCAGCGCGAATATTGTCATCATAAATATTGTTTTACAGTAATCTGTATTGGATGCTGTCGGATGCTGAGCCAGTGATCCCAGAGCTTGGTGATAAACTTTGCAACTTGGCGACGAATTTGCCGACAAAATGAATAATGCTCGAAACTTCGAGAAATTTATCGATCCGTCCATTATTACACGCATATTTTAGTTTTTCCTTGATTTATACACTTAACACTAATTGCATGCTAAATTTGAAGCTTCTATGTCTGCTAGAAGTGCCTTAGAATTTTGATGATCGGTCAGTCAGTCAGTGACAAAATTCACAAAATTTGACTAGTTATAATTCTTAACCTACTAGTTCAAATTTAATGAAATTTGAAATATACCGTATTTATATCCTGCCTGCTTGGTTACTAAAAATTCAGGCTTCTAGTTTTATTCACAACGAAGATAAGGGGTCGAAAATGGTCTGAACTGCTTCGAGAAAAGGATGGTACGACCGTGCCGCTTGTTTTTGCTCGACTTGGCGGGGGGGGGCACTGCCGTGCCCCCTGCTTTATATTAACTAAAATATATTTTTTTTGTTGACCTAAGTAGGAATTGGCTTAAAATTTTATATATATATATATATATATTACTTGTTAAATAATAAGAACCCACAAAATAGTTTTCAAGTTTAAAAAAATTTTAAATCCTAAGCGTACCGACATTTCACAGATACTTTGGAACTGAAATTGGAAAATAACATTTGTCTTCTTGTCATCGGTTTATTGTCAATATCAATAAATAAAACAAATCATACTTAATCTCACTTAAAAAATTATCTTTCTTTTTTTCAGGTTTTGCCTTTAAAAAAATCCAGTTTACAAAGCAAATTTTAAATGCAGACAATTTGTTTTTTTTTTGCCTAATACTGCGCATGTGTAATTAAGCATAGTTTTTAATCAAGAAAAATTAATTATTTGGTCAATTGCCACGGAAATTTTTTAAAACCTTATTATGAATTTCGAGTGGAAAAAAAAAATATTTTGCTCATAAACACCAGAGCAATTTTTTCAAATTTTACTCTGGTATTTACGAGAAAAATTTAAAAATAAAAAATTGTTCTACCATTTGGATTTATAAAGAGAAAATAATTTAGGTATATTAATTTTATTTATGTACAATTGGTAAAAAAAGTTTCCGTACGGAGGACTAAAATAAAATAAACTAGCATAATTTCTAATCTTTGCTTTGGCGACCAGCTGGTTCGCCTAATCTTAATGTTCGTTTAAATTTTAATAATCTAATATTTTAAGCAATTCCAACTTTAATAGATTCTTCATCAAAATATTTTAAAACTTGAAATTTTGATAGTCATATAATGCACTCATAATATTATAAAAGCCTTCAGTCATAACGTAATATTTATCTCTCTAATTTTCTGTTAGCTCTCGTAGAATATATGCTTTAAATTTAAGTGAAAAGAATTAATATGCAATTAATATAATAATATTTTTTACTGAAACAAAGTATTTTTTTATAATATGATTACTGATAACAGAGTCACTGAGTGTTTAAATTTTATGGGCACTAAAGAATATCTTTCTTAATTTATGTAATATCTCAAGAATTTGTCAACAAAATTTTCACAGATTCATCATGAACAGATCGATTCATTAACAATTTTTAATTTTAAATGCATCAAACACTAAGAAAATAAAATGAATCGTTTAAAATAATCGGTCGAAAACAGGTTTAAAAAAACTATTTAAAAACAATGTACTTAAAACTATAAGCATATACAAAAAATATATAACTAACATAAATACAATTTAATTACAAAAGCATGCAACTAACCTAAAAGTAATTTAAATCAAGAATCATCCGTTGATAATATTGTCAACAATCAGAACACAATGCGCATGCGTGAATTTTCAACGCCAGTTATGGTAACGCAAATGCGAGAATTTTTCTACGCCAGTTGGGGTAACGCTATGCAGATTAGACATTTTTAATTTCCTTTATTCTGTGTTATTTTAATTCAAAAGTACTTCAGAATGAATCTGAAAGATGGATTAATTAATAATGTTTAATTTTAAATGCATAAAACCTTAGGAAAGTAAACAGAATCGTTTGAAATAATAGGCCGAAAAATGTTAACCCTATCCTCATTACTGTTGGGGAAAAAAACTGAAGCCTTACTCATTTGGCTGTGGGGAAAATGGAAGATTTTTGGGCGGAAAGTTAGTTTTTTAATTAATAATTAAAATTCTAATTAAAAATTCAAAAAAAGGGACCCCAGGTGCACATTCCCGACCTCTAAGGTAGACATGTGCCAAATTTGGTAGCTGTAGGTGAAATGACCTGGCCTGTAGAGCGCCAACACACACACACACACACACACACACACACACACACACACACACACACACACACACACACACTGAGCTTTATTTATAAGTATAGATATGAGTCTTTAAAAGGGAGTTTCATAATAAATTTATCTTTGTTACAAAACACAGCAAGTCTGTTCGCAATTTTTAAGATAAATGACGAAGTATCATGCAAAATAAGTTTCCTTACGCCATATGCAAATTCCTCCTGAAGTGCTCTACTATTACTAATCCACGGTAAATATTGGAAGTTTGATGGTTTGTCAGAGTGAAGAATACCACATAACAACAGTTGTTAGTTCCATTGTTTCGCTGGTCGTCTTAAAATGGAAATTCAGAAATCCATACGAGAGTTAGTGATTCGGTTGCGAAAAAATACATTATTTATGAAAAAAAAATCAGTGAAATGACTTACAAACCAAAGTCTACAGTGCAGTATATTATTGAAAGATACCGTGATGTGTAAACATTTGAGGATAGAGATCGATCTGGAAGAACTCCGAAGTTAAATCGCTGCATAAAGGAATTATCATGTGTATGATGCAATACGATCCCTCGGATTAATGCACCTCAACTTGCAATTGATTTAATGGTTAATTACGACATTAAATTCGCATCTTAAATTGTGAGAAATGTCATTTAAAAAAAAGGTTGTAATGGATGTTGAGCCTGTTATAAGTCTCTGCTACAGAAAAAGCGTCTCGAGTTTATAAAGAAGCATATAAGCAAGCCTCTATCTTTTTGGGAATCGGTCCTTTTTAGTGATGAATCAAAATTTAATATTCGTGGGTCAGATGGTCGAGTTATGATCTGAAGGGAATCAAAACAGCATGTGTTACTTAAGAATTTATGTGGAACTGTGAAGCACGGTGGTGGTTGAAATATGGTATGGGGGTGTATAAGTGCTGCTGGAGTCGGATATTTATATTTTATAAATGGAAATATGTATAGGTATATACATCTTGACATTCTAAAACAAAACTTTTTAACCAATGCAGAAAAACTGTCCCTTGTAATGGACTTTACTTTTCAACAGGACAACGACCCTAAGCACACCTCCAAGATTAGTCAAGAGTAATGTGTCTATAATATTAAAAAACAGCTTCATAGTCCTCCCTAGTCTCCCGATTTAATCCTTATAGGACATTTATTGAAAGAAATCGGTCGTGAACCAAAAAAATATGACACGAAGAACAAGGTTGAACTCAAAAGGGTCATTCAAGGCATTTGGAGTAGTATTTCTCCAGAAACAACAACAACAACAACAAAAAACTGTTGGGGTTATGTCACAATATTTGAGAGAAGTGATAAAGGGCAAAGGAAGGGCTACCGATCATCAAAGCCAAGTTGGTCAGCATGAAAAAGTTTTTTCATGTACTATATAAATACCGTAAGGAAGCTTTTTTGTTCCTTATTAGTGGCGTTTTTTTATTCTTTCAGTTTAAGCATTTAATTTTTAGATTAAACTTTTATTAACAGTCATAGCTGCGTACGGAAACTTTTTTTATCCACTGTATATTGAAAATTGATTTCTAAATTGTTTCACACTAGAGAGTTAAACGAGGATATATTTTTACATAATTTAATTTTATTCTGCATTTTAATCAACCGAGAGAAAAAGATATTCGTGTGAAATCAAGGAAACAGGAATATTTATCATATAAAAGTGAAGTATGGAAACATATACAGATTGTTTTATTCAAGTCAAAATTTAACTTCGAAATAATAACTAATATAAATACAAGGAAAGTGAAATAGTGATATCATTTATTATAAATCTTCATTGAAAGCTAAACAAGGAAAACTTTCTGAATTTAATCTTTATCTTTTCGTAGAAAAATAAAGATGAACTAATCTATAATAACAATAACAACCCCACGAGGATTGAATAAGTAAATAAATTGATTGCTTAAGTTTCTTGGAAGTAGTTTCGAAACATTAAGGAAAAACAGAGGGAATGTTTTCAGATAGATTTGATCGCTAACTGACAAAATATGGCGATTTATGTTTTTAATTTCCGCGCAAGTGGTAAGGGTTAGACTTATGGTTAATAAACTGTCGCCGTAGCTGAATTATTTTGGTGTCATTTCTCGCCAAATGTAATCGTAACAATTTTTTATTGCAACCCTACAACCTATTTTCTATTCTTTCTATTAGCCATCTAGGATGGCAGATTTTCAGCGAGTTTTTGGACAATTGGCACCAGAACTAGAGTAATATATGGTCCAGAAACTACTTATTAATCTTTTCTTATTTTGACGGGAATATGCATTTTGTGTTTCATTTTTCCATTCGATTATATGCAAAATTTGACATAGCAAGAGTTTGAAAACCTACTTGACTAAAAATTAGTATCTGGTTTCTCGGCAAGCAAGACAAAATCGAACCAACTGTCCAAAAGCAAGCCAAAAATTCATCATCAGAGATGGCAATAGAAAATGGCATCAGACGGCTTTTAGGGTTGCAATAAAAATATTAAGATTACATTCGGCGAGAAATTGTCCCAAAAAAAATTGAACTTTGATGTCCAAACATTAATATTCAATTTAGCTTTAACAACATTAAATTTGACATCTTTTAGCCAATTCGTTGCCCTTTTGAGCTGGCGCATTCATTAAAGTATGAACAGATAAAAATATAGTGTACCTATCAATGGATTAAAGCAAAATAATTTATATTTATTACTAGCCGCTACTGGCGACCAAGGTCAACAATGCTATTTTTTTATATATAATCTCAATCAAATCTTTTATGCATAACTTGATATTCCTGGATTTCTCAATAATGTGTATTTAAACTTCAAATTCTGATTAACTTTAAACCTCATTTTATTATAATAACATATATCATAACCTTACATGTAAGTGAACATTCCCAGTGTTTTCGAGTCCCATGACATCAAAATGTCTTGAAAAAGATAATTTCCTGGGCAATCTACCTTTTAACTGTTATCTTCATTTTTTATGATATTATGGCTTCCACATGTAAACTCTGTAGGAAATAATATTTTTTTTTCTTATGACTTGAACAATAAGGGAAAAAAATGACGCGATTATATATTTGATAAAATAATGGAAACAGTTTGAATTTCAATACAACAACGAAAATCTATTATTGAAATTGACTCAAAAAATATTTTTAAAAAATTACAAATATTTAGGAAAAATTCTCATTAGAACTAAATTAATATCAATGAAAAGAAAGCTTTCATGATGTAAAAAAATTTTTTTTTGTCAAACAATATTTTCGGTAATTAAAGCTGAAATAAATGTTAAAATCTCATTAATTTTAATTAATAGAAACTTTATTTGAAATTTGGGAAGCTAAATACATTCTCTGAGATGTACATTTTTAGTGTCCAAAAATTTATTGATGCAAAATTTGATACCTCTATATGAAACGATCTGGTCTGTAGATCTCTAAGAGACAAATAAACGAGCAGACAGAAATATTTAATATTATTTTATATTATTGAGATATAAAAAGTATTATTTTAGTATTATTTTATATTAATGAGAAAGTTAGAGAAATTTGGAAGCTCTTCATGTCCAGCACTCGGAAAATAATTTTGATAGTAAAAAATAGTGGATTTTTTGTAATTTATTTCTTTTTAAAACAATTTAATAGACTTTTTAAATAAATATGTTTTAACACACACACACACTCACGCACACATACATATACATACACGTGCGCGCACACACACATACACATACACAAACACACACATACATATACATACACACATACATTTACTTACACACACATATTTTAAAGCCATATCAATCATTATAAATTTTTACGTGTAAAAAAGGGCGAAATTTGCAGATCATGCCTTGCATATCTGATTTGATACAGATTTTTGGGCGAGTACAAATGCCTTGAACGGCATTGGCGCACAATAGTTACGAAATATTTACCTTTGGGGTCAATTTGGCATTGTTACATAATTTATCGCTTGATCCAAGACGAATTTTTTCGCGATTAATCAATGACATGCGGTTAGTAGATTCGAAAATAGAATTGGTATTTTAGACACATTTTTCCCAATCGATGGCAACAAAAATTTGACACAAAACTACACTTTTAGTCACAAAATCCTATTGAAAATTTGATAAATTCAAATCACTGCATTTTTGAGTTACCGCGTTTACATGCTCTTAAAAGTACAGACCGACAGACGGTTAACCCCTCGTTAAATTTGGCTCAACAATTGACAGGTTTCTACACGATGGATGTTGAATCTATGTA
>JAPMOR010048019.1:56357-106208 GCA_026543865.1 Argiope aurantia | reverse complement strand
TCGCCTATATCAGAGTGTTTATGAGTTATCTTTGTTTCAGACAGACAGATGATCATACAGGCATTTTCTAAAACGTAGATATCCGTCAAAATCGCAATTTTGAATATTTTGACGATTAGAATAACAACTTTTCTATACTTCGTATGCGAGAAATTAAAAATAAATCAATTCAAAGCAATTGTACTTATTATAACTATATTATTGCTGCATTCATTCTATCATATTTCCTCCGTTTCACCTTCACTCTGCTGAGGTCTAAGGTCAGCTGCCGCTTGTCAGAGTAATATAACCCTGAAGAAAAATCAATTGGAGAAAACAATTTATTTTATTTCAAAATATGAAGAAAGAAAGAGAGAGGAACTGTCCACAGTTTTGCTTCAAGGATGAAAATCATAATCAGATAAATTTAAAGGAACGTGCTTCAGTTTATTTATAGCGCAAAGGTTTCTGGAACTTATTTAAAATGAATCATTTTTCCACAACGTTGCTGATAAATTTATAATAACTTAAAGGAAATAAATTAAAAAAAAAGAAAAGAAAACTTGGGTCTGCATGCTACTGTTTGTGTAATTTTAAAAGTAAGAAGTTGAGAAGTTTTATTTATTTTAAATATGGTAGTACAGGATACTGAAAAATAGACAGAAAAGATGTTGGGAACTTAAAGAAAAGGAAAATTGACATATGAAATATTTAATGAAGGTAAAATATCCAGTGTATATATAATAGATTTAATATCTAGAAGACCAAGCTTCGTTCGGCATTTTTTTTTTTTTGGAAAATTGTGTCTTTTTTTTAAGAAGATATTTAGATACGAATCATATACTGATTACATATGAATATTTTTCAATCTTATCTACATATGAACTGGTCTTTTAAATAATAATAAAAAAAAAAACCACGAATGCACTTAGTTTAACGGGTTATTCGAAACAATCTACTGTATTGCAGTATTTATTTTAAAGTTTAACTATCATTACTTATATTTTTGAACTTACACTCAGGTATTATTTTTATCATGGTGAAGTCTGCTCAAGATGGCGCTCTATGATACTGTTAGCATGAGAGCAGACAGAAAAAGGCTCTAATAGTTAGGCATAATTTGACCCGAATCGTTAACCTTATCCAAATATGAAAATTGATCCAAATCGTTAACTCTATCGAAATATAAAAATTGATCCAAATAGTTAGAATCGTTTTCGAGATATATGAAATAAATTTACATATATGCAAGAATTGCTTGTTAAAGTTATCAAAGCAAATCATCGTCTTTGTTCTAAATACCGACGCCGTTTCAACCTTAAAGCCCTCTGCTTGATTTAATATCTATAGTGTAGAAATCTGTCAAATTTTGAATAATATCCAGTTACTGTCTGTCAGTCTGTACTTTCAGAAACATGTAAAGGCGATAAATCAAACACAATGCTTTAAATGTGAAAAAAGAACCTGTCTAAAAGACAAATTCGATTTTTGGGTACTCTTAACGCATGCCATTGGTAAATAGCCAAGTAATTTGCCGTGGATGACACGGCAGTTTCAGATAAAATGTTAAATTCAAGCCAAAAGTTAATATTCCGTAACAATTTATGCCAATGCCTAGTGAAGTGATTGTCTGGCATGGCAAGTTTATTAGTTAGAATACGAGAAAGGTTTGGGGAGACAATCTTAAATTTGAAATTTGGAATCATTACTAAAGGAGCTAATTCCAGTGTAATGACGCTGTTGGTATACATCATATCTATATCTATACTTATAATAAAGCTCAATGTGTGTGTGTGTGTGTTGGCGCTCTACAGACCAGACCATTCAACCTACAGCTACCAAATTTGGCACATGTATACCTTGGAGGCCGGGAATGTGCACCTGGGGGTTATTTTTTCGAATTCTTAACTAGAATTTTATTTATTTAAAAATTAAGCGAAATTTTGACATGTTTCTGCTGTAACTGCCGAAAATATTACCGCACAAAAAAGATTTTTACATGAAGTTAAAGATAAAAAATTTATCTTTTAAATGATACTACTGTTTTAATCTTAAATTCAAATTTCTATTTTTAATGAATTTTTAAATAAATATTTTAACTATGTTTTTCAATATTTTTTTTCGTCAAAAATAAAAATGAGGATTAAGCACGTTTCGCATTCTTGAGAAAAAAATAGCTTTTTTCAAAGTGTTGCCATCACATTGATTAAAGCTCTAACTGAAAATAAATTAAATCTTTTTCGAAATGAAATCTGCAAAATTATAATTTTTGGCAAGCGTCTGTAAGAAATGAAACAAATATGAAATATTATTTTTTCTAAAAAATAAATTCAAGAAAAATTATTTTATGATCGTTTACACTCTCTATACAGGGTGTTTATTTAGTCCCGGACCCATTTTGATGTTCAACGACTCATAAAATAATGAAGATGTAAACAAACTTATGGCATTTATTCATGGAATAACTCATATATTTTCCTTTTCAGGTTTGAATATTTTTACTTTTGTAAATATCGTCTGCGCGTGTTTCTAATTTCAGATAATTTCATTTTCCAGTCTAAATATCTGTACTTTTCTAAATATCGTCTGCTTATTAATTGCATTTTTCTCTCTTTTGTTTTTGGCAACTATTGAAATATTATGTTTACTTTTGATGTGTTTCTTCTATGTAGTACTTTTGTATGTGATGTTTTATTCGATCGGATATTAAGGAGAATGCATACACCACAAGAGAAAGCACAGATTTTATGGTAGTCATAGAATTAATTTCCAATCAACTAAATCACTGACTTTTAAGAGTTAATTTCAAATCACTTAAACTGACTGATTTATGAAGATTTGAATATCACTATTCAATAAAAAAAGGATAATTTTAGATTTTTCATCGATCGTTTCAAAGAAAATACGCCAATAAGCGCGCAGGTTTCTGAAGATTAATTGGCCTAAGATTATGAAAATGGTGAGTTTTTCTAAATTTTTAACATTTAAAACTTCATAAATAAGTCTTAGTTGATCGTGGAAAATAGAAACATTCATTCATTTATTTAAAATTTGGTGTGTCCAGAATATTTATCAGAATATGATACCTTACTGCATTAAATTTAGACTTCATAATTTTTGAAATATATTTATAAGCAGGAACAAAATATTATTATTGATTTCATTTCAATCCTTTTGAAAGCAAAACTAAAAACTGAATTTTATACTGAATCTCAGAAATTTTTGTTCAATTATTGTTTGAGATATTACATAAACTATGAAAAATATTTTGTAGTTAATATAAGACTTAAATACCGAGCGATTCTGTTTGTAATGCTCATATTCAATAATAATAATAATTAATAAATAACAATAAAGATGATTAACAAAATAAAACGCTTGGTTTTATTAAAAAATATCTTAATATTAATTGCAATTTCGTCATTTAGATTTTTAATTAAAGTTGAAGTTTTACCGGAAATGGCAACAAATTAGCAAAATATATATAGTAAATTGAACGAAGCGATCTAAACAATATAAGTTTGGTATGACTATCAAAATTTGAAGATTAAAAATGTTTTGTTTGAGAATCCTTTAAGAGACCAGTTACTTAAAATATTTAATTGAAAATTGTAGCGAGCGGTAATACTGGCGGACCGGCTGGTCGCCAAAGGCGGCTAGTAATCAATAAAATAAAAAAGATTACTGAAGCTGAGATATTTGGCACATTCTGAAAACTTCGGCTTAACCAAAATGAAATCAAATTTCGAATCTCTGGGTAATTTTATGCTTAGACAAATCGATTTATTTCAATAATCTTAAAATAGCTTTATGTTATCCCACTGGATGTCAACTATTAATTTTGGTTCAATCTAATTTTTAAATCAGTAGATTTAGATATATATTTCAAGTTTACTGCAGGAGTCAGTAAATATATTTCTAAAAATTTATTTACTATGATTTTGTATATAGTTCCCCGGTCCTACTTATCTTATTTACTCCCAGAATTCCATTTAAAAACAAATAAACAAGCAAAAAGTTATCCAGTAGTGTCTCCTTTGAAATTCAGTATTTTTGGCCCTTCAGTGGCGTTTATTGATTGATACATTTTCTTCGAGGAGTAAATTATATATAAAACTAGCCTAAAATGTTGATATTTAAAGCTTCATAACTCGATAATTGGTAAAAGATTACTAATCTTTTAAAAATATTAAAGTATCAAGAATATTATAATAAATACTACTAATAGGACACGAGCTGACTTTTTTTAATTTTTTGCAGAACATTTACTAATTTAAAAATATAAAATGCAGTTCCTGAAGTGATTTAAAGCATTTTTCAATAGGAAATATATATCTATTGTTCTATCTCTTGTGATTAACAAATAACTTATTGGATCCCGATTACGCTAATGCCCTGTATATATTTTTTCCTATTAAATTTAATTTTGAATCACATGAAAGGTTTGTGGCGCCATCTATTTCGGAAAAATTATTCCAAATTCCGTTATATTTGTAAAAATGAATAAAAAATTAACGATTAAAAAGTGGATTACTCCACATTTTAGAATACTACTAAAATTATGTTTCTAAAAATAGTTTTTTGTAAATTTATTATTTTCTCAACTTTTTTTCACATCGAAGCATTCCACATTTCATGTAACGTTCTTATCTTTTCAGTACTGTTTTCCTGGAAGATACAAGGGTTTTCATATCATATCTGAAAATAAATTATTCAACATTGTTTGGACCATTGCAAGTCCGTTTCTAACACAGAAACTTAAAACTAGAGTAAGTATGCATTCTTCATGAATTTTTAAAAAAATAAAATCGTTCATATTTATTTGGCTGTTAATTTTTTTTGATAATTAAAGAAAAACTCTTCAATTTTAAACCTTTCAAATTTGTTATGCGAGTTCATAGAATGTTTAAGATTAATTTCCAAGTAATATTACCTCTAATAATATTCAGAGTATCCACTCTAATCACCATCAAACAATTAATTTCTAAATTGTTAAAGAAAGAAAACGGCGGTGAAAATTAAACATCAGCATTTTTGTCCTAATATTTATGCACGAATGATTTTTATGAATGTTCTTTCAAATACATTATGCATGAATGTATTTTCCAATGCCATTACGCTCGCAAACACAATTATTTAATGTTTTTAGAGAACTACTCATTGCTAAGTGAGATTTTATTTTTCCGATTTAATTTTTCGTCGATACCAAAAGGTCAAGGAAAAATAGAAATAAAAAAAAAGAAACTTTTGATTAATAAAATCATGCCACATTTGGCCCTGGTTGGGAAATCCTAAATAGAAGTACTTTGGCGCGTTAGAGTTCATTTTTGATTAGGGCCCCTAAACGGAATTATATCATTTTCGATTATCCGCTTTATGAATTACCCGAAGATATTAATTTTTATCTTTAAAAAAATTATTAAAAAATGTTTCCTCATGAAAAACAAAACAAATAAAACATAAGCGATATTTTTTGGTAAAAGAAATTGAAACCAGCACCTTACTGTTACGAAATCTATTGCTTATTAAGCCTTGTTGAATATACTTAATCCTATTCAAATGATAAAACTTAAAAAAAAAATTCGTGTGGTTTTGTGACTTTTTAAGATTATTTTGCATGACTATCTATGCTTGCAGTGCTGCTCATTTCAGCGATTAATTGAAAATTTATTATAAGTCTGTGTGAAATTGCCGTACTGCTATCTATTGATGAATGCTGCAACCTTAGAATTTGTTTAAATTTGCATTTTAATGTAAATGTTAAAAATGCATTTTAATGTAATCTAAACACGATAGATCAACCAAAAGTAGTAGAGTTTATTTTATTTTAACATCCCGATCTGAAGTTACTCTAAAATATTCTGGAACAGAATTTATAATTTTGAAGCTTGCTAGATGATGAGGACGATCCTTGCGAAGGTGGAGGTGCATACAGTGGAGTGAACATTTGTGGTAAATATATGACCAAATATGAAACATTTAAAATTGCGAGCATCAGTAGTGCAAAGAGTATTTTATAACAGTTGACAAATTCGTTCGTCGGTCATCATTCATTTCTGGAGCTCATTTCCGGCGGTTAGAAATGTAAAATAATTGTGCTAATAAGGATTAATTTCAAAGTCAAGAGCAATGTTTTAACTTGAAAATTCATCAAAAATATTTTTGGATAAGGTATTCCTTTGAACATTCCAAATGAATCTGTAAAAGAAAATACATCAAAAATATTTTTGGATAGGGTATTCCTTTGAACATTCCAAATGAATCTGTAAAAAAATTCTCATCACTGATATCTAATTCATTACTGATCACTTATGTTGATTTTGTATCAAAGAAGAAAAAGGGAAGTCAACAGCAAACATAATATTGCCGCATTGAAGAACGACAGTCGGATCTGCTTGGCCGAATGGTCATGGCACAGGTCTTATAATCAAGAGACCGTGGGTTCGAATCACGCTAGAGGCAATGCGATTTATAGTATATGTAAATATTTAATTCCTTGGTTTTATGTTTTCCTTTATTTCATGTTCCAGAAGATACTGGACATTTCTTTAGTTTACCAGACAAGTGTTCTGGACTTTTCTTACTGTCTCCAGAAGAGTATTCTGGAACTTTCTCTGCTTATATATAAGCAGAAGATTTGTCAGTTACTGTATTCTCAGTTCTGAATTCAGTTAATAAATTGGTTTAGCTCTACCTCTTGTGTGTGTCATTGAGTTCTATACTATAGTTCTACGTGACAATATACAAGACTATTGTTTTATAAAATCTTAGTTTGATTTAGTGAAGTTTTGTGGCGCAAAAACCATTCTTGATTATGCGGCGCCAAACTTATTGCATTAATTAAAAGATTGTTTATAAACTCTCATATAATCATAAACTAATCATAATAAAAATAAATAATCATAAACTTCTTATCATTTGTCATGATTTGTCAATGTTTATGTAAACGGTAAATAAAAAAAAAAAACCACACACCTTAAAATTGAATCATTTTTAATTAGATCAAATGGTAATAATCGATCCTTTTTAAGAAAGTGAAAAGATTTGGATGATTAATTTTGTGAAGAATGTCTTTCAAAATGATAGAGGAAAACTGAAAGCAACAGGTGCGTTGCGAAATGAATTGTGAGTAATCAATTAGAATGTGTTGTTGTTGTTTCTTATGACACTTGCCATGGACAAGCCCGCTGTTTGAAGACAGCCGATTTAAGCCTGAGGGAGAGCGCCTCTTGTTTCTATAGTAGCGCCATCTAGGGCCAAGAGAACAACTTAGCTACACACACGTCACAGCCCTCTTTACGGGGCGGACTTCATGCATGCATTTCATTCACTCATCCACAGATCGTAATTTAGACCTGAATCAGAGAACGATCACCCCTGATTCAGTACCCCAGTCGTATTACTCTCGACATGGAGGACTTCGTGACCACGACAGATTTAACGCGCGTCAACCACCAAGCACGTGGGGAATCTTCGGCCGGCGGGGTTCGAACTGGCAACCTAAGGGACGCGAATCCGACGCTCTACCAACCAGGTTTGGCAATTGACATTGACATTCTGTACACTGAGGGGCGGGTTCTGCCTGCAACAAATAGCTGTGCATGAGTCGAGTGTGACCTATTCTTAAACGAGTAAGAGTTGTATCAATCTTTCTATTAGGTAAGCTGGGCCAGTGATCAATAATGTGTTTAACTATAAAATCTTATAAAAGTTATAAAATCTTAAATATAAAATTTAAAACTTTAAATCTTGTTATAAAATCTTAATTATTGGGTAAAATGAGCTTTTCCTCAAAATAATAGTGCAGTTAAAACCAGCGAATGTAGTCTCCCCGAAACCTTCTCTCATATTCCCTAATAAAGAGCAGAGCAGTTCCGCAAATGAACGTTTTGCACTTCGAAAAATAATAATAATAAAAAGTAATTGAATATGCATTTTTGAACATTTACTTGTCGATTAAAATCAAAATTTGTTACAGAAATACGATTTTAGTAATAATATAACATATAGTGTGTGTGTGTTGCTATTTTCTAATGAACTGCCCGCGTTTAAATATAATATTTTTAATCTACACAAACACAGCTACACTACAAAATTTACAAACATACATAGACTATTAGGTTAACGAAAACAGTATTTTGGAGGGATTCCACCGGTTCCAGTCGAAAGCAGCCGGCGTTAGCGCAGGGGTTGCGCATTGGAAAAAGTCGACCTCAGAGTGCAGATCTCCCGTTCAACTGCTTACTTGTCTGTAAACGCCACAAGGGGCTTCTTTGAAACGGCACAAGGAAGGGCTCTCTGCTCAAGGGGAAAAAGAGGTGCTACAAACATACTAAATTTTGATAATTGCACTTTTTTTTGTGTTATCGCATTTACTTGAATACGAAAGTACAGACCGACAAACGGAAAATACTTTGGATTTGGTTCAAAATTTGGTATGGATATATTATTTAGAGTCTAAATCTGTGTGCTGAATTTTATCTATATAAATCTTTAAGTTTTGTAGTTATCATGTTAACTAGTATTTAAACAGCCGGACAGACAGACTTCCTCTGAAAGGATTTTACTGAAAATCTGATAGAAATCTGTATATTTGGTTTAAAAACTATATACCAAATTTCACCTGTCTATTTCAAAGTGGTTTTGGGTTATCATATTTATAGACAGGTAGAAAATATAATTCTAAATATGTTGTAGTGGATTGTGATGCGCGAGGATAGAACCTGGGACCGTGTGGTTCGCAGTCCAGTAACATAACCAGGATACAAAAGCAACTGCTCATGCAACGTAGTTGTTAACTGACTTATATGCTATTCACCACAGACTCTCCCTCCAGTGAGTCGAAGGTGAGACGAACGATATGGATTGGAATGTTCATGTTTGGTGTTGGACTCTAATCATGATTCCTTTTTATTACAAAAATAAATTTATTATTTTAGCATTAAAATACAACAACTAACTTTCATCCTACGAGCTGAGCCTGATCGCGTGTCGACTATTGAATGTCGAGAGTATCGTACGATTTTGTTTTCGATTAAGATCACGATAGTTCCCGTTAGTTTCAAGTTATGTCGCAATAGATCAGGATCGGCTCATAGGTTACATTATTTGTATTCACTACAATGTGCTTATTGGACATTGGGAGGCCTGAAATCGGGAGATCAATCAAAATTTCGTTGAATTTTCTGTCGATTATAATATTTTCTCTTTGCATACGAGAAAGTAAAAATTTCAGTTCCCGAATATGACGTGAATTTCCGAATTAAATAATCGCTTCGTTTTGTTTCAGGTAATGTTCCACGGTACTGACACTTCGCCACTTCTTGATTACATACACCCTTCCGCTCTGCCAGTGGAATTTGGAGGCCAAGCAGAACCTTTTGAGAACACCAAATGGAAGGACCTCGTGGATGATAGCGCCGAAATGGTGGCGAGACATCTGCATTATGGGTACCAAGCCTGATTAATGCATAGCGTGTAAGAATACGGGCATCACCAACATGCTCACTGGGACAGATAGAATGTTTTTGAAGATTCAGTTTGAACTTTCTGGCATTAAAAGATAGACCTGAATATATTTTTTTATTAATTCCCGAATTATTCGAAATGAGTCGAATGGAAATGATGAATATTTACAGCTGTTTGTGTATAAAAACGCTGAATAAGTCTTGTTTATAATTTAGTATCAGAAGTGATTACTAATTTTTTTAATATTTGAAGTGTGTTTGAAAATATTTTATTAGATTTAATAAAAAAATGTGTTTTTTTTGTATTTATTTGTCCATATGATCTGATACTGATAGTTATCATGAATTCAAATTCATCATAGAGTAGAATAGATATTTATTATACAACTATGGTCAGTAGCGGTAGAATATCTGTTCTACCTCTATCAATATCAAATATCAGTATTCACAATTACGTTCAGAAATCTAGATTATTTTTTTATTATTATCATTGAGAAGCAAGTATAAATAAACCAATTTATTTGTTGAGAAAGAATTCGTTATTTTATCATGGATTCAAAATAGTTACAAAAATTTTGGCATTAAATATTGCTGGAATCCAATAATAATAATAAAAAAAGGTGCCACCATGAGAAATTCTATTCTAGAAACTTAATTCCCCTCATGGTAATATTAATAAAATGCCCAATCATAAAATTATATTCTAGAAACTTAACGAATTCCCCTAAGGGTAATATTAATAAAATGCCCAATTGTAGAATTCTATTCTAGAAACTTTATGAATTCCCCTAATGATAATATTGATAAAATGCCCAATTGTAGAATTCTATAAATGAAACCCTCATGAGAGCAGAATTCCCTCATGAGAATATTAATTAGATGTCCAATTATAAAATTTTCAGGTAATCTGTACACAGTTTCTTTTAAAACATTATTTTTAGATAACTAAGCATTTACAACAATTTTTTTTTTGTAACAACATTTAACAATTTGGCGGAAGCTGGAAATTCCTTGATAAGAGAAATTCAAAATTAGAATTTCCATAAATTAAAAAATAAAATATTTTGTACGTGAATAAATATAGTTAGGAAACTAAATTTTTATAAAGTTTTGGTGACTTTATAAGTATTAGAATTTTAAAAAAAAGTAATTTTTTAAAAACTTTATTAAAATTACATTAAGAAATTTTTATTTCCTAAATACTATTTTGCTAGTTTACATAATTGGCTAGAGCGAAAGTTTTAAAATAAAATTTGAAACAACTTTTCTGAGACTTTTCATAGACAAATATATTACGTTGAAAATCTAAAGAAAAGAAGCAAACAAACGGAACAAATGTGTGATCCACGAAAGTCATATTTAAAGAAAATAGAAATTAAAATGGACGGTGTGTCCAACCCTCTAGATGTAATTATATTAATGTTTGATACATATCGCTTATTCTTTTTTTGGAGGGGGAGGGGGAAGCAGAAGAGGGAATGGAAAGCACGTCTTACTCAATATCGGACACAGTTAAAAGTTTTTGTACGAATTTTAGCAATAATATTGAACAATTGTTAACATTTGTTGCAAATACTATAACAGTCACTATTAAAAAGTTGAAATATTATTGCAATTTAACAAAGACATGAAGGAATTTATACTTGCTGCAAATAACATTACCTTTGTAAGAAATATCTATTTAATTTGTTAATAAAATTTTCACTTTTGTCAGAAAAAATAATTGAAAATGTTCAATATTTATTGCTTAATACAACGAATCAATAAATTATTTAAATACCACAATGAAAACTAACTATGAAGCACAGAACCATTTGAAAAGAATCCTATGAAAATTTTTTTTTGCTAACAATAAAAATAGTAACTTTTATTTCAACATTTGAAAATTTTTTAAAATTTTCTTTAATTTTGAAAATAATTCAGATTCCATATCAAATCTTTTCTCTCGTAATTTGTGCTTATTTTTTACTACTTGAAATCCCTTTAAACATAAAATATTAGTTGTCTAAAATATGGAAACCTTTTTAAAATATTATATTTTTGAAGTCTGATTATAGAAACATTAATATTATTTATTTTTAGATATGATATTCGAATAAAAGTAACTGAACCATCGAAAAATATGAGATTATTTCAACTATATCTGTCCATCTGTCTGTACGTGAAACCATGTAATGCAAATATGCAATGATAAATCTTGCACATTCAGCGGCAGATATTAAATTTTTAAAATCTAAAACTATATTATTTTTCTGGATTTTAATAATCTTTGATTTGTTTCCAATTCAGTTATATTAAATTTAAATCACTCTTAGATGAATATATTCAAACATATAAATTGTAAATTAAATCTTATCAAATAACTCTTTCATTATCTTATTTCATTCTTGAAAATCGGGCCAGCATATTTTGTTCTTTTAAAAGCGATATCTATCTATCCGAGGAAGTCATTTTTTGCAAAAGGAATAAAAATAAACACGAATAAAATGTTTGAAGCCAGATTTAAATTTGAATTTCGAATACTAACATGAAATAATTTTTGAAAGATAAATTTAAAAGAAATAATTTAGGAAGAAATGATAAAGTTCAATATGAAAAAAAAAAACAGTTGAAATATTTGAAATAATACCAATATTAATAAAAATTTATTAGTCAAGAAATGTATGTCTCAAATGTGTCTTTGAGTTTGGAGTAATACTCTTAATAATAATATTGTGAATAATTTTTTTTATCATTACTAGAATTGTTTTCCTTTAGTTAAGATTTAAAAAAAAAAATCATAAAACTTTTTAACCTTTCACAAGTCATCCAAAATAATGCCTCACAATTTCGTAGTCGGTAGGATTCGAACCTACGCGGGAAGATCCCAATGGATTTCTAGTCCATCGCCTTAACCACTCGGCCACGACTACTTATGTATATAATAAAGAATAAATTTTAAATAAAAATAATTATATGTCTGTTTTTTTTACCATTAATTATGATTATACTTCAGAAAAGCCTATTTAACTTGAAATAGAGGACGGGCAAAAGTTGAATCGCTTTATAAATTCCACTGGTAGAAACAAAAATATTCAAAAATATTCGTAACAGATATATCATAGTGGCGCCATCTTATGTTGTCTTAATGAATGAAAAGATGTTAAACAAAGGCTGGACAAACTCTTATTTCTTCCTTCTTTGAAATTTTTTTGGAAGATGTCTCCTGTTATTACATTTTAGGGTAAAATCATGGAGCTGAGATATATCAGCTCTATGGGTAAAATCCTAGATATGCTCACCTCTTGGCGACTTATTTGAAATCTCGCCAAATTGACTACTAATTGAATATTTGTTATTATTATTATTTTTCAATTAAAAAACGATACTTGAAGGCCAGTAATAGTAATAAAAAATAAATATAATAAATAAATAATAATAAAATAAAATAATAAATAAAAATAAAAAGTAAATAAAATAAACATAATAAAAAATAAAATAAATAAAATAAAAAAATCCTTCTAGGTTGATTATTTATTAATAAAATAAAATAATAAATAAACAAAAATTTGAATAAAAAAATAAATAAAATAAAATAAATATAAAATAAATAAATAATTAGTTAATAATAAAATAAAATAATAAATAAATAAAAATAAGAATAAAAAATAAATAAAATAAATATAATATAAAATAAATTAACAATAAATAAAATCCGTCTAGGTTGCAACATTGGCGACGTTATCGCTACTCGTTTGGCGAGAATTCAAAAAGACGCCAAGAGGTGAGCTGTGCTAGGATCCACCCACATTTTAGGTAGTAAAATAAGAAAAAAAATTTTAAGCCTAATTTGATATATTGGCGAACGAATACTGTTATTTTTAACCAGCAATTCACAGAAATTCCACAATGAAAATATCGAATAAAGAAATATAATAATAATAAACGAAAAAAAATTACATTCAAAATTTAAGTATTTTATCTCTAATTCTCATAAAAAAAGATAATTCTTTAGGAATAAGAATTATTATTTTAATTTCTATAAAGCGAGATAAAATATAACAATATATCAGACATCAATGCGAATTATATTGTTATAATTATATTTTGCGACAAAAACTCAAAACAGAATTATGTATACATGGTTACTCAAGTTTTTGCAATAAATGTGTTATCTTCATCCGTAAGTGTTATTCATTTATTTGCTATCCAGGCTTTGTTTGAAAGTTTAAGATATTTGAAAATATAATAGTGTTGTCAAGCATCACAGACTTAACATACACTAAATTAATGATAAGATGTTATTAAAAAGTAGACCTGTAGTATTATATTATTTGAATAAAGCAAATAGTTTAACACAGTTTGTGCTCATATTCATAATATGTAGTTTCATAGATCTTTTTATAATGCTCTAATTTTTTTTATATTACAAAAAGCGAATCTTTTTTTAAAGTCATGAATTTGAAATAAATTTTAAGAAGTAATTATTTTTGTTAATTTGACTCTTTTTTTTCATGGACCAATTCTTAATCATAAAGGAATTCATCATTTTATTTTCATGCCTTAATAAAATATATATTTTTAAAATTAATATATTGAAACTTTTAATTAAATCTATTTTAAATATTTTTTTTCTCGTTATATATTTCACTCAATGATGGCAGCACGACCCTAATAAAGTTTGGAATTTGGTTTTCTCGTTCTTTAAAGTAATTTGTATATAAAAAGGATTCCGTTTGTTTCTTCTCTGAAGTAGGTTGATTCAATAATATGCTAAGATTGTTTTAAGTATGCACTTAAAATCTTAATTAGATTTTATTTATTGTTTCTTTCTACATATAATTAAATATCAAATGTATGTGCTTAATTGAAGTTATGTGGCAAAATATCGATTTGATTTTTTGTGTGAAAGAAAATGTTTTTTTTTCACTGAAACAGCACAACTCTTTTGAGACTCTGAGCAATATTTTTTTATATATAACTTTCAGACGGACATACTTCACAGAATACTATAAAGTTAAAGTTTGAATTATAAGACTTTCATTAAATATTACAAAGGAAGTTAACTTATCAACGATTTTCTAAAACCATCTTATTAAAGGTACTGCACATCATGAGCATTTCTGTGTTTCAGAATTTTTAAAAAAAATTCTACCATTTATTTCAATAATTCATCCGAACAAGAGATTTTTTTTTAAATAAGAGAATATCTTCCTGTGGAAATATATATAAAAATTATAAAAGAAAATCATTTGGAATTCTAGTATATAGTTCTCTTAAAAAATTGTAAAACTGTTCATGAAGTAGATATCGCTATTTGAGAAATGAATTAGTGTCACAAAGTCTGATCAACTGAGTGCGTGTTCCATGTTCTGCAATTTCAATTCCATGATATTTTTGGTGAGTTCATTAATGGATTTATTGCATGAACTATAAACAGCATATATTGATGAGGTCTCAACAGAATAATTAGATACTGGATACAACTCAAGACCATTAGAATAGAATTAATTCAAGTGCAGTCGCTATCACATGGTAAATATAATTAAGTATGTTATTTAACATCTAACTGAAAGTTTACTTTTGCTATGCACTGGCGCTACGTCTCTAAACTCATTTTCTTCCAATAATATGTTTGATAGTTTTCAAAATTCATTCTCAGAATTTTATAGATAAGACTCGAGCGCCATGTGATTTTGTTACAACTGTACTATGTAACATATTGCTTCTTCAAGCACTAGAAATAGCACCATCTATCAATGATACTTTCCACATAAAAGACCAAATAAGAAATTCCCCTTTAAAAGCAATTTAAATCCTAAAACTAGCGGGAGTGATCCAAAACTTTTTCGCATACTCACTAATACAAGTGCTATTCCAGAGAACGCCTTGCACGGCATTGGTGTACAATAGTTACGAAATATTAACCTTTGGCGTAAATATAGCATTACTACTTAATCTATCACAACTTATTTGGTGATTCATTCCTGGCATGCAGTTAGTAGCATCCGAATATAGAATGTGTGTTTCAGACCCGTTTTTTCCCGACCGACTGAAACGAAAATTTGACAATGAACTATAATTGCAGTTACAGAATCCCATTCCAAATTTGATATATTTAAGCCATTACGTCTTTCAGTTACCATGGTTATGTGTTTCTGAAAGTATAGACTGACAGATGGCCAATTTCTTGTTGGATTTGGATCAAAATTTGAAAGATGTCTAGACTATAGATGTTATATATGCATGTAGTTAAATATATCTAGCTCTCTTTGATTTGTAGTCATCATGTTAAATTATATTCGAACAGACAGCTGGGCAGACAGACTTCCTCCGGGCGGATTTTGAACAAAATTTGATAGAAATCTTTAAATTTGGTATAAATACCATATATAATATTTCATCTGTCTAGCCTAAAGTATTTTTGAGTCATCTTTGATATGGACAGACAAATGGACATTTTCCGACAATGTGTTTTTTGGAATACTCTGGGAGGTCTAAAGTTTGGAGATTCGTCAAAATCTCAGGATCTATCTCGAGATTTTTATTTCTCGTACGAAAAAGTAAAAACAGATGGTGGGACAATTCTTTTATGACTTTGACGATCACTAAAGAATTCAGTGGTTATATTTAATTAATTAAAATGCTTTTTTATTATCACATTTTTTTTAAATATTAAGTGACAATGCACTACAGGAGAACTTTGTTTTTATTATTATTACTATTAATTTTCTTTGATTAATCTGTGAAATATACATTGGAATTCCAATTCTTTTCATAAAATTTTAACATCTAAATCCACATATTTCCATTCTAAATTAAGCTGTAAAGGATGTCGACGTATGAGCAAATTTTAATTCACTACATTGTCAATAATTAAACTTTAATTACCTGACTTATTAGAGACTAGCAGTATCCGTACAGCGTTGCTTGCAAAATTAGCTTTAAATTTAAGTCTAGTCTCCTCCCGATATGACATGGACAAGTGCCCGCAACATCAAATAAACATAAAAATATATTTAGGAATCATGAAAAATAACTACAAAACAATTTTTTATAGCACACATTCAGAAATATTTAGATTTTTAAAAACGTAAAAATATATGTTCATACCATCCCGAATAAATGCTCTACAAAATGGTACAAATATCTGCAATATCAGTTAAGTATTTCTTGAGTTTTTCTCTTTCGGACGCTTTCATAAGACTTCATTTTATACTATTTATAGATGTTCATTCATTATGTTTCCATGAGATGGCGCCACGGGTATGATTCATAAGTATCTTGCTCAGATTTGAATTTTGTTCCCGCTGGACCATCGATGTGTATGGGACATAATGCAAATTAAACGAGCAAATCATATATTAAATAACTTCATATTAGTATATCGTATAAGTTAGGTGTCTGAAGTGTTCACACTGAAGAGTTAACCACATCGTCTAGCAGAAGTTAAAAAAAAATCACAAAAATTGTTTTAAAACCGTATTTTGAGATTGCCTTAATCAATATAATACAAACTAAGTGAAAAGTGAATAAAATTAAATAGTGCTGTTTTTAATTCCTTCAAAGGTAGTAGGAAATATATTTACCTCTAAATTCATCACTATTTAAATGTCCATACTATTTTACCATCATTGGTTAAAGTTGTTATTTCTTAACTTAAGAAACCGGACAAAATTCGTAAACCCTTCTGTCTCATAATTGAGTTTCCACATCAGATTAACTATCTATATTTTTAAAATGCTAACGCATGTGGCACAAAAATCGATCTTATTATGCGTTGTTGAATGGCAACAGTCAAATGTAAACAAATAATCGCACAAAAGCTTCAGACTACATCATTGAATGTTTTTAAAGTAACACTTAATTCAACGCTTTGCTTAGCTAATTATTGAAGCCACAAAATATCATTAGAAATGTTAAGGAGAGGAGTTTCAAAGTCATTGAAACCTCCATTCAGCCGTAGGAAATAAATATAAATGAAATCAATTTCCAGGAGAAATATAGGTCAAATTAGACTTAACGGTCTTCAGACAAATAATCGTTATGGTTTAGATCATTAAAGCATGAAATCTGGTATTTCATGCAATATAAGTTATTTCATGAAATAACTAGAAATTCTATGAAATAACTAATAAGTCATGATCAGTTATGTAATAAAATAACTAAAAATTCTGTGAAATAATTGAATTATACATCTTAACGTTAAAATATACACATTTTAATTTTACCGAGACGTAATTTGTAAAAAACTGATTCCATATAATTCATATTTTTTCAAAGTGGAATCTTAATAAATATATTCATTATTAATAGTTTAACAGCAAGAAAAGTCATTATTTTGGGTGATCAAGTTGGTCGCCAAAGGCGGCTAGTTATTTTTATTTTGAGATATTCTGTATCAACATTAAAAGCTGAAAAAAAATTGTCTTAGGCTGTCGTCAAATTTCTTAATAAAACAAAACCCAAACATATTACTACCTTATCTCAAATCACAATGAAAACTTTTGATTTATTTATTTATCAAATTATTTTTTTGATGATAAGCTCAGTAAATTTCTTTTTTTTTTCAGTGCCAAAAATATATTATTTTTAGAAAACAAATAACTCTTTAAAGAGTTCGAAAAGTTAGAGCAAGTTGTTATTGATAATACAATATAACTGCATATTATGTACATATTTTGTTAAATAATAATAATAATAAATAAAAATTAAAAACTGCTTTTTGTTGGCATGGTAAAGAACAGAAAAACCATTTTAACCAGAAATATGGAAAACAAATTAAAAAACTAAAATTATGGTGTGGTGGTATGTGGATTATTATGACCTGTGCAGGAAGCAACAGGACGAATGTTGTAGGAAACATTTCTTTAATAATCACATTCGCACACTAAACAATTACAAAGACAAGACATTTACAAGCGCGCTTCACAGTTCAGCGTCACATCTCCTTCTCATTACAATCGCAATGCATTATGGGATTACATATGGGATGGCTTAATCAGGTATCGCCATCTAGTATCCAAAAGAGAAGATAAGTGTAATGCAACTACTACAATGGATCTTTTAAAACTATCTAAGGCAATTTGAATTTTATTTATATTTGTAATATTTTCCAAATCTTTAAAGATTGCTCCTTATTTGTCTCTCTTATTGTAATCATTGCAATTTAAATTCCTTATTGTTTGTTTTCACTGATGGTTACGACTTTTGTTTTGACGTTTAGATTTTTAATACAAAATTTGCTATATGTTTTTTAAAATTTTTTGATACATTTCATTGCTAATTATTACAAATATTTTTCTGAAATTCATTAATAAGCGTCTAATTTTATAAGATGCCAAAATTTAATGTAAATCTTTCGATTAATTGATAAGTGTGTTATAAAAGCATTAAAAAACTGTATTGTCATCAGGGCCGTACGAAAGCAAGAAATTTCGAAATTCTAGAACTTATAAAAGATTATGAAATTCAAAAAAATGAAAGAAATTAAAGAATGATCGCAAAAAATGCATTCGTTTATTCAAAATTCGGGTAAAATCTTTTCATGAAGTCTTGTACACTCTAAACTTCGAACAACAGTTTTATTTTATAAAAAAAAACAAAAACAGTCTTACAGTGTACTATCATTACAAACACAGTTTTGAACAGACTTATAAAAACATAAAAAAAATTAGAGGAAAAAAAGTAATAAAATAAAAGTTACATATCAGAATAAGTGACATTCATGCACGAGAACAATATTCACAACAAATATACATAATATGTAAGTTCTTGTATAAAAGCAGCAATTGAAATCTCTAAAATTCAATCACTTCAACTTCTGCTAGGGGTGCTTTTGTTCTTCCTCTTGGACTTCATGAAGTTCTGGCTGAGGTAATAGAAGTAGTCCTTTTCAATCTTGTCGATGTCCTTGGCCCAATGTTCGTTTGTGAACGGCACGTTGCCACCAAGTTCAGGGGGAAGAATTTCCTTTGGTACGTATTCATAGAGGGTGCTGAGATCGCTGCTTTTGTGGAAGATGAACTGGAACAGAACAAATTTTAATTTGAAATTTTTAACTTTAAAGTTTGATCATAAAATGCTGCTATCTAGTATTAACTTGTTTTATTAAAATGAATTTTATTTGTAGTAATTTAATGTTTATTTTATTCGTATAATTTTTTATGTAGAATAAAATGAATTTTAATATAATTTAGAAATAATTAATAAAGTGATATAATGTTATGAATCTGCAATCATGCTTTCCTGGGCAAGATTTACAAATCGATGCCAGGTCAATAACTCCTGGCCTTTGCAATAAAAAAAAAGAAGGATCACGAATATTCTAGAATCTTAAAGATTACTCGAATTCTAATCTCCATTAAAACTCGAGTTATGGTGATTTTTTCATATTTTTATGTAGAATAATATGTCGGTATCTGATATTGAGCCTATAGGACTTATAGTTCAAGAATATTCTATATCCTATCAAGTAATCTATAAAAGCGAAGGCAAACTGACCAGAAGCAGTCAGTCGAATCTTTCTGTTTAGCTCTGATTTAATATTACCAATATACACTCTTTGCATACGAGGAAAGGGAAAAGAGTGATCAAATTTTACTTTCTCGTATATGTAGTACAGAGAAAGTATAGTAATCAGCAAAGAATTCGAACTCGTGATTTTGACGAATCTCCACGCTTTAGACCACCCTGAGTTCGAAAAACACAGTTTTGGAAAATGTCTGTCTGTCTGTAACAAAAATAATTCAAAAATGCATTGAGCAAGACGGCTGAAATTTCGTATACGGTCTTTACACCAAACTTACCGATTTCTATCAAATTTTGATCGGAATTTGTTCGGAGGAAGTTCGTCTGTCCGACTGTTCGAATATAAATTAGCACAATAACTACAAAAAAAAGGGCTAAATAGATAAGATTTGATACACAGATTTTAAAATCTGCTGTGTAGATGCTTGTTAAATTTTGAACCAAATCCAACTACGGATTAACTGTCTGTCGGACTATGCTTTCAGAAAATCGTGAACACGATAATTCAAAAACGCAGTGGTTAAACATATCAAATTTGGTATGGGAATTTCATTACTACAAGTGCTATTTTGTGTCAATTTTTTTTTGTTTCAATTCGGTTGAGAAAAACGCGTCTAAAATATTTCTGGATTTTGTTAAGGTTGCCAGGGATTCAGAAAAAATGCTAAATTCACGCCAAAAATTAATATTGTGTAGCTATTGTACGCCATTGCCATTCAAGGCGTTCTCTGGCATGACGAGTCTATTAGAGAGTGTGCGAGAAAGGTTTTTGGAGACCACTCCTGCTGGTTTCATCTAAAATCTCAATGTGGAAATAAAAATCATAAAAACGCTAAACGATGAAATACTTTAGTAAAAAGTTAATCATATTTATAACAAATCGTTTTATAAATCAGCTGTTTCGCCTGAATATTGGTTTCGTCTAATTTCAGATAAATCTCTTATACATAATTTATAAATGATTTCTTCAATAAATTGTTTTCTAGCCTCAAATAAGCATTAAATCTGCGTTGTATTAATAACCCTATAGTTGTACTATTTTTCGTGCAAATAAACCTATCTAGTGGAGTCGAATTCCATGATGTTAGAGTGCTATAAAAGAACATAACTATCTGGATAATCTATCTTCTAGTTGCATATTGTCTTCGATGGTTTTCAGATTTTATTTTCTAATTTCTCATCACAGTTTGGCGCAGCATTGTCAATACCATGGCTCTTGTGCCAATAAAATCCAACAAAATCCAAATCTAACTTCTCATCTAAACTAATTAGGTATTAAAAAGAATCCTTCTTTCTTAGTTTTCAACAAAGAAGAAAATCTGGTGCATTAATATTTGGTGAAACATTAAAAAAAACCATCGAGTCTCATTGCAATAAAAACATATATTGTTAGAAATTATATCGAAAAATATTTTTTAAAAATTGAGAAAATGCAGGAAGAAATTGTATGACAGCTAAATTAAGAATAGTTGAAATTAAAAAGATAATTTTTAGAGTTTTAAATTGATGTAAAATTATTTTTTTAAATAATAGTATTTTTGGAAGTTTTTTTGAAAAAAATTTCAGATTCACATTTTATTTTTTCATTTTTTAAAAATTCTAATTAAAATTTAAAATAAAAAAAAAGCTGAGAAGTCCACATTTTTACCTTCAAAATATACCTGCGCCAATGTTAACGCTGTAGTTCAAAAGGTCTTTAGAGGACTAACAGACGACATTGTGGGTTTCATTGTTTATAGCATAGAATTTTTTTTAATGATATATCTGGCGTCTTACTTTCCTTATTTTATTGCTTTATCACCTTCTGCTTTTATGATTTTTGTTTTACCTGAATGAAATTATTGAAGCACATGTGACGTTTATTTCGTGGAAGCGAAATGTCTTAATTCTGACATTTTCAAAATATTATAATGTAAGTTTCCTATACACTTAAGAAAGAAAATGCCATATCAATTTGAGATCATAATGATAGTCATTTGAATGTTCAATAACAAAGTATTATTTCAGAATGTAAACATCAAAAGTATCAAGTTGAAAGCTAAATTTACAAAAGTGGATAATGAATACTTTTTCAGCTTTTCCTCTTAACTAGTTTAGTGACTAATCTCTTTTTTCAAATTTTCTGTCAACTTCCGCATAGTTATTTTTAGATCATCGCTTCTGGCATGCACTCATGTTTCTTTCTGATTTCTGATGTTATGTAAGCAGGAAAAGTTTCCTTTAATTTTAAAGTGAAAAGAAATTAAAAAAAAAATGCAAGCGACATCTGGATTAGAAATGCAAATGACTTCCGAATCATTCTTAAAATGCTACGGTCCAAAGAAAAAAAGAAAGGCTGACCTGTAGAAGAAAAAAGGCCGGTGCCTGTTGTATTCAAATTGATTCAAATTCACAAATTTTCAGTTTCTCACATGCAAAGTAAACAAATATAAAGTATTTGTAAGGTACTTTTCCGTTAGCCGGGCGCAAGCGGAAAATTGCCAAATAATGTAGAATTCCGCCAAATTTCTTACGCCAAATTCTCGTTTGGTTCACAATCCGTTAGCCGGGCGCATGCGAGAAATCGCCAAATAATGTAGAATTCCGTCAAATTTGCGTTTGGTTCACAATTGGCGACATTTGCGTCAGGCTAACGGAAAAGTACCTATTGTAATCGCCAAAAGAGGCAAAAAAAATTTGAAATTAAGATTTTACAAATTTTTACGTTGCACATCTTTCCGATCCCAAATTGCGTATTTTTCGAATTCCGCCTATTTGTGAATATTATATCTAAAAACCGTTTTCAGCTGGACAAATGAAATTTTGTATCTGAAATTTAAAACAAGATTTAGCATCTCAAATGCAAATCTGTATCTAATTTTGGACACAAAGAGCTAAGTGGATAAAATTTTGTGCACAGTTTTATCAACAAAATTGCAGATATATCTCAAATAATGAGCGTTCCATTAACGAATTTTCCTTACGCCAATATGTATATTCATGTAAATGGGAACGCGAGAACTCTGAAACTCAAAGATCTTGATAAATGAAATTTGGTATCTAGATTTTCAATCAAATATGTAGATTCGTGTCAAATTTTGGATCAGACAGGTTGAAAAAAAGACATCCAAAACGCAAACTGTATTATTCTTTATATAACAAAGCCACTGACTGAGGGAGGGACATCAAAATGATTACGAGAAGCTTTTGGAATGGTGGTTAATTCTCGCCGCCCTGGTGGGTACAGAAATAGTGAGGGTTTGCTCCTTCCCATCGATGACGGGTCGTGCTTCCTAAGGGAAGGGTTGTACCTTGGCCGGTGAAGGCCCTTACGTCTCATCCACAGTTTCCGCCAATGTCGTAGTTTCGGTGATCTGGTCATTCAGTTTTATCCGCGAGCCATAGGGAAGGGCGGACAAATTTCTAATCATTAATTTTATAATAATTAATGATTATAAAACAGAGCGCAAAACGTGCAATGCTGTATCAATAAATGTAAAAGTTGGAAAAGGGGGGATATTTTCAATTATGCTGTGACGCTTATGCCTTGCCCTGATCTCCGATTTTGAGAGAATAATAATCTGATTACTCCTGTCTCTCCATGGTCCTCAGTTTTTATATGGGGATGGGAGAGGGAGAAAGTTTTATTAAGGAATATATGAGAAAGTCTAGGGGAAGGACACATTCCCTGGTTGCAGTTTTGTTGCAGACACTGCTACAACATGATTATATATAAAATTCGTTTTAAGATTACGGAAAAATAAACATATTCATAAATAATATATATAAACATAAACATAGCCATTATCATACTGATGTATTCAGTTACTTGAATGACAAAAAAGTGTTTTTCTAATGTTTTAATGAAAATCAACCACTGCGCAATAATTAAATATATTACTAAGTTCTGAACACGATGTCCTACGACTTTTTTTCGATATCATCAAATTTTTTTATTAAAAACTTGTTCGTCTGAAAGGGGAAAAATAACGAGAGAAATTGATGTCTGCGTAGTGGAAGAAATGGTCAAGGCTAATTACAGGACGCTCATTATAATAACAGGTGATCGCGCTTTTTGGTATGCGAGACCTTGAAACGGCAAAGAAAAGGAAAGTGACCCACTTTGTACTGTTAATCTGTATAATGAAAGCAGTGCTTCGTGCTGATTTAAATAAATGCCATAAACTTCTAAATTGCCCCATTTGGAGGAAAGAAAAATCCGAGTACTTTCTGTCCTGAATATTTAATGTGATTGGTTAATTATAATTGAATTTCATGCTTTGACTTTCTTGTATGTCAAGTATACAAATAAAAAAAACATCGCAATCGTCATAAAAATTTGACCTCGAGTTTTTTTGAGTTATCTCTATATTGCTCTCGTGGATTTACTATTTTTTTATGTTGGGTACCTTCTTATGCAGGTATTGGGGGTAATGAGAAGGTGACAGTGCCGGTAAATCGGCTTCTACTACAGCAAATATTACATACAGCTTCTACTACAGCAAATATTACTACAGCTTCTACTACAGCAAAATTTGCTATGGGATCTTCTGATTAACATTGCAGTTCTGTTTCAAATTTTTGCTTCAAACGGTAGAAAAAAGATATCCAGTCTATATATTCGACTTCCTTTATTATACTACAAAGCAATAATTTTGAAAATAAACAGATGGAGTGGTTTTCTGAAAACTTTATATGTGGTGATCCTACTTTCATAAAGATGACGTCGCAGTTTAAGTTGCATGCTCGTGCAAGCGGATTAAGGAAGCACCAAAGGGGGAAGTACTGTGGTAATCCTGCTTCCATCAAGATGACGTCGCAGTATTAAGGTGCGTGCTCATGGCGAGCGGATTAAAAGGGGAGTACTGCGATGATCCTGCTTTCATCAAGATGACGTCGAACGATTAATCCGCTAGCACGAGCATGTACCTTAAACTACTACGTCATCTTGATGGAAGCAGGTTGGCCACATACAATCTCCAATAAAGGTCTTATCCTCTTTTTTAAGTATGAAATGAACCTTGGGTAAGGCCGAAAACTCTTTCATGTTATTAGCGAGTGATAGTTAAGAAATATAGATCTGTGGTATGACTCTGTCTGTGGTAGCCTTTTTACTGAATCTGTCCCTAAAATACACATTTTGAATGTCTTTCTGCGGACCAAATAAAAAACAAAATCTGGTACGGAACTACAACTGTAGTCACAAAATACCGAATTGCAAGATAGAAGATACAACGAAACGAATCTTATTGTTTATGTCATTCCGTTTTTGAGTTCTTGCGTTTACAAGCATGTGGAAATACAGACCGAGAGACGGTCGACCCTAGGACAGAGTTGGTTCACAATCAGATAACAATCGATATTTTAAATGCTAAACTTGTGATTCAAATTTGATCTATGTAGGTCATTGCGGTTTGGAGTTATCGAGTTCATTTTTAATTGAGCAGCTAAACTGACAGACTTCCGGACAGAGAGATATAAGCTTTTTTTTTCGCATTCAGAGTGGTCTGAAGCGTAAAAACTCTTTAAATCTCGAGTTCGAATTTTTTAATGGAAATTGCAATATTTCCTCTATTTTTCGCATATGAAAAAAATAAAGATTTGGAAACCTCTGGCTTTACGGTCTTGTCCATTGTTCACAATTTTAATAGATAAAAACTATCTGTATTAGAGAGAATGCGAGATACTTTTGTGGAGACTATTGCGAGAAGATCTAAAATTTGGTTGATTTATCAAAATCTCTAGGTTGAATTTTTTATATGATTTTATTTTTCTGCTTGTATACTTCGTATGCTAAAATGAGCAATTAATGCAGTTGAATTTGTAGTTTGCCTCCGGTAATTTATGAAATTTCTGTTTTCCTTTAAGAATGCTAATTCAGTAATTAACATTCATCCGATACATTATGTTTGTTACAGTGAGCGAAATTTTATCATAGTATAGAAACGTGACTGCTTTTCTATCTCTCAATGGAAACACTGAATAAATTTTTTCTATAATAGACATCGCCATTTTTCACAAACACGATATTTTAAAAAAAATATTGTAAGTAAACTTTTTCTTCTACCACTAGACAACTCGAGTAAGTTTCAAAATGTTGTTAGATATGGGTCTTTTTTACATATTATAAAATATTTATTTCGGATCGAAGAGAAGTAATTCTATCAACAGCTTGTAATTCTACCAACAGCATCAAATACATAAATTGTCATGATAATGAAAATATTACAAATGGGATGATCAGGCTTTCTGCATGATGTAAATTTTCGTTTGTTAATTACCAATTCATTTCATTTTTTTTTAAATATAAGTCTAGCTTGTATCAACTATCCGCATTCTACATTGATATTTAACTGTATTTTTAGAGAAACATTGATACTATTACAAATTTGCAATATGTCTTTGTACAGTAAATAGAAATGATACAGACGATAGTTTACAGATACAGTAGGAGATAATGAAAGGATTCCGAGTCAATGACCTTCGTCCTTCTCTAAAGGTTCAGCAGATTAGAATGAAGGACCCGGAATAATCAAGAATCTCGGTTATATCTCCATTAGAAGCAAATATATGATATCTTTATGGAAATTTCTTTGACTTGCCACTGAAGCTACAAAAAAATCAAGAGGCAGAGATGTTCTCAGTTAACATTAATGACTCAAATTAAGCTCAAACGAGTTGTGCGAGTTCTTTCTGATCGCTTTCTATTGTTACCGTTGTTTATTGCTGATTTGCTGCTTTTGCATTGCTGTTTATTGCAAATGCTGTTTTGTGTACGCTTCCTTTGAGCTGTATTATTTGTATATCACATTTTCATAATCATCGTTATTCCATAATCCTGTTGGATTTTATCACTGTACAACGTTTGGGTTTTTCCATAACAATACATTCAAAATCAATTGTTAGAAATTAATTAAATAGGAAAGTATACGAATCTACAAATAATTTAAATAAATCAAAGCAATTTATAAATATAACATGAAACGTCTAATTCACAGATTTCTCATGCAAAAAAAGAAAAAAAGATCGAACGATCTAACTTACTCGTTTCCTAATTTTCTCGCTTAGAAGAGGCTTCACGAGCTTCCAACCAATTTTGTAAAATGGAGAAATGTTGATTACGTGAAATGCTTTCAGGAAGCATGGGCAGGCACGCTGAGAAATAAATAAACATCGATTAAAAAAACATTGATGATAATTTTAACAATTTTTACATTATAATTAAAATACTCAATTGTCTTTAAATTTTACTCATGGAGATTGCCTTCATTATTCGAGTATTTGTGTATTTTTAAAAATATTTTCTACTAGAAACGTTCTACATTTGAAAAAAAATGTCGCAGTAGTCTGGTTGTAAAATTTTAGAATTGGGACGGATTAGCAAGGCTCCACCTTTTATGTAGATCCTGTTTCTACTAAATTTGATCGAAATAGGATGACGTTCTATTTCTTTAAGAATCTGTTGAACAATTCTTCAGCATTCTGTGATTCATTTACTAGTTCGGCAAGACTGGGAGTTTTCTACTATCGCCTGTATTCCTTGGATTCTTTGGGCATTACATTTGACAGGAAACTCAACTTTCTATTTCATTTGAAAACACGGCGGAAATAGTGTGAAAAATCACTAAATATTTTAAAAGTTCTATCAACTACAGACTGAGGAGCAGATTAAAGTTCTATACTTAAAATATATATGGCGCAGTATGGGCAGATATAGCTCTTGCGTCATAAAACCCCAAGCAACCAACCAACCATACTTAAAATATATAAAGCCACAGTACTCTCTAAAGTAGATCACGGTTGTGAAATTTATGGATCTGCACGAAAAAATGTCTTATTAAAGCTGGATACAATTCATCACGCAGCTCACTCTGTTCAGGAGATTTTAGAATAGCACCTGAGTCTGTATGTCGAATGCTATGAGCCTACTCTTGAATTAAGAAGGAAGATGCTATCTCTCAATTATTATTTTAGAAATCAATCAAATATGAATCATTCATTCCGTAATTTTAAACTTAACCCCATTTTTAGTTCAGCTGCAAGGTGCCAGGAAATCATTTATACCCGTATTTGTTACCAGGATTTTTAATATCCTCGCAGACTTAAATTTACTGAATACATATGTAACCCCACAGTCGTTAAATAAAATTCCTCCTTGGAAAATCCGTAATGTGCAATATTTGAATCCTTTTTAAACTTTTACCAAATCTGACACAGCAGATATTATTTATCAACAAAAATTTCTTGATCACAGGCATTATTATCAAGATTTTACACCAATATACAAGGATGGATTAAAATCTGCTCGCCATGCGTCTTTCGTTGTTATTTTCAATGGAAAAGTTTTCCTTACAGGATTCATTATTCTTGTTCAGTTTTCACAACGGAGGCGATTGCTATTTTATATGCACTAGAAGAAATTTCGCATGACTTTAATATATATTGCAAGTATTGCAATATATATTACCTATACTGACTCCTTAAGTGTTTCATGTCACTAAAATCATTTAATCCCAATCTTCATAATTATCCTTTAATTTTAAGAGTTTCAGATATTTTTAAGAACCTGAATTCTCATGGTTTTACTGTTTGTTGGGTACCATCACATGTGCGAATTTTAGACAATGAGAAAGCGGACAAGACCGCCAAATCGGCAACTGCTTCCCTAAATATGACTTTACAAGCGATCTATTAAAAAAACACGTTAAAATGGTTCTTTACTCGAAATGGCAACAGAGTGGGATCTTGAGATAGAGAACTAACTCCACGCTATCAAACCACTTTTACAGTCTTGGCCTTCATTTAAAAATAGAAACGCAGATACTTTTTTAACACGCTTATGCATTGGTCATACTATATTCACTCATCCATTCACTCATCCAAATGTGTATTCATCATATTTTATCTGAATGACCGTGCTTCAATGATCCGCGATTGCGGTTTTTTAAAACGTCTTCAATTTCTTTATGAACTTTACTTGGCAAAATCCCTCATGTTAATCTTTTTGATTTTTAAAAATTCATAAAGGTTTATTCCCTCATTTAAAATATGTTTATTTTCTTAAAAAAATATTTATATCCTCTCTTAGCTAAATTTTATACTCTCATATTGCTAGGATTTTAATTCACTGGTTGGCGCAGCATAGTCAATATCTTGGATTTTGGGTCAATAAAAGCCAAACTAAATCCTTGGATTCAATTCATTTCCATTATGACTTGATTCTAAAGATGAAGGTAAAACTTCGGAACATTTGATACCAATTGTCTCAGATATACTTAAAGCTATTGATTACTGCACCTGAACATCAACTGAACTGGTATTGCCATAAGTATTTTGCGATTTCCACATGGCTGAAAACAATTTATATTTCACACGTGTGATGACACCGAAGTAACTATAAGCATTTCTCGCTTGAATCTAATGCTTGGTGAATTTAATCTAATGCTATAAAGGATGGCGTTCACTATTATCCTTTTACATCACTTGGATTTAAAGTCTCGTGATTATGATTGGATTCTAAAGGATGAAGGAAGCACTTCATGATATTTGATACTGAATTGGTGATGACACTAAACCACCATAAAGGTTTCTTGCTTGAATCAAATGCTTGATCGTGAGGTTGAGAATTCTGAGGTTGATCTACTCTCCTGAACCATCTGGATTTAAATCCCTTTCATTATGATTCGATTTCAGGGATGAAGGAAGTACTTCATGGCATTTGATATCGAATCGTTCTAGTCATACTGAAAACAAAACACTTCTCTATCCAAAAATTCAGCAAAACTGATACTACTTTAGTTATTCAGCTATTTCTAGATAGATAAATGCCAACTGTATACAGTATGGAAGATAGACCAAACAAGTATAAAGATTTCTTGCTTAAATCAAATGCTTGTTTCTAAAGCTGGGAATTCTCAAACATACTCCTGAACCGTCTGGATTCAAACCTCCTTGATTGCGATTCAAATTCAATGATGACTGATGCATTTCACGGCATTTGATACACCGAACTTTTCCAGAAACAAAACAATAGACCACTCCATTTGGAAAATTAAAAGAAGCGCTACTACTTCAGATATTCTACAATTTCCACATGGACAAAAAAAATTATATATAACACTGAAGACGGCTGTATAAGAACTAGAAATGTCCTTTCACTTGAATCGAATGTTTGTTCAAAGGGTTGGCAGCACTTTTTTTTTATTTCTGTACACCCCGAATTTATGCCTATTGATTGTGATTTAATTCTAAAGATGATGGAAGCAATTCATAACAATTGATATCGAACAGTTCCAAATATACTTAAAGCAATACATAACTTTCATCGAAAAATTAAAAGAATTGATATAGCTCCATGGTTGAAACAAATTATATACAAAAGTGATATCGGAGAAACAATAAGCGATTCAATGTGATATCAATATAGCATCAGTTGTCAAAGTATGGTTTTTACTATTAAATTTTCGTGTCTCGTACATTTTTATAGGAAAATGCATATACATAGAGATATCTTACCTGTAACAAAACCGTTCCAAATATCATCCATCGGCTCATGGCCAGGACTTGCTGAATTGTTAGATCTTTCAAGTCTAGGATGACAATGAAGCCGAGTATCTGATTGACTGGATTGTGACCCGCACTTTGAACTGCCATTATACCTGTGAAAATGGCGTCTGCAGCGGGTATCTCATTCGGGTCCCATTTATCTATAAATAATAAGATTAGAATTATAAATACCTGAATGATTTTCTTTGGAATTCAAATAATGTAAAAACAAACAATCAATTGAATATATTTTAAATTTGAACTGATCAATTGATTGTTCATTGATCACGGTTGAACTGTCGTTTTCCAAGTGATAGCCGCTGAAGATTAAATAATTATTAAATGCATTAGAAATCAAAACCTTAATGCTCAGTAAAAATCATTGTGTATGGATAATTTCATCCATTTAAACGATGAAGAAACCTGGCTTTCTTTTCGTTTTTTTTTCATGTATGAAATCTCAATACGAAACTATGTATCTCACATGTATGGAATATATACTTCTTCTTTCTCATATACGAAGTATATAAAGGGAAAGTATTGTAATCGTCAAAAATATATATGAGAAATATGAAGATTTTGGCAAAACTTCAAAAGAGTTCCTTGAATCCGAAAAACACATTTTTGGAATGATGTCTGTCTGTCCGTGAACAAGAAAATAATAATAAAAAATAAACGACTTTAGCTAAACGAAGAAAATTTTCTATGTAGTATTTGCATGAAAGTTTGCAGATTTCTATAAAATTTGAACGAAAAACATTAAGAAGAAATCCGTCTGTCTGGCTGTACCAGTACGAGGTACCACAATAACTACTAAACGAAAGGAGTTAAATGGATGAAAAATAATAGTCAGGTTTAACATTTGATGTGAAGATGGGTTCAGATTTTGAACAAATCTTCCAACGGATTGACTAATACTTGCGGCTACTATTACAGCAAATATTAGTATCCCTGAGAGTGATTAAAAAAAAACATAACTTTGCTCTACATCTCAAAATGGCAGACGCAATGGGATCAGTTAAAAGTAAACAATTATTGTAGCGTTAAACAGCTTGTTGAATTTTGGTCATGTCTTCCAAACAGAAAAGCCCTTTTGCTTGAAAAAATATCACATGCTTATCTTTTTACTTTTTTAAAATCAATAGGTTTTTATCCCCATATTTAAGTATTCTTCATCTTTTTTCAAAGGTTTTTACATTGCTTTTTATAGTTGAAATTTTATATTTTAATCCTAAAAAACTGCTTTTTGGTGCAGCATAATCACCACCATGGCTCTTGTGTCAATAAAATCCAATGCAATTTAAATTAGCATGTTAATAAGAAAATAAATTTTTTTTATCAAAGTTCTGGTGGCTAAAAAATGTCTTAAAGGCGTGAGATGGTAAAAACAAAATTATATGAAAATGAATTCCAACAAATATTCATTAGAAACACATTTTTAAATATTAATTAAATATTAATAACATCTGAAAAATGATCTTAAAATTATAATTCAATAAGAGTATCATTTTCAGATCCTTATGATTTTATAATTTTCTATTAATATCCTGATTTTTGATAGATAGTTTTCTACTTTTTAGTAGACACTAAAAAAATAGCATGTTCTAGAACCACTTTATTTTCATTAACTTTTCCTCCGATTTTTCATTTAAAATTAAGAATGCATTTGGTAAAAGCAATAAGACCTTTCATTTCAATTATGCATTTATTTTAAGATATTTCTAGGAAGTGGCGTTATTTTAAAGACAAAGAAGATTCATTATAAGAATTAGTGAAGACTGCTTCTAATATTGTTTTGGCACTTTTGATTCCTGATATTTTTGACAGCTCAGATGCAACAAAACAACGTAACTTTTTTTGTATTTTTATTTTTACTGTTGAAGTAAAAATAAAAATACAAAAAAAAGTTAGTTTCTGCAAATTTAATTAAAGGTCTTTTTCTCTCTGCCAATCAATCTTGACAGACTAAAAAAGGAGAGGACTAAATCGTGAATCCATCCTTCTCCTTTAATTGTCTAAAAACGTTCATGGTCACGCAACTACGAATTCAACAAGTGGAAGCGTACTTTACAAACTGAATTCTTAATGTGTGACAACTGTAGAGTTTCTGATTGGGAAAAGCTGTTTTGCTGTTTCAGTGATTTTGGCGAAGGCTAATTAAGAAATAAAACACATTAATAAGTAAGCCTAAAATACAATATGCCACTTCAAACACCCGATAGAACTACGCCAATTTCAAAGGTCTAAATAAACTAGGTTTCATTCAAAGCATCGAAATAAACAAAGTTTAAGTTTATTATGAGGGTCCGGGAGTTTTATTTCATAAAGAAGAGTTGGAAAAAGAATAAAAGAACATTTATTTATTTCATCTGTGACATTTGTAGTTTCTCTATTAATAATTTTCCTAATTAAGAGGAAGTCTGGTTTAGTAATGTATTTGCTGCTAATTCAAGATATATTGTTTAGGATCTTTCGAGAGATTTTTTTAAACATAAAAGTTTTTCTTAATAGCTATAATTGCCATGAGTGACAGGAATTTTATTTTCAGAATCTGCACAAGATTGTTTTGTGCTTCCGTAGAATAGTAAAGGAAACCTAGTATGTATTTTGGAAGCACTTTTTCGTCCAATTGAATTCAAAACTGAACTCAGAAATGCAATTTTAGTGCTGATATCACATACTAAATTTCATTTATCAAGAGCGCTATATTTTTCAATTTTCGCATTTACCTTAATGCGAATGCGAAGATTGATAAACATCGTTCTTGCTGTTTCTAATAGCACTTGTCATAGACAAGCCCACTGACTTTAGAAGTCAGTGATTTTAAGCTAAAGATGCGTCTCTTGTTTTTTCAGTAGCGCCATCTAGGGACAAGAGTCCGATTTAGCTACACACACGCCACAACTTTTTTTTACGGGGCAGACTTCATTCATGCATTTCGTTCACACATCCGCAGATCGTAATTTAGATCTGAATCAGAGAACGATCACCCCTGATTCAGTACCCCCGAGTCGTATTACTCTCGACATGGAGGACTTTGTGACCACGACAGATTTATACGTGCGCCAGCCACCACACACACGGAGAGTCATCTGCCGGCGGGGTACGAACTCGCAATCCAAGGGACGTGAATCAACGCCCTACCAACAAGGCTATACCGGCCCTTGAACGACGTTCAATCCTTAGATAGATTTGGTTCAAAATCTGATACGGATTAACATTTATAATGTTAAAAGGATTTGTCTTACCGGACTTTAATAAGTAACATAAGGTTCTTCAGAACAGTGGTTCTCAAAATATAAGACGAGGCCTCTTTATGGGCCTATGGATCATGTATTAGTGGGTTGAAGAACGGTCTTTTCCTATTTGTTTTAAACACCGCCTCTCGAAAACTGAAAATAAAAACAAATGAATCGGAAACTTGTACACAACTGGAGGTTTTGGGTAAGGCCACGAATACCTTGTATGCTGAACGATAATAACGAAATGTAGATTTTGGCCTAAAGACGAATTGTGGATGTCTTTTTGCCGGATGATTGATACCAAAATTTGACAAGAAAGGACTATTGTAGTCACAAATTAACATAACGAATTTAATTGATTTAAGCCATTGCGTTGACATACAATTGTAATTAAAAACTGTTAGAAGGTCAATCATTTGACAGTTTTAATTCCAAATTTGATAAGAATATATATCTTGAATGGTGAATCTGTGAACCAAATTTTATCTACATAGCTCTTTGTGTTTTTTTGCTTTCGGGTTTACTTGTCCACAAATCCAACCAGCCGGACTTCTTGTACATTGTATAAAACCATTGATACCATCTGTGTTGATCCATTGATACCATCTACTTTGATAAGAATATATATCTTAAATGGTGAATCTGTGTACCAAATTTTATCTACATAGTTCTTTGTGTTTTGTTGCTTTCGAATTTACTTGTACACAAATCCAGCTAGCCGGACTTCTTATGAATAGATGTTCAAGTTAGATAGATATCTGAAAATTTGATTGTAAGTCCATTAACCAAATTTTATCTTTCTAGCTCTCGTTTTCGAGCTATTGTATTCACAAACCGAGAACCTGACAGACTTAATGCTAAAAATATGTTTTTCGTACTCAGAGAAGTATGAAAGGTGGAAATTTGTCAACATACTTGAGTTCGAATTTTTAAATGATTGTAGTACTTTATCTATAACTCGTATAAGAGAAAAAAAAAAAGTGAAACTACCATTTAATGAAGCAGATCTGATAATTGAACTATCATGTAGCATATATTAGATGTTAAAATGTTTTTTTAAGGAGATATCATTGGTTGCGTTTCTGATGGGAAAAGTTCGGTAACAGTATCCAGTAATTGACAAAATTTATGGAGACTTTTGATCACGTTTCGGATCGCTTATCTATGTGAACTGTTTTTTCACAGTTTAGTTTTTTTGAAGTATAAAACAGAAAGTAAAAAAAAAAAAATGAATGTAAACTGGGGAAAAATTAAAATGAAATTTACGATCGCAAATTTCAAGTTATCATGTGAGAACATTATTATTTTTAACCAATTTAAACCGTTAACCAATTTAAACCGGTTTGAAACAATCACGAGACTTCTCTATCGGTCTCTATCACCCCCCTCTCTCTATATATATATAATAATAATTTTTTAAAACTTCAATTTTCAATTTTTCTAGCTGGCAAACAAAGTTTTGGAGCTCGACCGATTTTGAGATGAAATAACAGCTGTGATGTCATAGTTCTACGTCAACCTTTAAAAAACGTATCTGCTGTCAAAGAAGCATACGTAAATAAAGCAATGCTGATAAAAACAGGTCAACCTTTTAAAAACGTATATGCTGTCAAAAAAGCATACATAATAATAAAGCAATACTGATAAAAGCAGGTCAAGCTTTTAAAAACGCATCTGCTTTCAAAGAAGCATACATAATAATAATGAAATACTGGTAAAAGCAGGTAAAAAAATAGACGCGATTGAAAGATGATGATAAAAATTGCCATTTATGCATTATTCATTGTCTACTCGATTTCGAGTTTCAGTATTCATTGCCTACGCGATTTCGAGCTTAAAAACTTCCTGACCAAAACAACATCATTTTCTCACATGATAAAAGTGAAACTGAATGTAGAAAGTAATTTGAGGACGAAACTATCAAGTTTTAATCCAGATATTGGTTCACTCATGGAAGACAAACTACGTCAAAGATCCCGTCCGTTTTTTTATTTATTTATTTTGAATTCTAATCGAGCGTTTTTGAATTTTCTTAAATTGCGACAGATAATACATTTTTTTAAACTTTATTAAGAGTCTATTTTGAATTCTTTTAGAATATTTTTTAATTATTTCTTATATAACGGGCATTTAATATTGCCAAGAATAAAATTTTTATAATCGATAAGAAAACAAAACAATTCTGCTTATTTTGAAAAGTAAAAGAAAATGACAACAAAATGAAGCACTCGCAGTATTGCTTTAAGAAAAAGATTAAATATCAAAATTAAATAGAAAAGAACGTGCAGCTTCTAGAAACTTTCGATCAATCTCTACACGATGTTGCCAATGAATGTTACCAATTCTTTATTTTTATTCATTTAACTATCTTTTTAGCTTCCAGCTATTAAACCTCAGTCCACATTTCTTAAAACAGGGAGTTACATTATTTATTTCGTAGAAGTTTCATTATTTTTTTCGATGTGGCAATACATAAATGATATGTGTTTGTATTTTTTTACTTATGTATTTATTCAGTAGACCTCAAGATTTTTTTTACACTGCAGGCTTTTTGTAATCACAACCAAAAAAGTTTGGAATCATTTATGGAACATTCGATTGAAGAGCTCTTTTAGAATATTCTACTTCTTCTAGAATGAGTGTAACCTTCTCCCTATTACTTTATTGTGATCCTTAATTTCGCTAGAATTTTTTCCTCGAAACTTGCATATATGCGCTCTCTCTGGTAACAGGTTGGACGAGATCTTAATAGTTATCAACATATTACCATGCACACTTATTTTTATTTACTCTGAAATAAACTTTATTTCTATTTGATAAATTGTTTCTGAGTTTATAAAGTAAAAGTATAAATACGGTTGAACAAATTAAATTTTTTAAAAACAAATTCGAAAATTTTGAAAATTTAAGATAATTTTTCTTTAATCAGGTGTCTTCTATGTTCAGGGACTCAAGATATTGCCTTGGAAGCTTATGACTCAGATTATCTCAGATAAAGAATTGATTTGAAAAAGGGCAATTTTCGGTAAACCAGGCGCAAGCGAAATGTCGCCAAATAATTTAGATTTGTGTCCCCATATCATAAAATAAAAAGTCGTCAAGTCTTGTGATAACATGCGAAGTAACTCAACGCTACAACTTAGGCATATGTACGACCACGGTGGTCTGGTTTCGACTACGGAACCGGAGGTTTCAAGTTCGAGACCTGATTCCATCAAAGAACCGTCGTGTAAGCGGGTCTGGTGCTCGTTAAGTCCATCGGGGCAGAACGTCCTTCCGCTGGTGCGGTATGAAAATTTGGAGAGGGGGTTGCCAGCTCAGTTGTCCTCCTCGTCATCTGGTCGCTCTTCAAAATTTTGAGGTTCGTCCCAATATAGCCGTAATGTTGCTTTAAAAACGATACGTTAATATAACTAAACTTAACTAATTTGGAGTTGGTAGGTAGGTTTCAACTTGCGTTGGCTAACCGAAAAGTAACTGAGAAAGTTTTACTGGTCTAAAATGGCTTTTTTTTTTCATGTGAGAATATGATATTTTTTTGGTTTGGGGTTTTTTAAGCTCTAAAATGTGCGGGCAGAAAAGCGGCGATTTATCACTTTTGAGGCCAGTGTAATTAAAAAATAATAAAGAATCGCCAACAATATATATAATTTTTTTAAAAAAAATTTTCTTGCTGGTAAAAAAAAAGCTATGGAGATCGACCAATTTTAAAATGGAAATAAACATTGTTTTTGTAACTGGTTAATGACTTAAATTAAATAAGACAAACAATGACTTAAAAAATAATAATGTTCTCATTTGATAACTTGAAATTTGTGGCAGCAGATTTCAATTTTTATATTTTGTGAGTTTTTATTAATAGTTTAATTAATATAACTATTTGAATAATTAAAATGTATTAATCTGATTCTAGACTACATTAATTCAAAAATGTTTAATATATACCAATTATTTTTTAGAAGAATAATCTTACCTGCCCTGGTATACATAATAGCTCTCCCATCTTGATCCCTATAAGGGAGGAACCCAAACATGTTGCATGAGTTTACTTTGCGGACAATTTCAGGCTCGTTCCTTTCGAGTAGGTAGCGGTAAGATTCAACATAAGTCAACCCAAGTTTTAGGAACTCGAACGCCTTCTTGGCGTCAAACTTTTTTGTTCGCAGCCAAATTAAAATAAGGTTGTCTTCGGCTGTTAGATGTAAATCAGGATCGTCTAAAAATAAAAAAAGAGGCAAAAATTAAAGATATTTTCAAAAATCACAAATTTCAACATAAATGAAAATGCAGTTAGAAATATGATGTAATGCAATATATAAGAAATATATTGTTAAAAAGAAAAAGTAGAGTAAAAATATTTAATTCTAATGAATGAATGGCAAACAAAGTTTTGGAGCTCGACCGATTTTGAGATGGAATAATAGCTATGATGCCATAGTTCTACGTCAACCTTTTAAAAACGCATGTGCTGTCAAAGAAGCATACGTAATAATAAAGCAATATTGGTAAAAGCAGACCAACCTGTTAAAACACATCTGCTTTCAAAGAAGCATATATAATAATGATGCAATACTAGTAAAAGCAGGTAAAAAATATATATGCAATTAAAAGATGAGGATGAAAATTGCCATTTATGCTTTATTCATTGCCTACTAGATTTCGAGCTTCAAAGGCCCCTAATCAAAACAACGTCATGTTCTCACATGATAAAAATGACTTAAAAAAAAGAGGTATTAAGCAAAAATTCTTTAGTTTGGAGATTTATCAAATAATTTGCTTAAAATTTTGCAGTTAGCTTAAGTTAAGTTTTGCAGGTACCTGAACTAAAGGATAAGCAAGCTGTATTTCAACCAATTCTTTAGGTGTTGGATTCAACTGATAGATAATACGAAGTTTTCATTTTTTTTGCACATTGGGAAGCAGTGAAACAATTGTAAAATATTTTTTAACGAATAGTTTATTTATTCTCTAACACAGCAACTGCAGAATATATTGAGAAATTATTATACCAAATTTAAATATAAAAAGTAGGGATTAGATTTTAATTTATGAAGTTTTTTTCTTCTATTCTATCAAAAACTAGAATTTGAGAAAATAGCATCTAAAGATGTAAAATAACATTAAAACGTATCAAAATGCAAATATAAAAATAAGTATAACGTCCCAAGAAATAGATTTAGAAACGAAATTCTACTGGTTTTTATAAAGAAACCTGTTCATGCAGTAAAAATATTAAATTAAAAAAAAAAGAATTCATCATTTCGAAAAAAATTGAATTTTTAACGTAGTCTTAGTAAAATAACGTGACAATTCAGGAAAAGTTGTTTTGGGTCCAGAAATATGAAAGGAATGAATCCATTGTCCAAAAATTTCGCCAAATTATAAAAATATACTCAAGTGCATATAAATTTTCGACAATTATCTAATAGCATGTCATTAGCGGACCTTTCATGTTGACTACAAGTCATTAGTGAACACAGAAATCGCCGAATTGACGAAATTTTTTTCTTGGTGCCTTTTGGTCGTCGTTATAACCGTCAAGTACCTCAAATTATGACAGACATTAAACCTGTGTAAGTTAAATAGTTTATCACTTGTTTTGTTTATTATGTACCTGAATCTTTAGAATGAAATTCCATGATACCTTAGAGCTATTAGAAGCATTGTTGTTGTTTCTAATAGCACTTGTCATAGACAAGCCCACTGACTTTAGAAGTAAGTGATTTTAAGTCAAGGGTGCGTCTGTTGTTTTTCAGTGTCCCTATCAAGGGCCAAGAGTACGACTTAGCTACACACACATCACAGCCCTTTTTACTGGACGGACTTCATTCATGCATTTCATTCACTCATCCACAGATCGTAATTTAGATCTGAATCAGAGAACGGTCACCCCTGATCCAGTAGCCCCCGTGGTATTACTCTCGACATGGAGGACTTTGTAAGCACGACAGATTTATACGTGCACCAGCCACCACACACACGGAGAGTCTTTGGCCGGCGAGGTCTAACTCGCAACCCAAGGGACGAGAATCCAACGCCCTACCAACCAGGCTATCCAGGCCTAATTAGATGCATCGTGCATCACAGTACAAAATTAATGAAATCGCTCATATTTTTGCACAGAATTTAGTTTTCCTTTCTGATTCCTTTTGTAAACTGTGCAGATAGTCAGCAGAATCCTTGTATCTTAGTTATGAAAACTATTTAATTATCCAAACAAGAATGAAAATTAATTCAATTTATGCAACAACAATTCAAACAGTTTAAAATAGCAAATGTAGCTTTAAAAAATAATCAAAATACAGGAAAAATGATTTAAGTGCAACTAATGTGTTATTTTATTCAAAAAAAAAAGATAGTTCTCCAAATTTTAAAATTGTATAAAAATTAGTTATATGCAATTATATTTTTGATAAATACAATGGATGAAAGTCAAAATCTAGTTTATTTTTAATTAACAAACATTTAAAGAAATTCACTTTTCCTTCTTTCAAATGTTGTAGTTTTAGGTCTGATTAGTTTTATTTTATTGAGAGTCACTGCACAGACAGAGATGCTGTTTTTATAATTAATATGAATACACAAAAATTACATCAAAAAGTTATTCATGAATATATATTTTTTTATTTTCCCAAAACGATATCGCTATCGGAAATTACCAATGTAATTATCTATTGAGTAGTTGTAAATTCCCAATAGTAGATAATGTAGCAAGATATGACAATTTCAGGCCCGAATTAGGGCCTGAAATTCGATTCCTTTCGACTTAGGGTGTTTATGGACAAAGGAGAAGGGTCAGATCTAGCCAAACGCTATAGTTAAGTCTGGGGGATTGGTTGCCAATGTAGCTGGATATACTAGCAATCAGTCACAATAAATCTTCTTGATACTGCTTCGTTCAGTGGTAAAGGGATGGCCTGGCGGTACCCAAGTAGGTAATATTAGGAAAGTAATAAGCAATAATATAATAATTATAATATAATAATAAAGTAATAAGGGAACGTAATTGGATATCCCAATTACGTTCAGTTTGCTATTCGCGAGTTCATGGAAACAATACAACATAAATTCCAAATATTAGTTCAAATTATGTACTTACTATCCACGAGTTCGTGAAACTCCTTGAGAGCTCTTGCTTTGGTTTCTTCGGTTTCGTTGAGCTTTTCAGCCGCGTATTTCTGTATTTCAGGGGTAATGATATTATGACTAAACGGTAGGAAACCCTTTGGCGGTTGTGACGGTTGCAGCTGCCATTCTTGCGCTGAAGCAGCCGATCCGTTCGCAACTGCTCCAGGTTCCTTCGATGAAGACTTCTTGCTTTTGTCTTTCTTTTTGACTTCCACTGTTGGTTTAGAGGTTGCTTTCTCTGTGGATTTCTTGCTGCGACTGTCGTCTTCAGCCATTTCAACTGAAAAAGATATGATGAATTAAAAGAAAATAACTAAAAGACATGTCTCGACAAAACTCTCTCGCTAATAAAAGTGAATGTCAGTGAAGGCCATGAATAAAATGAGCATTCATAATTTTATTTTCAGATTTCCATATTTAAGCATTTTTATTTTAGTAGTATAATGATGAAAAACCTAGCATGCAGTTTAGAAGCCTTTTTTTCGGTTGATAGAAACCAAATTTGGTGCAGAATTATAATTTTGATAACAAAATCACTTACCAAATTTCATTCACCTTAAATATATATTAGTTATCACATTTATATGCTAAAGACGCTGAATACTTTGATAAATTTAGTTCAAAATTTGACACAGATCTATAATTTAGATGCTTAAACTTTACTAAATTTTATTTATTTGACTTTTTATATTTTGTAGTTATAGCAGTCATTTTCCCTCGGACAAATCTATTTGTTTATGAAAGGGTTCCGTTCATAATTTGATAGAAATTTACAAATATGCTGTAAAGGCTATACACCAGACTTCACCTGTCTAGCTCAAAGCGCTTTTGAGTTTTAATGTTCTCAGATAGATATTCCAAAACTGTTTTTTTTTTTTTTTTTGAAATCTCGAGTTCGAATTCTTTCAAAAACTGCAATATTTTTTCGTATATCATAGATTTAAAATTGAAAAAGAAAGCTATTAATTGTAAATAAAAAATTTTGATAAACTTTTATCGTACCGTTAGAGACAGAAATGAAAAAAAAAAATTCAAAACAGAAGTGATTGAATGTTGAAGAAAAAGAATAAATATATTAGCTGCATCACTTAGTGTCAATATTTCTGAAGGGATGCGTCAAATTCTAGCATTAAGTTAGAAATTAGGTTAAAGACTACATCATACAACAATGCAATAGAAGAATACATATCCATGATAATTTTTGTAAACACCGGGTTTGTATGAATCATATGAGAGCTTAGAAATTAATATATTAACGTATAACACATATTCCAACAAAAAGGTATAACAATAACAAACCATATTTTTCTTAAAACCTTTTTTAAAATTTTATCAGTGATTTGTGAGAAATAATGGAAATTTTAGTTAAGAATCATCATATCCTTTCAAAAAATTATTTAATTGAAAAAAAAAAAGAGAGAATATTTTTATTTTCCCGTATGCAAAATATAGAAAGTACTGACACAATCGACAATGATTTTTATGGTTTTATGATTCTCCATGCATTTTACCTTACTCAATAAGGTAAAACTATTTTTGGAATTCCAACTGACAGTCACTGAACGCGATAATTAAAAAACTCAATATTCTAGAGCGATGAAATGTGTCACGGGGTTTTTACACAAAAATTGCATGTTTATCTCAAATTTTGGACGAAATTCAACAAAGGGAAATCTTTCAGTTTGTTAATGTGCATGTAAACATAGCCTGAATAAGGCAGGGGCATACGGGGCAGTTGCCCAGGGCTCTCACATCAGAAGCGGCCCCCAAATCGAATAGAAAATTATGAAGTGAAAAATTTAAATACCTCCATAAAGTTTGGTTCATTACTAAAGTAGTGAAACAGGGGGGGGGGGTGCAAAGAAGGTTTTGTCCCGGGCCCCAATTAGGCTAAGTCGGGTCCTGCATATAAATAAGAAAATCAAAACATGCAATGAATTAAATAAATAAAATTTGGTGTAAGATAGATCCGACAAATTTTTTTGACCAAATCCATTTATGTTTTATTTCATTTTGGTTTGCGTTTTCGCATAAATAAATATATATATATATATACACATATATATAAGTAACCAATCTAAAGTAAGAAATAGTTCGAAAACGAAACGAATGTAATGGGAAGAGGAACAAAATTTAGATTAAGAGAAAAAGTAAAGCATGACAAAATCTTGATTTCTATTGGTAATGATTTGGATGTTTTTATTGCCAAATTATCTAGAAAATACCATTGGCCTGCGGAAGGTTTCAGAGAATGGAAGGTGAGAATTTTAAAGGAAATAAAAATAAAAATGAATATTGATTTTGACAGATCTAAAGAACGTGGGATTTATTTTAGTAAAACATTGAAAAACGAAATAAAAAATTTAAAAGATAAATTTGTTATTACAGTAATAGATAAATCAGCAAATAATTTCTGTTTAATTTGTAAATATTATTATAAAGAACTTTTAATTAATGAATATAACTCTAACGCAACTTATATGTTAAAGAACACCGGGAAAAAGGAATTAGATAAAAGAATGCTGGCATTCGCAAAAAAAACCAAAACTAAGACTTGCTCTCTTAACTATCCTTATTTATTCCCAACAGTTAAATTTCATAAAAATCCAATAAAATTCAGATTCGTGACCTGTAGCACTGGCAGTTATAATTACTAAACGGGTAAACATTTCTTTAAATACTTAAAAATTATCCTGGACAAAATAAAAGATGAAGAGCACTTTATTATTTCTAGTAACAAAGAAATTCTGGATTTTCTTAAAGATAACAACATTAATAAACTTAATACTTTTGATTTCGAAAAATTATACACTAATCTACCTCATGAAAAATTAATAAAAGTCTGCACTTTTATCTATGACGAATATTTAAATGAAAATATCATTCCTAAAAATAACTGGCTTGAGTTATGTAATTTTAATATTACTGAAAATTACGTTTTTAATGGTATAAATTTTTATAAACAAGTTAAGGGCATTCCAATGGGAACATCTTTCTCAAGTGCTTTGGTTAATATTTTTTTACATTACTATGAGAAAAAAGTAATTAAATATAATTTGATAAACGGGTGGAGATATATTGATGACCTACTTTTGATCTTCGACAATACTAATATTGTAACTAATTGCTATCCAAACGATTTAATTCCAACAGAAACGAATAAAAATCAACTTGAGGCTACCTTTCTGGATTTAAAAATCGAAATTGATAATGATAAAACAATAGTTGGTATATACGATAAAAGGGACGAATTCAACTTCAAAATAACAAAACTATGTAACTACCATTCCAATCTAAACTCTAAAATTTTCAAAAATCTAATTTTCTCACAAGTTAACAGGATAAAAAGGGTTTGCAATAATAAAAATTCTTATATTGAAGCATCAAACAACCTCATTAATAATTTAATTAAAAATGAATTTCCTAAAAATTACTGTAATGTCAATTTTTTAATTAAACAAGGTATGGTTTGGGATTAATCCTTTGGCTTAAATAAAAAATAGAACTTTCCTTGCATATTATATCACTCAATAGGTGGCGCTGGGAGCTTACAATTTATATATATATATATATATATATATCAAGAACACAGCGTTTTTGATAAATGCAATTGGATGGTGTTGCCAACAAAATTGCTAATTCGTATCAAATTGAGACTTAATTAGTCACAAAGTGAAGTCCGATATTCGGATACCTTTACTTTATTAAGAAACATTAAATGCGAATGTTATAAATGTGCAAATGAAAGCCGAGGTGAGAAAAATACATTTGGTTGTATAATAACATTAGAATAAAAAAATTAAGAAAATTCCTCATTATTAATTTTGAACATTCACACTGCTAATTACGAAAAATAAATGAATAAAAATAACGCCTTTCAAAAGAACGTTATCCTGGATAACTTGGGTTTTTAAAATAATGGCAAACCGCTTCAAAAAATAAGCAAACCATAATAATAAAAATTAATAGAGAATATTTTTCTAGTTCAATAAAGAAAATATGTAGGTTTGTAGGAAAAAAAAAAAAAAAAAAAAAAACCCTGACTTATTTTATTTATGTTACAAATTTTTTTATTATTTTTTAACTAATAACATATTAATTCATATACATTATCAACAAAATACAAAGAAGTTAATTAAGTTTTGAGAAGTTCTGAATTTCCCGGTTTAATCGAAAAACAAAATTAGGAGATGTTTGTTTCAATATATTAGAAATAAATAAAGAGATTTCATAAAATATATCATAATTTTATGAGCAATTTCAAAATTTCAAGAAAAAAAATTGAAATATGATAATTAAAAAGAAAACATGGAAAATTTTCGCTTTTTAATTAACGTTCTTTCATTTCATGAAGTACTAAATTTCTATAATAGAATTATTAATTAAATAATATAATATCAAAATCACACAATCAACTGAATGAAAAAACTAAAATTGCGAGAAGAACTTCAGAAATAATATTTGATTCATGAAAAGAGTCTAAGTTAGTCTCTTGTAAGAGTCTAAGAAATACAGAAGTAATAGAATATTCATTTTTCAAGAATTTATAATTTTTAGTGCAAACATACCTGACATAACTTCAGAGCGAACCATTATGAAAATTACGCTACAATAAGCACTCTTCCGGTATTAAAGCAAAATACTAATTCCCTAACACAATCTTAACGCGATTAATGCAGTTTAACGAAGGTTGGCACTTTTGTCAAAAAGCACCAAACAACCAAACCCTAATGCATTACTAGCGGATGATGAAAACAAAACCAACACGAAATTTCTTATTATGTAACATCGTAGAAGGAGGTATGATCATTCTGCGGTATATAATGCCAAAAATAGCTCTCGCTGCGTTAATCATATATTTTTTTCTTTTAGCGACGTTGGGGTCAAAAAGGGTTCAGCAGTGTAAGAGATACGTCATGTTCTATAAAAAATGCTAGGGCATGCATTTCTTTTAAGTTGTATTTATATAAAATTTGTACTAATCTGGAATGCAGGGTTGTTGCAGTATTCAAAGAATGAACAAATAAACAATAACAACAACAACAACAAAAAAGATAAACAAATGAAATAAAAAAGACTAAAAAATAATTATTTATTGTTTTGAGATCTGGTAGAAATAAAATTGCCTAAATAATATGTTTTAATATTGCTTCTACTATTTTTTTAAGGTTGGTTATATTAAAAGGACCGCATTCTTTGTTGAGAAAAATTAAGATAGAGAACTCTTCTGAAGCTAGTTTTTTCTTTGATATTTTTTATGATAAATATGATAGATTTATTTAGAAATAAAAAATAAAGTACATTTAATTCAAATGTGGGAATTTTATTAATCGAATAAGAAATAGAAAATTAAGATTTACTCTGCTAATCTGGAAGGTCCTATCATTTTGTATGTTCCATCGAAGTTTTTCAAGGAATTAATAATTAATATTAATTTTTGAGAGTTAAATCTATTTCATAAGTTTTAATGTTGGCTATCAAACAATGGATAAAACTCAGATAAATCCAGAATCTTAACTTGAAATTCCACGTTAAAATTCGGGCTGTTCTGTTTAATCCGGACATCTAGTAATCTTGGAAAGAGTGAAATTAAAATAAATATTCGAAATTAGATGTGTAGGACGTTAAATAAATTTGTAGGTCAACTGGGCTGAGTTGTTTATTAAAAAAAACCCTTCAAAAATTAGTAAAAGATATTTTGGGAATAAATTAGCAAACATTTTATACTATCAGCACGAAAAGGACACATGTATTGAACATATTTCCTGTTCCTCTTGTTTCTGATGAATTGATAATTATGTCAATATAAAAATAATTGGATTTGTCGAAGCAAACTGAAAAAGTTTAGAGAAATGACATGGTTTAAAAAAGCAAACTAGTAATAATTTCATTAATTCGCTTCCCTGGAAACGAAGACTTACCATTGACTGTTTTGAAAACTATGAATGTATGGTTCTAAATGAAACGATGGAAAAAATCTTTTGTTCATGAATTATATTCGACAAGAATTTGCAGGAGAAAATTTAAAAACCATTAACTTATATTTAATATGCTGATCGCGCGTTAAGAATTTGAGTAAAATGCAGAACACGACAGAAAACTTGTAGTCTGGCAAAGTCGAATGAACCTTGAGAAAAGGAAGGGAATGTAAAACATTGATGCATTTAGTAAACGATTTTTTTTGTTTACCTTTAAAATTGATTAATGACCGATGTTTTTCTGTGACAGGTGCGTGGTGATGAAGTTGTTTATAAATTATCGAATTTAATTTCTCTATCACCCACTGATTTGACAAAATATTTGTTATTGAGATAAACCAAAAATATATACAAGGATGCATGATTGTGTGTGAAAAAAACTCATATATACAACAACGAAACAATACGTTCTTCAAATAATTTGCAATGAAATAATTGTGTTTTTTAATTCTTGCAATTTCTTTTAGAAGTAGTTCATGGTTATAGTACAATTAAAGATAGTTTCAACCACTGAATGAAAAAAAAAAAGAAACAGATTCATAGAATGGAATATTTGGCAATCAGATTTTGTAGAGAAAAAATATTAATATTCCAAAATTACTGATTAATTACAATTTTATTTAAAATTAAGAAAAAACCAACACTCCGAGATATTTATTTCATTATCAAAAGCCAAGTTAGGTGGTTCTAAGGCCAAAAATTTGTTATATACAACGACATATACAGCGACAAAAGTGACAAACGAAGATTTTTTATTTTATTATTACTTATTATTATTTTATTATTATCTATTTATTATTATATTCATTTTATTATTTATTTAGTAGAGATATGGCCCCATAGAAGATAAAAATAAAACAGCAGACGATATTTTTATCAATGAATTTATTTATTAACATTTCAATTTCTAAATATTTCCGTTGTCAGTTTTTTTTTTTTTTTTGCGTGTCTGGTTTTCTAATTTTTTTTATATAAAAATAATGAATAGCGTAAAAATTCTCAGGTTTTATCAGAAATAGATGATCTAAAAGCAAATACCTTTTTGATTTTAATTGTTCGACTTTAAATTTTCGCGAAGCAAGCAAATGCAAATGCAAAAGCCAAACGATTTTGAAATATCATTAAAAAATATGCTGGCAATCGGCTCAAATTCTTGCTTTAAGACAATATAATTCATTTTTGTATATCGGGAAAAATATTACAAAATTATAGTATTCGATGGAAAAAAATCAATCAACACTTGGTCACACATTTTTTTTTAGTATTTCTTGTCCTTGACCAAAAATCTGTGTCAGTACCATCATTAAATTCACTTTCTCTTGTCTGCCTTGAATTAACCTGTTTCACTTTCCAGGAGAAAGAAAAGAAGGCAGGAAAAGCGTCTTGATTGCTTTTTTTACATTACGCATCGTTAACATAGTAATCCATTCCCGCCATTTTCAAAAGAGAGGTTCATTAGGGCATTTTTATTTCCTCAACAGGAAATTAGAGGGTAGATGACCAAAGAATGCAGACGTTTTATTTGGCATTTCATTTCTTTCTTTAGTAATTTTTTTTCAAAAGATTTTTCCTTGTTTATGAAATGAGTTGCACTAGGATACTGTTCAAGGACAAAGATGAAACTGTCCAAACTGTTTTATGAATTAATTCTGAAAAAAAATATTAAAAATCTGATGACGTATATAGTTATGGTAAAAAGAATCGTAAATTAATGAAGGAAGATATAATGTTTTTTTTTCTTTAAATAGGCATAAAGATAAATTCCATTTTTAAAATTCAGTTTACATAACATTAAACAGGAAAAAAACATTTCAATGCGAAAGATTTAAGTAAAATCATTCGAATTATTGATTGTTTTTATGTTCTAAACATCTTATTATAATTTTAAAATTATGCTTTTGAGTCCATTAATAAGATATAAATTTCGAGATCAAGGAAAAGGAGAAAACAATAATAACTCCATGAGTAATTTGATCAATTATCTATATTTGTTAGCGTTACTCAAAGACTCATGATGTGATGCTTTGATTAAATATTTGATGTTTACATTTAAGCTCAGAAAGAATAGCATCTACTACAATTCATGATTAATGATTCAAGATATCATTTAAAGGAAATAGAACTCATGATTTCATTTTTTTCAATAAAGCCAATCTGAAATTGAAGGTAAAATCTTTATGCCATGTAGGAAAGGCCTAATTAGCCTTTTTATTGTGGATGTGTACGTGATATTTTGGCTTAAAATTGTATTTATTGAAGATGAAGCGTTTTAGAACTTTAATAAATTAGCACAGTTAAATAAGGAATTTTGGAAGTTTAATAATCTATCTTTTTAAAATTAAAATTGAAACGTTATATATTAAACGTCCCCAATTCAAAATTTTCTGTTCATCAAATTTTTGTCAAGAATCTTGGATTTTTTTTAGGTAACAGTTTCGATATATTGGAAAAAAAGGTATAAATAAAAATGGTATAAATAATAAGGGAAATAAGGGAATATAATTGTAATAAGGGATATAAAGGATAAGGGAATATAATTGTAATAATAAGCGAATATAAGTAATAAGGAAAATATTTCGATTCTGATAATAAATAAAAAAACAATTAATCTCGGCAAGCTAGAAAGCAAAAGTATATTCCTTTACATCTTATTTACTATCTGGCGACATAAATTGTTGATGTCAGAGACAATCAAAACCAGTGCTTGAAAATTCATTTTACAGCCCCTAACTTCTAAGATATTGCAGTTATAGAAAAACCTTAAATACAAAAGTTGTTTGTCTTAATGAAATTCAAATTTTGCTAAATGGATTTAATTTTCTATCTTCAATATTAAGAAAGTTATAACGAAATGAAAATTTCAACCTTCCCACCATTTCCACTCCCTTTGAACTAGATGGGCCATTTACGAACTCGTCCGAGATTTTTATATTTCTAAGAATATATTCCAAATCAGTTAAAATCAAATAAACGCACAACACACACACACACACACACACACACACACACACACACACACACACA